>ONZH01007576.1:0-53910 GCA_900303285.1 Rhinella marina
CGCCTTTGCTTCATACAACTGAACAGCAGGGATACTGGAAGTCAAATCCCTGCCGATCTGATATTGATTACCTATCCTGAGGATAGGTCATCAATATTAAAACCCAGAGAACCCTTTTAAGTCCAATCTTCAATAATTTATCGGCTCATTGTGTGGCACTGTATCAAAGACTTTGCTGAAGTCTGAGTAGGCAGTATCCACAACGCCACCTTTGTCCAAAACTTTTGTTACATAATCAAATCTGTGAATCCATGCTGTTTTGGATCCAACAAGTTGCTGGTTTTTAGGTGGTCAACTATCTTCTTTTTCAGGATGGTTTCCATTATTATTTTACTAAAGAGGTCAAGCAAACTGATCTGTAGTTTATGACTACATCTCTGGTCCTCTGCCAGTCCCTGTTCCTGCTCTAGTGATAAGTTCCCAACCTGAGCTGGTTGTGGCAGTGGCCTTAGGCCTTACTTACATGTCAGTGATCCATTTCCAGCACATGTACCCAGTCACATATCCATGTTTTATCATGGAAGCATGCCATAATTATGTCCATGTTGAATTTTCAGCTGTGCATTGCCCATGGAACACAGATGACACATGGAGAACAAAAAATGAACACATGGACCAAACACGTATTCTTCATGGACAATTTTCACAGATGAATCACTGAAGCTCTTATCACAGATTTTATCATGAACATATGAATAAGGCCTTAGTGGTGTTGATAGGTCACTGATCCATGTCACTGCTGCAGTGGTCATGTGTCAGTACATCATCTCTGGAGCAGGAAAATACAGTGACATAGGGGGTCCAGGAAGTGACAGAACAGGAGCAGGACTATTATATAATTGTCTAAGGGGTTTTTAAAATTCTAAAATGTTTATGACTGGACAACTTCTTTTTACAGGAAAGTTATATACACTACTAATATGTAGGTATTAGTTGTATACAGTATATAGTTTAGAGAGGCAGTGCAAACCACATGGGCATACACAAGAATTGAGATTAACCCAAAATGAAAATACCATGAAGGTCTGTTTCCAATCCGCATTTTCAGCAGATTGCACATGGACCCATTCATTTCTGTGGGTCTGCAAAAATGAGGACAGCACATGGACATCATCCATGTGCTGTGCACATCAGTTTGCCTGCAAATTATAGAACATGGCCTATTCTTGTCCGTTTTGCTGACAAGAATTGAAAGTTCTAGTAAAGACAGTGAGAAAAATGGTTGGTATGCAATATAAATACAAATTGGTTAAAGCTGAAGGAAATTTTGGCAATCATGTCAGTTCAGCTACAAGAAAATTTAAATTACATGAAAGAAAATGCACAATGTCCTGAAATGTTCATATCATCTTTTAAAATTTAATGCGATAGTTCCATGCCAAATGTCTTCATGTTGTCAGGGCCAAGAGTCATCTTTCAGCAATATGACTGGTAATTAGAGTTGAGCGAACGTGCTCGTAACGAGCGCTGTAGTGCTCGGATTCCCTGTGCTCGCATGGGCGCAGCCATCCGGATCCGTCCTCCTCACCCGACGGATCCGGATGCCTGCGCCCATGCAAGCGCAGGGGATCCGAGCAGTACAGTGCTCGTTACGAGCACGTTCGCTCAACTCTACTGGTAATGTTTTCTGAATACAGTTCTCCTGGATGCATCAACGTTTATACCTAGTGTTTGAATTTATAAACTCATCAATTTTCAAGAAGTAAAGATGTGAACTAATATAAAATGTTCCAAATTGTAGCAATGAAGAACTTAAGATCCATCTTCCAGAGTAGAGTAGGTAGACATTTAAAGACATCACAACTTCTTCCTGTAATGTAAATGAGATATATTCATATTACTTTTTTTATTATGGTAAATAACAGTTAACCATTGTGTCATGAAAAGTTTTGCAACTTCGTATTTCAATGTGTCACTATTTTCCTGATGTAATGGGCTCTTCTTATAACAGAGTACGACTAGGTGATTAATCAATTTAATTTAATTAATTTTCCAATTAAACTAAGTATTATGCCTTGAGGAGAGGTCATCAATATCTATAACTCAGACAACCACTTAAAGTTGAAAAACAAAAATTAAAGTTTTAATTTTGGGCCTTATTGCCAAGCTCTAATAGAGTATATGCCTTATTAACATAGTAACATAGTTTATAAGGCCAAAAAAAGACATCTGTCCATCCAGTTCGGCCTGTTTAGACTGGTTGGCGAGCTGCGTTTGCAGGCAACCAGTGGGACACAAAAGGTGTGTGTCCGGTGGGACAAGGGACGGATCCACTCTTCTCCAATGGGATCAGGCAGTCAAAGGCTCTGAAAAAGGGGCGCCCCTCGAGGAGGGAGGTGACTGCAGTGGATATCTGGTGACTTGCATTATTCCTTCCCATATGCATAACCTTACATTTGTCAGTGTTAAACCTCATCTGCCACTTCTCTGCCCAAGCCTCCAGTCTATCCAGATCCATCTATAGCAGTGTACTGTCCTCTTCTGTGTTAATTACTTTACACAGTTTAGTGTCATCTACAAAAATTGATATTTTACTGTGCAAGCCTTCTACCAGATCATTAATAAATATATTGAAGAGAATAGGGCCCAATACTGACCCCTGTGGTACCCCACTAGTGACAGTGACCCAATCTGAGTATGTGCCGTTAATAACCACGCTCTGTTTTCTATCACTGAGCCAGTTACTTACCCACATACAGACATTTTCTCCCAGGCCAAGCATTCTCATTTTATATACTAACCTTTTATGTGGTACCGTGTCAAATGCTTTGGAGAAGTCCAGATATATGACATCCATTGATTTGCCACGGTCCAGTCTAGAACTTAGCTCCTCATAGAAACTGATTAAATTGGTTTGACATGACCGATCCCTCATGAAGCCATGCTGATATGGAGTTATTTGCTTTTTTTCATTGAGGTACTCCAAGATAGCATCTCTTAGAAAACCCTCAAACAGTTTACCCATGACAGATGTTACACTTACCGGCCTATAGTTTCCGGGCTCTTTTTTTGGACCCTTTTTGAATATTCGCACCACATTTGCTATGTGCCAATCCTGTGGAACACTCCCTGTCATTATAGAGTCCTTAAATATCAGAAATAAGGGTCTGGCGATGACATTACTTAATTCTCTTAGGATATGGGGGTGTATGCCATCCGGTCCTGGCGATTTGTCTATTTTAATCTTTTTAAGACGCAGCTCTACTTCTTCCTGGGTCAGACAAGGCACTTTTAAAGGGGAATTTACTTTTATATTCTGCATTTCATCTGACAGTTTATTTTACTCAGTGAATACAGTGGAGAAAAAGATATTTAGTATCTTTGCTTTCTCCTCATCACTCTCTGCAACTCCCCCCTCATTAGTCTGTAAGGGGCTGACACCTTCAGGTTTATACTTTTTACCATTTATATAATTAAAGAACATTTTAGGGTCAGTTTTACTCTCTTTGGCAATTAATCTCTCGGTCTCTAGTTGTTTTTATTTGTCTTTTACATATTCTATTTTTTTCCTTATAGTTTTTCAATGCTTCCTCGCCACCCTCCTGTTTTAGTGATTTAAATGCTTTCTGTTTGTCATTTATTGCTTTCTTTACAGTTCTATTTATCCACATTGGTTTTTTCTTGTTCCTTAAAGAGGACCTTTCACCACTCCTGACATGCCTGTTTTAATAGCTCCATGCATTCCCCATGTAATAACAATTCTGGAGCATCTATTCTTATGGCTCCATGTTGTGCCATTCCTTTATTATTTGCACTAGAAGTTATGAATGAATTGCTATTTGCCTTCAGTAAAGGAACAGAGGGGAGGTGACCAGTTTTGGGGTGTGTACCTGCACAGACTGACTCTAGCCAATCAGTGCTGTCATGTTCAGACTGTGCAGATACACACCCCAACTTGTTACCTCCCCTCTGTTCCCTTACTGAAGACAAATAGCAATTCATTCATAACTTCTAGTGCAAATAATAAAGGAATGGCACAACATACAGACATAAGAATAGATGCTCCAGACTTGTTATTACATGGGGAATGCATAAAGCTATTAAGACAGGCATGTGAGGAGTGGTAAAAGGTCCTCTTTAACCTTTTATTACAATTAGATATTAGGATGCTTTTAAAAATATCCCATTTTGTGGCTGTATTTTTATTTTTGAGGACTTTGTCCCAGTTAGTTAGGTCTATGGCCGCTCTTAGTTGGCTAAATTTTGCTTTTATGAAGTTTGGTATTTTTGTTCCTCCCTGAAGAAACGCTCTTTTGAATGACAATTGGAAGGTTATTATTTTATGGTCACTATTTCCCAAGTGTCCCCCAACCTGCACATCTGTTGTTCTGTCAGGTCTATTGGTTAATACTAAGTCCAGTATGGCCGTCCCTCTAGTTGGGTCCTGAACCAGTTGGGAAAGGTAATTGTCTTTGGTTATTGCTAAGAACCTGTTTCCTTTAAGAGATATACAAGTTTCAGTTTTCCAGTTGAAATCCCCCATAATAACGACCTCATTATGATTTGCCGCCTCGTCTATTTCATTTAGAAGTAGATTTTCTGTGGACTCTGGTATATTAGGTGGTTTATCATAAAGTCCTATTAGTATTTTATTATTGTTTTTGGCTCCATTTATTTCTACCCACAGTGACTCCACATGTTCATGTCCCTCACTTATATCTTCCCGGAGTGTGGGCTTTAGACAGGACTTTACATAAAGGCAGACCCCTCCCCCTCTACGGTTTTGGCAATCCTTTCTAAATAGACTGTAACCCTGTACGTTAAAGAAGAACTCCCGACAAAAATTTTATTCCATGTCCTGCTAGAAATGTACATGATATAATCTGTAGTGAATGTCATTTTCTTACCAGTGTCTGAATTTTTGACTTATATCATCCTGAAGTTTCTTATCTATGTCATGTGACCAGCAATTAGACCCACCAACTCACACATAGACTTATGTGTGCACAGGAAGTCTAATTCTCTATGTATTCCTATGAGACTGAAAGTGAGGCTCCCATAGGAATGAATAGAGCAGTTACTGGCTTTCTGTCCTGGGTCAGTTGGAGGTCAGGGAGTTGGTCACATGACCCAGCTACAATAAGAAGGGAGGTTTTTACTCACAGAAACAGTCACTGATAAGAAAATGACAATCACTACAGATTATATCATGCACCTTTCTAACAGGTCAGAGAATAAAATTTTTTGCGGGAGTTCTTCTTTAAATGCCTAGTCATAGGTATCATCCAGCCATGTCTGTTATTCCCACTATGTCATAGTCCTCCTCACACATCACTAATTCCAGTTCACCAGTTTTATTAGTCAGGCTTCTGGCATTAGTGTACATACAGTTAAAAGGTTTATGTATATTTTTTCTCCTACACCTTTCCTTCTGCACTGTTCTAGTTCCTCCTTCCATTCCTCCCCCAGTTTTATTACCTTGCCCCAGGTCTCTATCTGCACTATCTTCCCCTCCTATAATGTAGTTACCCTCCCCCCAGTCCCTAGTTTAAACACTCTTCCAGCCTTCTAGCCATCTTCTCCCCCAAAACAGCTGTCCCTTCCCCATTGAGGTGCAGCCCATCCCTACGGTAGAGCCTGTAGCCGACAGAGAAGTTGGCCCAATTTTCCAAGAACCCAAATCCCTTCCTACACTAGTTCTTGAGCCACTTGTTTACCTCCCTAATCTCCTGCTGCCTTTCTTGTGTGGCTCATGGTACAGGCAGTATTTTGGAAAACACTACCTTTGAGGTCCTTGCCCTAAGCTTATGACCTAAATCCCTAAAATCATTTTTAAGGACGCTCCACCTACCTCTAACTTTGTCATTGGTTCCGATATGGACAATGACTGCTGGATCTTCTCCAGCCCCTCCCAGTAATCTGTCAACCCGATCCGCGATGTGCCGAACTCGAGCGCCAGGAAGACAACACGCCATTCGACGATCCTGGTCTTTGTGACAGATTGCCCTCTCTGTACCCCTAATAATTGAATCTCCCACTACCAGCACCTGTCTGGCCTGCCCTGCTCTCCTGGTCCCCTGCTTACTGGAGCTGACATTAACCTTAGAGAGCTATTCCCTGTACATTTTCTTTGCTGGGTCATGACAACTGCTCACAGGAACACATATATCCACCTTCAAAGCAATGAGGAAGAGGGAAATGAAACTTTTGGGGTGGAGTGGGTTCCTTCATTTATGGGAAAAGCTCTTTCCCAGAGTCTCACTTTAGAAAAATTTGTACCTATGTCAGTTGACTATAATAAGGGGGATAGTCTTCCAACTGAATATACAAAAGAATGTTCAATAACAGCAAGCAGAGATCTTGAAAATGCTAATAAATTGAAACTCAAAGGGGGGAAATTTATTATAGACCAGCATTTTATGCCAGTCTATGATATCTCCATGTACTGATGGAGGCTGTGCCTAATTTAGGCTTCGTGATAAATTAGGTACAGCCCCGGGAGTCTGTACGCCTAAACTGAAAACTATAACAGCCGCTAGCACAGGATGTCTGAAAATTCTGAGAATTAGTGTCTTCCTCTTTTCCCTGGTAAATGAAATAAGTTTCTGAATCTAGAACAATCTCCAGAAATTTCCTTTGTCTTACTGGTTGGAGAAATGATTTCTCAAAGTTTATTATCCAGCTCTGCTCTATTAACTGAGATAGAAAGAAGAATTTGGGGGAGCTTTATCATCTCTATTGTGCCACAAAAGTGGCTTTAAAAAGTTGTAAGGTGTGTGTTTGTGACTTTTTAAATGTGACTGTGGTGATAGAGGTGTCCAGATAACAAAATTATTGTTAGAAGTAGGCAACCCCTGCCTTTACATTCCAGGATTGGGCCATAACCTTGTTCATGTTTCCTTTCCAAAGCCATGTCAGGAGATTGTAGCCATTAAATCATTAAGATGGAACCACTTCACAGAGACCCCTGTCATAAAATGTAAAGATGTCATATACCAACTTTATACAGACCAGAACTGTTAGAGGGGTCAGGAAAAGGCTAGTGTCCTTTCCAGCCGAGGTCACACATGAAACCCCTATCTTGCAATATACATCAAAGAAATACGTGGCCTAATCCGTATTTGGTCCACGAGCTTCCTCAGGCCATGTATATGCGTCCATGGTATCAAAATCAAATAGATCCCAGCTCAGTAACAGGGAGCAATTAGATAACTCCAGCCATTCTGCCATTACCTCCGCCATGTTTAGTACGCACGTGTGAGGGACATTCAGACGCAGTGGATGGAGGTAATCTGAAATTGCTAGGATGAATACCAGAAAAGATATTTCAATACAAAGATTTAGAGGCAGACTTGGCCATTACCATACTCACTGAGTTAAATCACAGGTTGGAGGGGTATGGGAGAATCTACAGACCCTTTTTAACACAGGTATGGAGAAAAGAGCAAAAACTGTAATTTCTTTGGGGATCTCTAGCTTGATGGACTGACCAATATTTCCGCTTCCCCAGGCAACCATACTTAACCGTTGTGTAACATATTAAGTTCTGTTTTTATCCCTCTTATTTTTCAAACTGTTATTTCACATTATATGTATATGTCTGTATATTTTATGTTGTATTTTCTATGATAACCCCATTGTTTGTATACACTGCACTTTTTTATATTAAAACTTCCCTTTAATACAAGCCTTCTTGTGTTCTAATGATTCCATGACCCTAGAGGAAGTGTTACCTATATTTTTTCTATATTATTAACCCTGTGAATGCTAGCAGTTGTAGAGTGTACTTAGGTGTTATTTATTGCAAGGTGTCTCATCACCCACCACTGATTAGTGGTCGCAGCTAAGATTGATTAGTTTTGGATGATGGAGTGCTGACAGAGGGAGGTCCAGCATGACCCTGCAGGCTCCCATTTGGAATCTAAGTCTATGATCTTGACAGCGACTTTTTGAAAAAGTCGCCTGTGCCTTGTCATAAATGTGGTGCATCCTCTTGCATTGCAGGGGATATCAAGACTGATGCAGAAAGTGCCTGTTTTTATAGATCTCCCCCTGTATCCTGGAGTAGTTTGTTCTGTTTTTCCTGTAAGAAGACAATCATCCAAGTATGTAATAATAAGTAGGCCTCTTTCTCTTAGAAACACTATTGAGATCCCAAAAGGAAGGGTTACAAATTGATAGTGAAGTGTCTCCTGATGAATCTCTGATTGCAAACCCATGGGAATTCTAGTGAACTGGTATATGATGATAAGCGTCTAATGAACACATAAGGGCATTTTTCATGATTAGTAGAATTGTAGAGATTATCATTTCTATATTGCACTTCTTGTATACAATCTAGTTGTCCAGGACCTGTTCTCTAGATGAGTAGTCTCATCTGACGTAGGGAGAGACATAGCAGCACATTTATTAAGACCTGCGTTTTAGACTCCAGTCCTAATAAGGTCCTGTGCTAGTGGTGGATCGCCGAAGTTAAGTAGAGGCGCCGGCCTCTACATAACTTCGCCATATCCACTGCTGATTCTAAATGTAAGATCACTTCCTTGCTGTCTTACCTTTAGACCATTTTCTACACCTAAACCAGGCTTAGAAAATTATGAATGAGATGGGCCTACCCCCTTCCCCGCCCATGTCATGCCCCTTTTTTACACCTGGCGTGAATGGGGAAGAAGTCACAAATTCTGCTGCAGAATCCCTCGCTATTTCTCTGCGAGAGTGCCATGTTAATTTGACTGGTTTATGGTCTGTGGTGAAGCACTATGGGGGGTCATTTACGAAAAGATATACATCACAGAAGTGGTGGAGTGGCACAGATTCTGTCAGCAGCGGAATCCATAATGGAATTGCTAGATAACCCAAACCTTGTACGCCGAACTTGAAAACACAAGTTTTCTCATCCCCAGTGACGTCTCCGATTGTAGGGGTAGATTCAAGTGCATATATTACAATCCAATGCATTTAAAAAGGAATGCCTTTCTTCATCAGGGATAGCTTGCCTCCCCTGCTTTCTCCCAGGCTGTACAAATCACCAATTTCTAAGCGTATAAACGAACATTTATGCAATATTAATTGGAATTTTAAAGGAAATCCTCTGTCTAGGTGCCATCAAGAATACATAAGGGTTCGATTTCAGGTACTGAAATATGTGGGATAGAAAAAGTAAAACCGGATGAACAGAGAGGGCATTTTATTGGAAAAAAGTCCAAAGTAGAAACACAGTGGATATTTAATCTAAATACACTTATACAAATGGACTGAATTCTGAAAATATTTGCTATTTAATAAAGAATAGGTGGGATTTATCGACGAGTGGTATGAATATAGAGGAATTTGCAAAGTGAACTACAAGTCCCATATTATTGGACCTTGATTGTCTAACGGAAGCTATATAAGGAGGAAGAGTCTAATCCTGTCTAATAGTTAGATGATATAACTTAGAGTAGACATTCTCAATCTATCAGAGTGGCTCATGTTGGATTATTAATTTGGTGCGTCAGACACGTTTGTTTAACCTATTGGTTGATTTTTATTTTGGTGCAATTTCAGCACAATGACATCTTAAACCATGGCCCTTATCTGCCAAACTGCACCCCTTCACTCTTTGCCACAACTGGATAGTGGCTGGTAAAATATCTCAATCAGACGGGCAATGTTCACCTCTGGGTGCTGTTTGAGTGCAGAACAGACAGCACCTGGACAAACACTGACCCATAGTCAATGGACATATTCACAGATGTGAATATATGTCTTAGGTCTGTTCAGATAAAATTGCAACTTGCATCATTTCCTGCAAGACACATTAATTCTAGTGAATGGTTTGCAAGAAAAACAGACCATGCATGTGTGGTCCGCTTAAATATTCATCTGTTTTTTTTTTTTCCCAGCCTGTGTACAAACAAATTGGAGCTCACACATCGGAATAGGTGATCAATGTCAGGTCAGCGTGGGCCCGACTACTGGCACCCCTGCCACTCAGCTTTTTGAAGAGATTGCAGCACTTGCACAAGCACTGCCTTGTCTTCACTGTTTAACTGCTTGCTATTGATATTGCAGCTGCGAACAGGTGTAATTACAGCTACTCCATCCCATTCACTTATGTTAATGGTGAGCACATAAACAGTGGAGAGAAGGCAGTGCTCATACAAGCGCTGTGGTCTCTTCAAACAGCTGGTCAGTGTGGGTACCGGCTGTCGGGCCCCCGCTGATCAGATAATGATGACCTATCCCTTTAAGGGTTGAGCTGCAGCCTTTTAAAGCAGAGCTCTGTAGATATAGTGGTTCTGCTTTGTATAGCAGTCCTTTCCAATTCACTTGAATGGGACTGAGCTGCAGAAAGACCATGTGACTGATGTAAGTGACATCAAAGGCTGAAGAGGCTGCAGCTCTCGTCCAAGCACCACAACCTCTTCCAACAACTGCTTGGCTATGGTGTTGCGCCACCACCAATCAGATATTCATGACTTAGGCTCATGCACTTGCCCGTGTTTTGCAGTCCACAAAACACAGATACCGGCCAAGTGCATGTCGCTGTTTTTACTCCTGCTGAAATGTCCTATCATGGTCAGAAAAATGGACAAGAATATGACATGTTCTATTTTTTTGCGGGGCAGCAGAAAGAATTTATGGATGCAGACAGCAAACCCATATAGTGCGATTTGCATATGTGTGAATGAGCCCTTATCCTGAGTATAGGTCATCAATATGACAGAACAGAACAACAGATTTGCAGGTTGGGGGACACCTGGGAAATAGTTACCATAAAATAATAACCTTCCAATTGTCATTCAAAAGAGCGTTTCTTCAGTACACTCAATTAGGGTAAAATAAAATAAACAATAGAAAGCGCAGAGAAAAGAGAACTAATTATTCAGACCAAACTCCCCATACCATAGACCATTTTTTATCCGCATGTCTGAGTATATAGAATATTCTCATAACTTTTCACTCTATTAATCAGGTGTAACCAGTTTTCTACTTTTGCAAGCTCACGTGAGAACCAATTTCGGGATACAAGAAGTCTAGCTAAAAAAGCTATTTTATTTATAAGATACTTAATATAGTAGGAACAAATCAACTTGGATACATCCTCTAAAACAAAACAATCCACCGTAAAAGGAATCTGAATCTTCAATCTTTGTGTAATATGTTTGTGAATCAACACCCAGTATTCTTTCAGTTCAGGACAAGCCCAACACATGTGAAGAAAATCAGCACCAGACCTATCACATCGAGGACACTTAGAAGAATCCCTCAAACCCAGTTTTTCCAACCATAGTGGTGTGACATACAACCTGTGTAGAATATTAAATTGAACTATTGAGTGATTAAAATTATGTGAGACTAATCAAATTCAAACAAGATAAACTCTGATTTCCCAAAAAACGGTGACACCCTCAGCTTGCCAGGCTCTTTGCCCAGGAGATACCGAGTTATTAAAAAGTGCTCGAATTAAACATTTATACAAATGTGCTACCTTTAGAGTGTGAGAGGAACTTATTATAAAGTCATTCAAAGGAGAAATAAGATCTATTTCCAGTCGTGATATATCATTTAAATTAGAAAGTGCTGAATTTAATTGAGAGTATCTAAGCCAATCAAAACCAGAGAACTTCAAAGTTTGCTGTAGACAATTGTAAGGCAGAGTCTTTCCGTTCTTAACCACTTGTGAAATATACAAAATATCAGATCTACACCAATAGCCATCCTCAGATTCAATTCAATTCTGGTAAAAAAAAAATTATGCCAAAGAGGAGTATACACTAGAGAACCCCTTACACCCAACCAAGATCTAATAGCGTCTCAAGTTTTAGAAAACAACTTAGTAGCTAGTTTATAATTATTTACTCTAGTACTCAAATATCCTGCTTCCAACAATGTGAATATATTATTGAATGGAGAAGCCTTTACCAAACATTGACATACTGGGCTTTCAACCCACTCCCTCAAAATCCAAAGTTGTCTGGCTATAAAGTATCCCTTAAAATAAGGTAGACTTAACCCCCCCTGTTCCAATGGCTTATAGAAATGTTCCAGCTTTAGTCTCACTCGTTTCCCTCCCCAAAGTAGATCATTAATGATACTTTCAATTAGCTTGAAAAATTTATCCTCTATCCAAACAGGTGAATTCCTAAGCACGTAAAGAAGCTGAGGTAAAATCACCATCTTAACTAAAGATATTCTATCAGCTCTAGATAAAGGTAATCGAAGCCAAGTGGTGATTTTAACTCAACTTTTTAATTAATGGAATCAGGTTCAGATGGATAAATTCTTCAGGCCGCGGGGGATATTATCATACCCAAATATTCTATGGTATCAACCGTTCTTATACTAGGCGATCTCTCCCTCAGATGTTCAGATTCATTCAACAGCATAAGGGAAGTCTTTGACCAGTTAACATCTAACCCAGAAACTTGACCAAATTGATTAACCAGATACATAATTCTGGGAAGAGTTATATCTGTATGGTCTATATAAAATAATACATCGTCCGCATATAGTGAGATACGATCATTATCTAACACTAATAGCGAGGGGTTCAATGTAAATATCAAAAAGTAAGGGAGATAGGGGGCATCCTTGACGTGTCCCTCTAAATAACTCAAAACTAGAAGTTAAACTTCCATTAATTCTTAATCTGGCGGCGGGAGAATGATAAAGAAGTTTAATCATGCTTATAAATCTTTTACCAAAGCCCATTCTTTCCAGTACTTTCCAAAGGAAGCCCCACTCCACCCTGTCAAAGGCCTTAGAGGCATCTAAAGACAAGATGGAGCGGGCCCCTCCAGAAGATGATTGCATATTGGAATACAATCGATGTAGATTGTAGTGAGTACCCTTATTCGGAATGAACCCATTCTGATCTGGATGAATAATAGAGTTAATAACAGAAGATAGTCTTATGGCCAACATTTTAGAGAGAAGCTTAACATCGGTATTAAGAAGTGATATTGGTCTATAGGACTCAATCTCCAAAGGGTCCTTCCCCTTTTTTAATATCAAGACAATAATCGCCTCGTTCATTGAAGCCGGTAGAGACTCAACCCCAAGTGAATCAGAGAACACCCTTAAAAGACGAGGTAACATAGTCTCAACATATTTCCGATAGCATTCATAAGGCAAGCCATCTGACCCTGGGGATAAGTCTCCTGAACAGGCTCTTAATGCAGCTACTAGTGCCTACAGAGAGAGGTCCACCTCCAGACTGTTCCTTTGTTCCTCCGAAAGCACTGGGAGGGTAATAGTGTCCAAGAAGGCCTCTATCACTTCCTCTAAAGGGTTGTTACCAGATTTACAGTCTTTATTTGCGCCTCTTTTTCCATCAATACTCCCTCAGTTGTGCGAATAGCAACAATTTCTTTTCTTTCTTCCTGATTCCTAATAACATTTGATAACATTTTACCTGGGCGTCCTGACTCACAGAAAAATGTCTGACCTTTAAAAAACAAACTTCTCTGTGTCTTATCTAATAAAAAATCTTTGTACATCTGGGTAGCTTTTTGCATTAGAAATCTGTTTTTGTCTGTTCTATTTTCAACAAACTGGTTCGTACTGGAGACCGAGGCATCAAGTAGGGCTCTTTCCTTTAGAGCATATCTATTCCTCAAATTATACTACTAAGGAGAAGCCCTCTTGCAAAGGCCTTAAAAGCATCCCATACAATTTGTATTTTCGCTGAGTTATAATTTACATCCCAGAAAAAGGAAAAATCTTGTGTAATCTTATCGTGATTTTCAATAACTGACAGCCAGTAAGGATTCAACCTAAAAGGAAGTCTAGGCCCAGCCAGTTCATCAGAGATACAAAGCTCTAGACTGGCAAGTGGTCAGAAACTGACCGAGCTTCATATTTCATCTTAATAATAGACTTCACATACTCTTTATTCACTAAAACTAAATTGATCCTGGATAATGCCTTGCCAGATTTACTCACACATGAATAAGCCCTCCTCCCTCTAGCCAGATGACCCCATACATCTACAAAACCAAACTCTTGACAGAATCGTAATAGAGAGGAACCGTGTTTTGTTAAGGAATGAATAGTTCCATCACTAGAGTATCTATCCGTCAGGGGATTCATTATGGCATTGAAATCCCCCATAATTAATGTTAAGCAATCTGGTTGTTTTTCCATATACAATAATAAACTTTAAATTTAACACGAAAAAAGAAAAAGGGGGTGGAATATATATAAAGGCCAATATGCATGGCTGCCCAGATAGTTTCTCATAGAGAAACACAAACCTACCCTGGTTGTCAATAGAAGAGGTCTCGCAGGCAAAATCAACATTCCTATGAAACAGAATCGAAACTCCTCTGGAGTGACTGGTATATGTTGAATGAAATGCCTGAGCGACCCAACGTCTATCTCCTCAGTGAGATGTGTTTGGATTAAACATACAATCCCAGGCAAATGCCTATGCATTAGATCCAAAACCACTTGTCTTTTTATTTTATCCCCCAAACCCCGAACATTCCATACAAAAAATGTAATAACCATACAAAAAGATAAGAAAAATAAGAATAAAGAAGGATAGTATCCCTCCCTCTACGCCATTCCAGGTAGATGCATTGTAGTTTGCCCCCCAAACCCCCCCTCCTTTTCCTCATTTGGTGCGCAACTATCAGTAAGCAAACCTCTTCCACATAGACCGCCTCTATCACCCCCCCACACTCCAAAAAAAAACAAAAAAAAAAAACACAACACCCTCTAACCTCGTTTTGGTCAAGCCAGTCATTAGCCTGAGAAGCAGATTCAAAAAAGTGCGCAGTCTCATTAAAGACAATCCGAAGCTTTGCTGGATAGAGAAGGGAGTACTTAATATTTTTAGCATGTAACCGTTCTTTAATTGAAGAGAAGGAGCGTCTCTGATCCTGAACCTCCTCTGAGAAGTCAGGATAGAAAGATAGTTTATTCCTGTTATATTTAATAGGGGAAGATTCCCTAGCTCTCCTCAGAATGGTGTCTCTGTCCAGGGAATTAAGTATCTTAAGTAACAAAACGCCCTTGGTTGATTTCCAGGGATTGGTTTACCTCCGGGGACCCGGTGTGCCCTTTCAATCATAAATAATGGGGAGAAACACTCCTGACCCAGCTTTTCCATAATCAGGGAACGAATTACATCAATGGGATTTTTCTCCTCCACCCCTTCAGGTAGCCCCAAAATTCTCACATTTGTACGCCTCGATCTATCTTCTAAATCGACCATTTTTTGCTTTAAGCGGCCACACTCAGTTCTCAAGGAGGTTAATTCAGATTTCAGCACTTTTGTTTCTGTCTCCAAGGAATCAACAGACTTCTCAATAGTAGTGACCCTATTCCTTATCTTTGAGAGATCGTTCTTTATTATCGACAGGTCCGACTGGACCGCCCCAATTTGAACCGCCATATTCTGTATTACCACCCCATTCTTCTTAACCGCTAGAAGAATCTGCTCTAAGGGGGAAGGAGTTGTTATTCCAGCCACTGTATTAGAATGATCAATTCCATCGGTGCCCGTAGTCAACAAAAGTTCTGCGATATTCCCCTCACCACGGACTCCTAAAGCATTTTTATTAAGGATAGAGTCCTGTTGCACCCTCTGGCCCGCTCTGGTGTTAACATTTGGCGATTTCAAAAATTGATCAATTTTAACAGGCTCACTGGTTTTGAATACAATTTTCGCCCCTGAGAGCTCTGTTGAGCGCCTATTTTGCTTGGGGCCCATCTCTCGCTTTGTTCTATTTTCCTCCTTTTATTTCCTTTTTTGTTCCTTTTCTTCTTCTCCTCTTGCTTTACTTTTCTCTTTTTTTTTGTCAAACCAATTTAATCAGTTTCCATGAGGAGGTAAGTTCTAGCCTTGACCGCGGCAAATCAATGGATGTCGTATATCTGGACTTCTCCAAAGCATTTGACACGGTACCACATAAAAGGTTAGTATATAAAATTAGAATGCTTGGACTGGGAGAAAATGTCTGTATGTGGGTAAGTAACTGGCTCAGTGATAGAAAACAGAGGGTGGTTATTAACGGTACATACTCAGATTGGGTCACTGTCACTAGTGGGGTACCACAGAGGTCAGTATTGGGCCCTATTCTGTTCAATATATTTATTAATGCTCTTGCAAAGTAAAATATCAATTTTTGCAGATTACACTAAACTTTGTAAAGTAATTAACATAGAAGAGGACAGTACACTGCTACAGATGGATCTGGATAGACTAGAGGATTGGGCAGAGAAGTGGCAGATGAGGTTTAACACTGACAAATGTAAGGTTATGCATATGGGAAGGAATAATGCAAGTCACCAGTACATACTAAATGGTAAAACATTGGGTAACTCTGGCATGGAAAAGGACCTAGGAATTTTAGTAAACAGCAAACTAAGCTGTAGAAACCAGTGTCAGACAGCTGCTGCCAAGGCCAATAAGATAATGGGTTGCATCAAAAGGAGCATAGATGCCCATGATGAGAACATAGTCCTTCCACTTTACAAATCACTAGTCAGACCATACATGGAGTACTGTGTACAGTTCTGGGCTCCTGTGAACAAGGCAGACATAGCAGAGCTGGAGAGGGTTCAGAGGAGGGCAACTAAAGTAATAACTGGAATGGGTGGACTACAGTACCCAGAAAGATTATCAAAATTAGGGTTATTCACTTTAGAAAAAAGACGACTGAGGGGAGATCTAATAACTATGTATAAATATATCAGGGGTCAGTACATAGATCTCTCCCATGATCTATTTATCCCCAGGACTGTGACGAGGGGACATCCTCTGCGCCTGGAGGAAAGAAGGTTTGTACATAAACATAGAAGAGGATTCTTTACGGTAAGAGCAGTGAGACTATGGAACTCTCTGCCTGAGGAGGTGGTGATGGTAAGTTCACTAAAAGAGTTCAAGAAGGGCCTGGATGTATTTCTGGAGGGTAAAAATATTACAGGTTATAGTTACTAGCAGGGCAACACCGCTCATGAGGCCAAGTGAGGCGGTGGCCTCAGGCTCAGCAAGACTGCAAGGGGGGTGGCAAGATTGCCTCCTGCCCTGCACTCCTTCACAGTCTGTAATACAGTTACCTCACATAACTGTATTCAGGGGCCTGTTTGAAGGCACACAGCCCATTCCTCCCCACATCTGAAGGGGGGACCAGAAGATCCTTCAGTGCGCTCTCCTACCAAATGAAATAGAGCTTTCCTGCCTGCTCTAGCAGAGCAGGAAGCTGAAGCCCCTCCCACCTGCCATGGCCGTTCTGCTGGGTGTTCAGGGAGAGCACATGGAGGGCCTGCAAACATCTCCTGCTTCCTGTAGAAAGTTTCTGCTCACCATGCATCGGTTCAAAGGAACAGGAGGGGGAGGGGAGGGTCCAGAACCTGAAACTGAACTGTTCTACCTGGACCTCCTTTCTGACAGACTTCATCTGCCTTCAGAAAAGGTAAGTGTATACATGTGTGTAAGTGTGTGTAAATTTCTCTATTGTGTGTGTGTGTGTGTGTGTGTATATATATGTGTGTGTGTCTTGTGTATACATGTGTAGATGTGTGTAATTGTTTGTATTGTGTATATATGTGTGTATGTTAGGCTGGGGCACAATTGTATACTTGAGGGATGGCATTCTTATTGTCTGGGGGCAGTTGGTATAAGTTGTTTAAATCAGGGAGCGCCAGCCACCATGTATAAATGATGTATTTTAAGGGAGTGTATCGCATGATATTTATTTCAGTGTAGGAGACAAAAAGTAGTTGTTATTATTGTTATTATTATTGTTTTAGTAATGTAATTGGTGAAGGTCTGACATCCAGGATCTTCACCATTAGTGATGAAAAGAGACGATCAGGCCACCTACACACGATGTGGAATACATGCAGTTTTTCTGCGCCAATTCCCATGTGGAAAAAATGCATCGTATTACAATACCAGCAAAGTGCATTATATCACACAAATTTCATGTACACTTTCAGATTGTTTCTGTGTGGAAATTGACCTGCAGATTTTCAAATCCTCAGCATGTCAATAATGATTGCAGTTTTAGATGCAGATTTCACCCTTTTCAACAAAAGGGGGAGATCTGTGGCAAAACTGCATCTAATCCTCACCAAAATCCTCAATTAGAAATCGGTGAATTTGGTGTGGATATGCTGTAGAATTGCACATAAATCCACACATAAAACATGATAAATGGTGTGGATTTATGTGCTTTTTTTTGTAAGGTTTTGGTGCAGATTTCTTTGTGATTTTTGCACACAAATCTGCACTGTGTGCAGGCACCCAAAAATCCGCTGTGATTTTTGCTGAGCTTCCACTACAAAAAAATAAAACAAAAAACACAACAAAATTACACATATTACATGTAGTTTTTGTGTCGGAAAAGCCAACAAATTTCACCCTCTCCATTGAGAAGGGTGAAATCTGCAAGAGAAATCCGCTGTATAAATTGACATGCTTCAGATTTCAATTTGTTTCAATTTTTGCCTCAGGCAGCAAAAAGGCTAGGTGCACCCCTGGTTCCTAGAGATGGGTCGTTGATCCAGGGAGTTATTCTGATTGCCTGATTGGAGTCGGGAAGGAATTTTTCCCCCTAAAGTGGGGAAAATTGTCTTCTACCTCACAGGGTTTTTTTGCCTTCCTCTGGATCAACTTGTAGGAAAACAGGCTGAACTGGATGGACAGATGTCTTTTTTCGGCCTTACAAACTATGTTACTATGTTACTATGTTAAATCCCAGACAACCTTTTCATAACTTGGCACAACCCCATTAATACAAACCAATCTATAATGTACAGTTATGTGATGGTGCCTTAATTGGTAAAAAAGTTTAGATTGTTTAAGATATTAAATTAGAGATTTACCGTATTCATATTTGGAGCCAGGAATTATTTAATTCCTATAGAAAACAAGGTTGATTGGCAACTTCATCATAAGGGTTATTTTTGCCACCTTCTTGATCAACGATGGAGGATAATATGTTGAACTAAGGCAATGTGTATTTTTTCAACTTTAGTATGCAACTGTGTGTATTTAAAGGGTTTCTGTCACCAGTTTTTTCAGTATGAATCAGGCTGACATTAGAGATGTGCTAATGTCACCTGATTCCAAATATATATCTGTTTTATTTACTGGTGCCCCCATTTTTATATAAAATGAACTTTTATTTTATGCTAATAAGGCTCCTAGGTGCAAGGGGCGTTACCTCTGCTCCTAGAGGCTCTGTTGATTGACAGGACCAGGCAGAGAAGAAACACTGCATTCACCATACCTTTTAAGGACCTTCAATGATGTCATGACCATGTGATCAGTCACATGGTTAGGATCACACAAACAGCCTGTCTCCTCCTAAACCATGTGACTGATCACATGGTCATGACATCATTGAAGGTCCTTAAAAGGTATGGTGAATGCAGTGTTTCTTCTCTGCCTGGTCCTGTCAATCAACAGAGCCTCTAGGAGCAGAGGTAACGCCCCTTGCACCTAGGAGCCTTATTAGCATAAAATAAAAGTTCATTTTATATAAAAATAGGGGCACCAGTAAATAAAACAGATATATATTTGGAATCAGGTGACATTAGCACATCTCTAATGTCAGCCTGATTCATACCGAAAAAACTGGTGACAGAAACCCTTTAAAGCTTACAAAATATGCTAAACAGCACCAACAACCATCACAATATGTGTACTTGAAAATAAGAACATAGATTTCAGGTGGTATTTACTGTAGGTATTAAACATGTAGTTTGGAAAACACTTCATGCATAGGCTTGACTGCCGTTTGTAATTCAGAGCTGGGTATGATTCTTCTATTATGCAACTATACAGATATTTACATTACATTTGCAAAAGAACCTGTATGGCCTGTTTTGGGAGTATTTTACATCACTCTCTTAACCCCTTGATGACATGTGCCATATATGTACAGCAGATGTCTCTTAAAAGATGCCACAGCGCACCAGGTGCCTGCTGTTTCACACAGCAGACATCTGGGGCCAATGTCTGCAGTCTGCAATAAATGCAGACATTTAACCCCTCGGTTGCTGTGGTCAATTTCACTGCCTGGCCCTGTCAATTAAAGTGCAGAGGAAGACCAAAGCCTCTAGGTGTAACGGTACCACCCACATTGCTCCTAGAGGCTCATTTACATATATTAAAACATTTTTATTAGTAATGCAGGAACATATGAACATGGGACCACTATTTAAATTCTCCAAGTCTTCTACAGTATAATTAAATAATAAAAATATACTTCAATTCCCACATTCAATTTTCTACCTTAATCTCGGTCAAGCTAAGGGTGCTTTTACACAGACTGATGATCTTGAACAGAAAGTGCTTATTCCTGATCGCAGCCTCATATAAACATGCTGTCAAAACACCTGTCAGGTGTTTGTATTTTTCATGCAGCAACAAAAATAACATTTTTCGAAAGGGCATAGTCCGAAAAAAGCAGGGATGTGCTGCAGACAATATGCAGACTGAACAGTGGACTAATAATTGCACTCATGATCATTCTTCCTCCATTTAGCGTACATTTTGTCATGTAAAAATGAGCTCTGATCAACATGTATATAAATCGATCAGTGTTTATTTCAGGGCTCTGTGTTAAAGGATCCTAGTTAAAGCTGATAAAGTTGGTATAAACGAATCCTTCTAATATGCTGAATAAGGTGTAATTTTTAACCCCTTCTTGCTAACGCTCAGTGCATTATTAGTATGTCACTGTGATGGCATGGGTTTTTGTCATCGTTTGTGAGTGGTAGCTGTATTATACAGCTGGCATCCTGTTCTCATTTCCAAGATTGGAGAAAACTCAGATCGCAGCAGTTTAACCCCTCAGATGTGACAGCGGCATTTGGACAAGCAGCTTGCCCTGTCTTCTGCACCCAATAAATTATCATCAGGGCAGCCAGGGACCTTCTGAAGGCCACAAGGCCTACCATGTTCTACATGTAATGGAATGCCTATGAGAATCCATATATCCTGTAATACAGTACAGTATTGCAGTGTATAGTACAAGTAATGGAACTATCACAGGTTCAGGTTTGCAGGAGTCTAAAAACGTGAAATTGTGAAAAATATTTTCCAATCTACATACATATATAAAACAGATGAACATAACTGTTATCTCATGTCCATAACAACATGAGCTATTAAATGATCCCATTATTTAACCTACATGGTGAACATCAGGAAAAAAAAAAAGTTTGTCACCTGTCCTCCGAAAAGATTGAATAAAAGTTTTTAAAAATTCAAATGTAAAAATGTATCTAAAAATGACATCCTCCTGCAAAAAAAATGAGCCCTTACACGGCTTTGTGTGCAGAAAACGCAAAGAAAATAAAAAAATTTAAATATTTTAAAAATAGTAAAACCTTACCAAAAATATAAATTTGGTATTTCCATAGTCTGACCTGCAGAATAAAGTTTCCATGTCATTTTTACTGTGCAAGGAACCCTAAAAACAATGGTGTAACTGTGTTTATGTGCACCATAATTTGCGACTTTTTAGGCTTCCCTCCACTTTTCTGAAGTAGCAAGGGAGAGGGGCATGGCTTAGCAGAAGGAGACGGGGTCTGCACAGCCCAACGGATTTACTATAACTCACGCCAGAAACTAGTGCAAGGTGGCGTAGACTTCAGTTTCTGGTGCAGGGCAGAGATACTCCCAATTAACAGACATCTGCCTCTTAATAAATTAGGCATATCTTACACCAGCACAGGCATATAGGTACGGCAGTCTTGATAAATCTCCCCCATTGAGTTTGATTTAAAACAAAAAGACTGTCAGTTACTTCACCGTTCTGAATAGTATATATCTATATAAATGCACATATATATTTGTGGCGAACAATTCAGTATTAGGCTTGGTTCACTTCACCGTTTAGTTTTTCGTTCTTCTGATCCATCAGAAGAACAGAAAAACAAGAAAATGGACCCTGTATTTTAAGCATTATTTATGATCATTTATGCACATTTTGCATCTGTTTTAGCCATTTCCATCAGATCCGTTATTTTAGATGGAAAAAAAGGCCTGCATGTAGAAAACTAAACAGTGATTTGAACCTGACCATCTGGTATTTCATTAATTTAAATTTATTAATGGGCTTTAAAGTCAGTAAGGCTGTCTTATCCGTGATGACAGCCTTCCTTGTATGACTGTGCATACAGAGGTAGTTGTCAATTACTTAAAAGCCCAGAATGAGCTGGAATTTAGGCTACTTTCACACTAGTGGCAGTGGATTCCAGCAGGCTGTTCCGGCGGGTGAACAGCCTGCTGGATCAGTGCTGCCGCTGGTGCACGTGTGGGGCCAAACTACGCTCCGGCCCCATTCACTATAAAGGGGGCGGGCCGCGGTTCCGGCTGCAGTGCGGCAAACTTGCCATGTCATAGTTCACCCGCCGGAACAGCCTGCCGGAATCCACTGCTGCTAGTGTGAAAGTAGCCTAAAATTAATGAAATACAGTATACCGTATAGCAATATACTTGGCTTATCATAATCTGTAACATACCATCTGCAGATTGCACTGCATTTACAGTGTGACAGGTTATACAATGGTATACACGTGTTTTATGTAACACCATACTGTAAATGTAACATGAACTGGGCCTCAGAAAAGAAAGAAGTGCAGTTACTCTTATTCAAGATTTATATGTACAACAGCAGGGGTCAATTTGAATGGTGAAGTTTTGCACAGCGTTGAGGAATATGTTGGCAAGTAAGAAATATTAATACGTTGATGTTCTATTAAGTCTAGAGAAGTGGTACTCAAGATTTTATTTGGTAATTGCTTAATAATAACAGATATCAAAATTTCTCCTGTTATAAGGTAGCGCTTCGGTTAAGGCAAAGATTATGCTACTTGTCTATAATTTTTAAGCATTTAAAGGGTCATTTATCAACATGTTGTAATGTAGAACTGGTTTAGTTGCCGATAGCAACCAATCAGATTCCACCGGTCATTTTAATGGTCCTTTGGAAAATGAAAGGAGGAATCTGATTAATATAAATGACCCCTTTCGTTTCTACAAATTATATTTAAGAAATTCTGCTTAGTCCAAGATTCCCTGGAAGTTTCTGTGGTTTTGTGTGTTAGACAAAGTCGGCGTTAAGTAAAACATAAAAAAATGCAACAGCACTCTGCGAACACAGACAATAAATTGAGTACATATAATACCGCCATACTCACTATCTACACGATACTAGCGCTACATTCTAAATGTGAGATTCTTGGCAAATCATTTTGTACAAAAATTATCTGTGCCCGTCTGCCATACATCAAGGCGATCTCTTTAAGACGGGAACCTAACACTAAACGCCATAGTCAATAAGTGCCATAGCAGCCTCCATTAACTATAGAGGATGCAGGCTCCACATGCATGCTAAGCCAACATTATATTGTACCTCTTATGGTGCCAAAATGGCCTCCACTGATTTCAGGGAATGCAGGCTCCACATGCATGCTGAGCCCACACAATATGATACCTCCTTGGTGCCACACTGACCTCTGTTATGCTCAGGGAATGCAGGTTTCTCACAATGCTGAGCCCACTCTATATTCCACCTCTCTGGGCTCAGCATTGTGAGGAACCTGCATTACCTGAGCATAACAGAGGTCAGTGTGGCAGCAAGGAGGTATCATATTGTGTGGGCTTGGCCTGCATGTGGAGCCTGCATTCCCTGAAATCAGTGGAGGCCACTTTGGCACCTTAAGAGGTACAATATATAATGTCGGCTTAGCATGCATGTGGAGCCTACATCCTCTATAGTTAATGGAGGCTGCTATGACTATGGCGTTTAGTGTTAGGTTCCCGTCTTAAAGAGATCGCCTTGATGTAGGGCAGACGGGCACAGATAATTTTTGTACAAAATTATTTGCCAAGAATCTCACATTTACAATGTAGCGCTAGTATCGTGTAGATAGTGAGTATGGCAGTATTATATGTACTCATTTTATTGTCTGTGTTCGCAGAGTGCTGTTGCATTTTTTTATGTTTTACTTTTTTATTTGCAGCCATGTGACGTGCACCTGCATACTTGGATGTGCTGAATGACCCCCAGTTTTTCATACAAAGTCGGCGTTGTTATCTTCTATGTTGTTACATTATTAGTAGTATGTTATTTCTTCGACCAATTAATATTAGAAAAAACACAACACTGCAGAACGAATATAAATTGCAGTTTTGCAGTAAAACAAATATATTACCTTGTATTGGAAAACATTGTAACATTGTATTTAGAATACCAACCTTTGACATCATTAAATAGGAGCTGTGTGCAGATTTCTTTGAAATGAAAGATCCCTTTGTTCCACTTGTAGAGCAGCAGAGACACTGTTTAGTTGGGACATTGGCACAGTAACTGGTCTATCCATCCGGTTTGCCCTGGTACCTGGACTCTCTTTCCAGCCCTGCCTTTGTGATCTAGCACTCCGAGTTCTTCTGAAGCTGCTGGAAAGACGGCCAGACAGTGTCCTGACAAGACCCATTACTCCAAGATTCTTTTTGAGCCCAACATCATCAGCCAGTTCCTCTGGGGGCACTTCAATATTCCCTGTGTACCAGAATACCCACCAGATGAGACTGAGAAAAATCACAATAGATCCTGCGTAGATTAGGAAATCATAGAAAAAGACATTGACGAATACACCGATTAGGAGAATAGCCAAACCAAAGATATCAAAGGCCACTGCCAGCCAAAAGCAACAAGTACAACGACCAAGCCCTGCTCGACTAAGGGCCATGGTAGAGGGAAAAATGGCAGAAATATGTAGATCCTGGATATGACAGGATTTTGATCAAAGTTCACATGTTTGAAACACACCTTCCAGTAAAATGTCCAGGTGCATTGTACCTGCTCTCTGTCGAATAGCTTAATGATCTCATCATGATGTGTGGTAGGCTGTAGTAAATGATTAACGACGGAGAAGTAACTGAGCTGTTCCTATCTGATAAGACTGTAGTTCTTTTGTAGCTGAAACTGATTTCACAAGCTGCTGTGTCTCTAGTACATAGAAGCTGAGAAAAGGTTGAAGCCACATGGGAATTTGTTTAGTGGATATTATCCTCAGTGCCACCTGTTATCTATTCTCTTGAGGTTGTCAGTCTCTTCTTTCAAGGCTGGTTTATCTTCTTGCGTAGGAAGGAATATAAAGTAATGTTCTGCTGTAAAAAGTATCTCCAGCACTTTTCTTACTGTCTTAAGTGGTCTTCTGTGGTCACGTGATTATCATCCCCTTGTACAGTATACCTCTTATTCCCAACAAAAGAACGCGCTGTTGACTGTTCGGCGTCCAGCTCTAGACTTGCTCCACATGAACAGGTAAAGAATCTGCTTCCTGTTCCCATAAACAAACAGTTCAGGATTAGACAGGTAACCTGGGAACCATGGAGACAACACTAAAACACCTCAGGTGTTGAAACTCTTCTGCATATAACTCGTAGGTGGAGAACTAGCCAACAAATATAAACTTTTTGTATGTTTCCATATAAATGTAAGAAAAGGAACTCTACATTTTTAGAGAATGATGTCTTATATGCAAAAATGAGTTTATCTTTTTAAAATACGTATTGAAGGATAAATTATGTACATTTAGAGAAACTTTGATATTAAGGCTACATGCACACAACTGAATGTGTTTTGTGGTCCTCAAATTGCGGATCCGCAAAAAAAACAGATGATGTTTCGTATGGCATCCGTGTTTCCGTTTTTTTTTTTGCGGATCCATTGTAACAATGCCTATCCTTGTCCGCAAAACGGACAAGAATAGGAAATGTTCTATTTTTTTTGCGGGGCTACGGAATGGACATACTGATGTGGATAGCACACGGTGTGCTGTCCGCATTTTTTGCTGACCCATTGAAATGAATCGGTCCATATCCTATCCACAAAAAAAACTGAACGGAGGCGGAAACAAAATACGTTCATGTGCATGAGGCCTTATCATATTTTTCTGCTGTACTTTTAATGTTTTACTTTCCCAGACTAATTTTAAAAATTCAGCAAATACAATGGAATACGGAATAGCAGCAAATACATCTTAGCATTAACTTGTGTAGCCTCTTAAGGGGGTTTGCTTGGTTTTAAAGGGTATTCTCATGTGGGAAATTCATGGCATATCGCTAGGATATGCTGTCAATGTCAAATGTAGGTTGGGGTACCAGCCTCTGTTCACCATTATGGGAGTTACGAAAATAGCGGGCTGGCTCAGCTATTTTCAGAAGTCCCATGGTGGTGAATGGAAAGGTGGCTGTGCTTGCGCGGCTGGCTCTCCATTCACCGCTATCGGTTTTCCAAAAATAGCCAATCACACTATACTATTTTCAGGAGCCCCACAGCACTGAATGGTGAACAAGCTGTGTATCTGCGGTGTACTTTCTTTGAGTTTGGGGGCCCCATTCTGGAGATAGGAGCGGGTCCCAGAGATGCGATCCACACCTATTTTACATTGATGGCATATCCTAGCAATATCCCATCAATGTTCCTGATGGGCATAACCCTTTAAGGATTCAGTTTATGAAACTCGTCTCATCTGGGCAATCTCTTCTGAAGGGTCATTGTGTTCCAACTGTAACATTTCTTCACACTGCGAAGACTTTATGAAATGTATCCACAAGAGTTTGTTGTCTGATGTGAAAGAAGATGTCTATGCATGTCCATAGACCAGGGGTCCCCAAACCTTTTACACAGGGGGCCAATTCACTGTCCCTCAGACTGTTGGAGGGCCGGACTATAAAAAAAACTATGAACAAATCCCTATGCACACTGCACATATCTTATAGTGCTTACCTTTCTTCCTACTTCTGCTGTTATTTCACACTGCTTCCAGTGATGTGGGGCGCCGCAGCCGCAGACCAGATGTGCGTCATGTGACGCGCTTCCAGAGCCGTGACGCGTGCGTCCCGCGTCACCGGAAGTAGTACTGTACGTGAGACGCAGCTCAGCTAAAGAGTGAAGCAGGGAGCAGATGGCTCTCTGCTTCACCATCTCCATTCACCAAATCAACTTCCCGGGTGTGCCCTCAACTTTCGGCACCTGAGGCACATGCACCTCTTGGCTTCCCTTGCTACACCCCCGCCGTGAAAGACATGTACTGTCCCTACACATAACAGCTCCTCCAGGTATCCACCATGGCATGCACCTTGCCACACAGCGACAATCACAAGGAGTGGCCCACGTTCTCTGCCAGTTGAGAGTACAAAGCAGGGTTGGCTTTTTAGGAGAAATAATGCTGGCTACGTATCTTCTAGGAAGGTTGAATGCACACCATCATCTCCCTAAAGGCAGCAGACTCTCATAAATGGTACAGCAGCGACTGCACCTCCAGTAACTTAGCCAGGTGGGAATTAAGTTTGCCCACCAGTGGATTGCTGAGCATGTAGTTTTTTCCTGGCCACACATTCCAATATCAATGGCTGAAGATGGAGCGAAGGAGGAGTCTGAGTAGGAGAGGCAGAAAGTGAGGACAACAATGTAAAAGAGACAGTACTTTCAGTGGATGCAGACTGGCTGCCACAAGGGAGCACAGGAAAAGGAGGAAACTCTTGTTGCAGTAGCTGTCTGTCACCTCTGTTTGCCCACGGGATGGGGTGATGCCATTTCATGTGGTTTAATACAGCTGTGATGCCTTTGTTTGTGTTTGACTGCCCATTGGCTTATTTTCCTCTTGCAGAGCTTGCACAGGGCAGTGCTTCTGTCTTCCAGCAGGGTGGAGGAAAATTGCCAGATGGGAGATACTCACGAAGAGGCAGCCATGCTTGGCTTAGTTCTAGCATGTTTTTTTGGCCAAATTCACCCACACGCTCACATTGATATTTATGGATATAAAGTCAGTGGGTCAAACTATGATAAGTACACTCACCTGTCTGGTACCTACAGACCAATAAACAAAACCAGAAAATGATAAATAATAATGGAGAGGTGCTCAAGGCTATGACATATTACGTTCATTGATGTTTAATCAATAAAAAATGGAAATAGATAAAACAATAAATCAAGAAACAAAAGATATGAATGTATCACCTTAATGGCTAATAAAAACAGTAAATGAAATATAAACAATGTATCAAATAAAAGTGTCCAGTCCAGATAAATGCCTAAACAGACCAGCTGCGGACCCACAGTGATATGAAAATATTAGAATATTGATGGATACATCTAAAAAAAAATCCAACGAAAATCAATAAAAAAAATTTAAACAAAATAATTCAGTCCTATATTTAAACATCCAGCGCTCTATAGATGTCTTTCCTCAGTGCAATTGCTGCCTGTTGTAAATGGACGTAATCCCACATAAAATGTTCAAATAGATGGTATTACATACTGTATTTTAGAAATGCCACCTGGGCTATTTCAGAATTTGACCAGTGCTCTGGTAATTATAGATAGTAGTTCACCACTCAGGGCAGAATAATCTGTGTGTTCAATAATAGTCTGATAATTATAGGTAATGTGGTTATCCCTGACTACCCCAGGTAAAACATCTAGTAACATAGTAACATAGTTTATAAGGCTGAAAAAAGACATCTGTCCATCTAGTTCGACCTGTTATCCTACAAGTTGATCCAGAGGAAGGCAAAAAACTCATGTGAAGTAGAAGCCAATTTTCCTCACTTTAGGGGAAAAAAATTCCCGACTCCAATCAGGCAATCAGAATAACTCCCTGGATCAGCGACCCATCTCTAGTAACTATAGCCTGTAATATTGTTACACTCCAGAAATACATCTAGTTCTCTCTTGAACTCTTAGTGAACTCACCATCACCACCTCCTCAGGCAGAGCGTTCCATAGTCTTACTGCTCTTACTGTAAAGAATCCTCTTCTATGTTTGTGTAGAAACCTTCTTTCCTCCAGACGCAAAGGATGTCCCCTCGTCACAGTAACAGTCCTGGGGATAAATAGATGATGGGAGAGATCTGTGTACTGACCCCTGATATATTTATACATAGTTATTAGATCTCCCCTCAGTCGTCTTTTTTCTAAAGTAAATAACCCTAATTTTGATAATATGTCTGGATAGTTTTTTCAATGGGAAGAGGGTCATGTGACACATCAAACTTATTGAGAATTTCACAAGAAAAACAATGGTGTGCTTGGTTTTAACGTAACTTTATTCTTTCATGAGTTATTTACAAGTTTGACCACTTATAAAATGTGTTCAAAGTGCTGCCCATTGTGTTGGATTGTCAATGCAACCCTCTTCTCCCACTCTTCACACACTGATAGCAACACCGCAAAAGAAATGCTAGCACAGGCTTCCAGTATCCGTAGTATCAGGTGCTGCACATCTCGTATCTTCACAGCATAGACAATTGCCTTCAGATGACCCCAAAGATAAAAGTCTAAGGGGGTCAGATTGGGAGACCTTGGGGGCCATTCAACTGCTACATGATGATGTGTTTCCCTCTTTATGCACTGAAGCTGGCACGTTCCCTGAGTTTTTCCAGCAAGATGGTGCACCACCACATTATGGGTGTCAGGTCCGAGCATTCCTAGATGAACAGTTTCCTGGAAAGTGGATTGGTCGTCGTGGGCCAGTTGAATGGCCCTCAGGGTCTCCCAATCTGACCCCCTTAGACTTTCATCTTTGGGGTCATCTGAAGGCAATTGTCTATGCTGTGAAGATACGAGATGTGCAGCACCTGAAACTATGGATACTCCAAGCCTGTGCTAGCATTTCTTCTGCGGTGTTGCTATCAGTGTGTGAAGAGTGGGAGAAGAGGGTTGCATTGACAATCCAACACAATGGGCAGCACTTTGAACACATTTTATAAGTGGTCAAACTTGTAAATAACTCATGAAAGAATAAAGTTACGTTAAAACCAAGCACACCATTGTTTTTCTTGTGAAATTCTCAATAAGTTTGATGTGTCACATGACCCTCTTCCCATTGAAAAAACTAAAGTTGGATCCAAACAGGCCGACTTCAAAATGGCCGCCATGGTCACCACCCATCTTGAAAAGTTCCCCCCTCCCATATACTAATGAGCCACAAACAGGTAGTTAATATCACCAACCATTCACATTTTATTTAGGTGTATCCATATAAATGGCCCACCCTGTAGAATAGATAACATATAGAATATAATAAATAAACTTCACCGTAGACTGTGAATAGGCTGAAGTAACACTCTCGTCTCCACTAGTCAATCCTTATATTCTCTCCACACTCTGGGTTTCTGTTATTCCTCTCTTGAGGCCTACCAACACAGAGGGGTAGCTACTTTTCAGCTTACTTGTCTTCTGGGTTCAGCAGGTCCAGCCCTAGCTTTTGTTAGCCGGCTCTTTTTGTCTAACTCTGCAGTCTCGCCGTGGCATATGACTTGTGTGTCCGAGTTAGCTTTCTTTGGCTTCAAAATAAATATATGCTGACCTGACTGCACTGCTCTGCTCTCAACTGCTGCACTTCGCTGTCTCACTTCTTCTAACTACTGCTTTGCACTTTCTAAATATAGTAATTCACTAAAGTGAGTACATCCATCACATTTTTGTAAATATTTTGTTATATCTTTTCATGGGACAACACTAAAGATATGACACTTTGATACAAAGTAGTCAGTGTACAGCTTGTATAAGTGTAAATTTGGTGTGCCCTCAAAATAACTGAACACACAGCCATTAATGTTTAAACCACTGGCAACAAAACTGAGTACAAATGGCCAAATTGTGCCCAAAGTGTTAATATTTTCTGTGGCCACCACTATTTCTCAGCAATGCCTTAAGTCTCTTGGGCATGGAGTTCACTAGAGCTCTATAGGTTGCCACTGGAATCCTTTTCCACTCCTCCATGATGACATCATGGAGCTGGTGGATGTCAGAGACCTTGCACTCCTCCACCTTCTGTTTGAGGATTCCCCACAGATGCCCCACAATAGGGTTTAGGTATGGAGACATGCTTGGTCAGTCCAGCTCCTTTACCCTCAGTTTCCTTAGCAAAGCAATGGTCATCTTGGAGGTGTGTTTGGGGGTGTTGGCATACTGCCCTGTGGCTCAGTTTTCAAAGGGAAGGGATCATGCTTTGCTTTAGTATATCACAGTACATGTTGGCATTCATGGTTCAGTAAATGACCTGTAGCTTCCCAAAGCCAGCAGCACTCATGCAGCCCCAAACCATGACACTCCCACCACCATTCTTGACTGTAGGCAAGACACACTTGTCTTTGTACTCCTCACCTAGTTGCTGCCACACACGGTTGATGCCATCTGAACCATCTGATACCATCTTGGTCTCATCAGACCACAGGACATGGTTCCAGTAATCCATGTTCCATGCCCTTAGTCTGCTTATCTTGAGCAAACTGTTTGCAGGCTTTTTTGTGCATCATCTTTAGAAGAGGCTTCCTTCTGGAACAACAGCCATGCAGGCCAATTTGATGCAGTGAGCGGCGTATGGTCTGAGCACTGACAGGCTAACCCCCCACCCCTTTAACCTCTGCAGCAATAGTGGCAGAACTCATATGTCTATTTTGAAAAGACAGCCTCTGGATATGATGTTGAGCATGTGCACTCAACTTCTTTGGTTGACCATGATGAGGCCTGTTCTGAGTGGAACCAGTCTTGTTAAACTGCTGTATGATCTAGGTCATCGTGATGCAGCTCAGTTTCAGGTTGTTGGCAATCTTCTTATAGCCTAGGCCATATTTATGTAGAGCCAACATTTTTTCAGATTCTCAGAGAGTTCTTTGTCATATGTGAGAGTGAAAACACCAAATTTAACACATCTGATCCCCATTCACACATGACACCGGGGAGGGAAAATGGCTAATTTGACACAATTTTGCCATTTTCACTTAGGGCTTGTTCATATATCAGTTATTTGATCAGTTATTTCCATCAGTTATTGTGAGCCAAAACCAGGTGCGGGTCAAAAACAGCAAACGGGTGCAGATCTTTTCATTATACCTGATATCTGTTTAGTGTCCACTCCTGGTTTTGGCTGACAATAACTGATAGAAATAACTGATCAAATAAATGATATGTGAACAACCCCTTACAGGTGTTGCCAGTGGTTTAGACATGAATGGCTGTATGTTGAGTTATTTTGAAGGCACACCAAATTTAATCTGTTATACAAGCTGAACACTGACTACTTTACATTGTATCAAAGTGTCATATCTTGTATATAACGTATATAATGTATATAATGTATATAACAAAAATGTGAGGGTACATACTGTGTGTGTGGCTGAAATTTCAGAATGAACCTAAAATTAATTCTAACCGTTACAGGTGAACTTACCGTTACTGCTGTTCTCTAACAAGGAGCTTATCAGCAAAATTTATAACATTTGTTTAATCCATGAATTACCCAATACATTTTTTGGTTCAATTAGAATTGGTATTTAAACAGTCCTCATCATGCTGTTCACATTTTGACATCATGAGACCAAGATGACACTTAACAATTGATTAACAGTACCTCACCATTTCAAGGCTTCAAGCAGGATGTTCTCAGACAGTGGCCACTGAGCTTAGAGTGTCACAGAGTGTCATCAGCTGGTTGCAACGGAGATACAGAGAGACTAGAAGAGTCACAGAAAGGTATAGAAGTGGATGTCCTTTGGCCACATCCCCAACCTGATGACCACTTCATTGTGAGCACTGCCCTGCGGAACCGGATGATGAATGCTACACAACTCCAGGCACATTTAAGGAAAGTAAGAGGCAGCCAAGTGTCACATTAGACTATTTGAAACCATTTACAGCAGCGTGGTCTGTGTGCTAGATGACCTGCAAGGGTACCTGGCCACACCACCGGGCATAGGCATCATCGTCTTCCATGGGCCAGGGAGCGTCTATGCTGGATGAGGGACCAGTGGGCCTCAGTGCTGTTTACTCATGAAAGTTGATTCACTCTGACCAGAAATTATCGCCGCCAACGATGTTGGAGACGTCAAAGAGCGCTAACTGTTGTCACCAAATGAGCCTTTGGTGATGTTACAGTGGGGACAGGTGTGTCTAGTCAATACAGTACTGCCCTAGACAGCCCATACTACTTGAATAGCATCATGCTGGAGTTTGGGGTACCTCAAATGGAGTGGCCTGCACTTTCTTCAGACCTGAATCTCATTGAAAACCTCCGGGATCAACTGAGTCGCCGTGTAGAGGTTCATATCTCTGTATCCCTGAACCTCAGTGACCTGAGGGCCGCCCACAAGAAGAGTGAGATGATAAGCAGATCGTATCCTCTCAGGGGGTCGACATCACATAATATCTTCAAAACACGGGGATTTTCAGGTCCAACTCAGTTTTATTGGCACCAGCACACCAAAACAAATCATAAAAACAACACCTGCCCGGCTGGGCTCTGACTAAACATAGTTCAGCTAACTCACCTAAATACATACGCTGTTCACACACAGCTTTTAAGTGTGGCTTCCTCAGCCGTTCAGTCCAGCAGCCTCCTGGCTATGACTCCAACCGTACCTTTGGGGGGAGATGGTCCCTCGTGGCTGAGACCACACAGAGCCACCGCAGGCTCTAACCTCTCAGGCCTCCTCAGCCTTTCTCCTTTCATTCCTACACTGAGGGCTGGTTTATCACAGCAGTAAATACACCCAGGTGGCATAACCTGTGGTGGAATAGGGATGTGGACTGGAATATCCACCCCTTCCAGACCTCTATGAAGCGTGAGGCCTGTCACTGCCTCACTATATATATATATATATATATATATATATATATATATATATAGGGCCCCACTCCTATTATGGAGTGGGACACTGCACTAGTAGAAAGGAAAACTGGCTTAAAGTAACCAATCAAATTCCACCTTTCATTTTCGAAAGGAGCTCTGAAGAAAGAAAGGTGGAATCTGGTTGCTATGGAAAAAAGGCTATTTTCTTTTGTAGCAGTTTTAATAAATGTCCTCCTACCATTATCATACCTGCTATTTGTACAATTGATCTAGTTTTTATTGTGATTAACAATCATAAGAATTATGTTCATACTTGGTAATTAAATAAGTGACTTGGTGTTTGCTGCCAGTGGTAAGAACCATGTTCACATTTAATATTTGAACAATTTATTAATTTATTTCTGGTTTGAGAAGTAAATTTGTTTCCTCTTCATCTAATGATAACAGTGCAGTCACAGATTGTTCTGCTTGTTTTTAGATGCATGATTTTAATTGATTATATTACTGACATGAGGTTCCTCTTGTACTGTTTGTAAGTTCTCTCACATATACAGGGTGAGTAAAATGTCAGAGGACACCCTTTTATTTCAGAAGTGAAAGGGAAAATGATATATCTGAATACCCCAGCAAATAATGGGTGAGGGTATCCAGAACATGGCTGCCACTTTGAAAGCCGATTAAGGGCAAATTTTTCCAAAGGGAAGATGGTCATGTAGTATATCGTAGAAGACCAGAATTGTCTCAGAAATTGATTGCTGTAATCAGATTTACAATATCTCTTATGGTTCAAAAGTTATCATCAACACAAAAAGTTCAAAACGTCAACACATTGAACCCGTCAAATAGCTGTGCATCACAGGGAATGTTCCTGGTTGTTGTTGCAACTTTCTGTGCTGATAACTTTTGAACCACAAGAAATATTTCAAATCTGAATGCGGCAAATATTTTCTGAGAATATTCTGGTCTTCTTCAATATCCTACATGACCCCTTCCCATTTGAAAAATTTGCTCTTGATCCAATATGGTGGCTTTGAAGATGGTGGCCATGAACTGGACATAGCCTAAAAGATAGGCCCTATTACTTGCTGGGGTATTCAGATATTTCATTTTTCCTTTTGTTTCTGAAATAAAAGGGTGTCCTGCGACTTTTGACTCACCCTGTATATTCTACACTAAGGGTGCCTTCACACGCTGCTGATTTTATTTCAGATTTTTTGCAACTGAAAATTAATTTCTTTCATTTGAATAGAGTGTCAAGCACATAGTTTTCTGCAAGTCCCATTTAGATGAATGGAACTGATTTTGGAAAAGTCTGCAACACAATCTGCAGCTGTGAGGGCACCCTAAGGCTAGGGCTACATGATGATGTGTCGTGCTACAATAAGTTGCGCAACAAAAAGGTTACACCTACATTGCAATGTGTCGCACTAAATTCGTGCAACAATTTTGAACAATTTTTTATAATGATATTCAATAGTGTCGCACTGAGACGTGATATGCTTCAACTGTGATGCCATAGTCATTCAAAATTCCAACTTGGATGGATTTTTTGCGACTGTCGTGTTGCAGTAGCAACATGTCAAATGTCGCAGTGCAACACCATTGAATACCATTATAAAAAATGTTTGTTGACTTTCCTGCAACAAGAAGTCGTGAGACAAATGTTGCAGTGTAGCTCTAGTCTAAAGGTTTATGAGAATATATGAGAGACTGATGCAGGTGAGTTATATATGCAATTTACTAGTCTTGGGAGTAAGGAAGGATGACATCCTTGTGCTGTCCGCATTTTTTGTGACTCCATAGTAATAAAGAGGCCCATGTGCGATCAGCAAAAAATGCAGTTCGGATGTGAACAGAAAAATATCTTGTCTGCTGAGCATATGAATCCTCAAGCTAGGTGGTCTCTATTCTTTGCTTCCTTTAGTTTTGCTCTGCACTCCTGTCCTGCCAATTACGACAGATTCCCTTTCACGTTTCTTTAATCTAACAAACCAGGTTGCTGGGCCTCAACAGATCATTGCTCTGGTCTGAATTGCACCTATAGCTCCTGTCTTGATCAAAGACATTTCTCCAAGAAATAATTTGTTTCTACAGCTAAAAGAAACCAGATCCTGGCATGGGGAGTGGGGACATAAGTCTAAACTTGCTGGATATCCAGGTCCTGCAAAAGACTTTGAATTTTATTTCCTAACATTAGTGGCCTACCCTTTTCTGGGACATCTGAATGAATTACTGAAACTGTCCTGTGACAATAATTTGTAATACATTAATTAGCACTTTGAGTGCACCTAATAAACCTAATAAAATGGCCTTTCTTTCTAGGTATTGCATTGCCCTCTAGTGGCTTCCCCTAGTATTTCAGTCATTTCCCAATAAGGTAATTTGATAATAATTAGAATATTGATTGGATTACTTCTATATGTGAGTAGAAATAGCCTTTAGTACCTCCTAGCACAGTTAAAGGGGTCATCCAACTCCCTATAATGCCCCCCAAAATGCCTGGGCACCTCATACAGGTTATACTTACCCCGATGCTCAGCACACATGTCGTTTTTGATGCCCGGATTGCCGCTGCTGTATCTCCCTGTAATGTGGATCAAAACATCCGGCAACAGAGTGGGCAGCCAATAGCAGGCTGCAACGGGGACAAGCCTCCTTAGCCCCCCTTTTCCGAAATGCGTTGTCACTAGAGATGAGCGAATTTCATATTTAGGAATTTGTTGCCGCTTCGCTTAGTGGTAAAGGCAGAATTGCGTTATGGATTCCGTTACCACGGACCATAACGCAATTCTATGACGGCATGCATAACGGAATGCCTTTAGAGGCATTTCATTATTCATTCCGTCATAATAGAAGTCTATGGACTGCATAACGGATCCATTATGCAGCCCATAGCCTTCTATTATGACGGAATGAATAATAGTAACATAGTAACATAGTTTATAAGGCCGAAAAAAGACATCTGTCCATCCAGTTCGACCTGTTTTCCTACAAGTTGATCCAGAGGAAGGCAAAAAACCCCTGTGCGGTAGAAGCCAATTTTCCTCACTTTAGGGGAAAAAATTCCTTCCCGACTCCAATCAGGCAATCAGAATTACTCCCTGGATCAACAACAACCCATATCTAGTAACTATAACCTGTAATATTATTACCCTCCAGAAATACATCCAGGCCCCTCTTGAACTCTTTTACTGAACTTACCATCACCACCTCCTCGGGCAGAGAGTTCCATAGTCTCACTGCTCTTACCGTAAAGAATCCTCTTCTATTTTTGTGAACAAACCTTCTTTCCTCCAGGCGCAGAGGATGTCCCCTCGTCATGGTTACTGTCCTTGGGATAAAGAGATCATGGGAGAGATCTCTGTACTGACCCCTGATATATTTATACATAGTTATTAGATCTCCCCTCAGTCGTCTTTTTTCTAAAGTGAATAACCCTAATTTTGATAATCTTTCTGGGTACTGTAGTCCACCCATTCCAGCTATGACTTTAGTTGCCCTCCTCTGAACCCTCTCCAGCTCTGCTCTGTCTGCCTTGTTCACAGGAGCCCAGAACTGTACACAGTACTCCATGTGTGGTCTGACTAGTGATTTGTAAAGTGGCAGGACTATGTTCTCATCACGGGCATCTATGCCCCTTTTGATGCAACCCATTATCTTATTGGCCTTGGCAGCAGCTGTCTGACACTGGTTTCTGCAGCTTAGTTTGCTGTTCACTAAAATTCCTAGGTCCTTTTCCATGTCAGAGTTACCCAATGTTTTACCATTTAGTATGTACTGGTGACTTGCATTAATGGAATGCCTCTAAATATATTTGCCAGTTGTCTGGTGTAAATACATTGAAAAATATGGTGGTCAGAACGAATGCCATATTTATTAGGCATCTGTTCCACTTTTTCTGACATAGAAGTCAGATGAAGAGGGAGAAGTGGAGGGAGACATTTTTTATTACATTTTTACATAAAAATTTCTCCCACAAAAAAAAATATCAGAAATCTAGGGCATTTCTATTTGTGTTGCCTGTGAGTGATTGAGACATATGTATTGCGAAACTGGGTGGGGTAGAGGGGCCCATACTCATTTTTGCTATGGGCATTTAGGATATAGAATGTTTAACAGTTAATATACATCTATTTAAAATTTTGCTTGCTGACCTTTTTTTAAATCCATGCAGCAGCCTTTCTCTAAAGAAAAAAATATGGCCCATTGTAGTCCTGGAAAATGCATCTATAAGAAAGGTGGATAGGACTAAAAATGGTGTCAGTCATGTGATCCTCACGAGTCGTGTGCCCTGGCTTTCAGTTAACTGCCAAGGTGTCTAACAGGTGAACAGTAGTGTATTGAGGGTCAGAACATATACAATATATACACTACTAATATCTGTAACAGCATCTCTTCATACTTTCCATCAGTGTCTGTGTAGAAGCAGATTTCTGTATGTTTTGTGCTTGATTCCTTCACACTAAACAACATCATCTAGAGACATAGCCATTTTACAACATCACCTAGAGACAGGCAACCATATAAATACATACAGTGATGTAGTCACTGTATTAACCACAATAAAAATATTCCAAGACTAGTCCTATTTAGTTATCACATGGATGTGTCCTGTGTGCTGGCCAAAACATGTATGTAACACTGTTGCTTACTGAATGTCAGAGTGCAAAGATTGTCACATGACTGATGCCATGTTTCAGTTAGCACATGGATGCAATACATAGGACTGATACTGTGCCTTGATTATACTTGTTTATATTTTTTTGTTACAGCCACAAATTAAATGTATTTCATTGGGATTTTATGTGATAGACTGACACAAAGTAGCAAGTATGTATGTATTAAAATGTTTAATAAAAATCTGTGATGTGCATTTGTATTCAGCCCCCTGTACTATCATAGCCCTAAATAAAATCCAGAGTGACCAATCAACTTCAGAAGTCACCTAATTAGTAAATAGAGTCCACCTCTAAGTTATTTATTCTTAAAATAACTATAGCTGTTCTGTAAGGGGTTGTTAGTTACCTTAGTGATCAAACAGCATCAAGAAAACCAAGGAACACATCAGACAGGTCAGGGATAGAGTTGTGGAGAAGTGTAAAGCAGGGTTAGGCCTCTTTCACACTAGCAGCAGTCCGTATCCGGCAGGTGAAGGGTGCCGTCGGATCCAGACTGGCGCAGGGACATGTGTGGGGCCGGAACCGCGTTCCGGCCCCACACATGTCACACAGTACCATATGCAGACATACATACACACAAACACATACATACTTACATACTCCAGCCAGGCAGGCAGGCCGCACGTCTTCACGCCCAGGAGGCGCGCAGCTATGACGATTCCCCACAGCGCCCTCTGCTGGGCGCTGTAGGGAATCGTAATAGCGGCGCGCCTCCTGGGCATGAAGACGTGTGGCCTGCCTGCCTGGAGTATGTAAGTATGTATGTGTTTGTGTGTATGTGTGTGTATGTATGTCTGTATGTGTAGGTGACGGATCCGTCCTGAACTCCATTGAAAGTCAATGGAGGGCGGATCCGTTTACCATTGTGGTCACACCAGACGGATCCGTCCCCATTGACTTGCATTGGGGGTCATTCCGGATCCGTCTTGGTGCGGATGCCTGGACCGGAGAGAAAACCGCAGCATGCTGCGGTTTGTTCTCCGGTCTGAAGGCGGAACAGAATGCTTTCAGGAGTATTCCATTGTCTTCAGTTCAGTTTTGTCCCCATTGACAATGAATGGGGACAAAACTTAAGCGTTTTTTTCCGGTATTGAGCCCCTATGACAGAACTCAATACCGGAATTTAAAAACGCTAGTGTGAAAGTAGCCTTAGGTTATAAAAAACATATCCCAAGCTCTGAACATCTCATGGAGCACTGTTCAATCCATCATCTGAAAATGGAAGGAGTATGGCACAACGGCAAACCTACAAGACATGGCCGCCCACCTAAACTGACAGCCCAGGCAAAGTAAGCACTAATTAGAGAAGCAGCCTATAGGGCCCCTGGTCACTCTGGAGCAGATGCAAAGATCCACAGCTCAGGTAGGAGAATCTTTCCACAGGAACACTATTAGTCTTGTACTCCATAAAACTAGCCTTTATAGAAGAGTGGCAAGAAGAAAGCCATTTTGAAAGCAAGCCATAAGAAGTCTCATTTGTAGTTTGCCACAAGCCTTATAGGGGACACAACAAACATGTGGAAGAAGGTGTTCTGGTCCTAAATGCAAAACGTTATGTGTGGTGGAAAACTAACATTGTAGATCACCCTGAACGCACCATACCCACCATGAATCATGATGGTGGCAGCAACATTCTGTGGGAATGGTTTTCTTTAGCAGGGACAGGGAAGCTCGTCAGAGTTGATGGAAAGATGGATGGAGCTAAATGCATGGCAATTCTGGAAGAAAACCTGTTAAAAGCTGCAAAAGACTTGGAGTTTCACTTTCCAGCAGGACAATGACCCTAAACATACAGCGAGAGCTACAATGGAATGGTTTAGATGAAAGCATATTGATGTGTTAGAATGGCCCAGTCAAAGTCCAGACCTAAATTGAGAATCTGTAGCAAGGCTTGAAAATTGCTCTTCACAGATGCTCTCCATCCAAACCGATTGAGCTTTAGCTATTTTGCAAAGAAAAATGGGCAAAATTTCAGGCTCTAGATGTGCATGGCTGGTAGAAACATACCACAAAAGACTTGCAGCTGTAATTACAGCGAAAGGTGGTCCTACAAACAAATGTATTATGATTGTCCATATTATCTTTTTTGTTGGCTGGATTCATTTTTTCATCACATTATACACTGCTTGTTTCCATGGTTACGAACACCCTGTAATCCATCAGTGGTGGTCTTCCTTGCACACTATAGGAAAAAAATGTCGGCCTCTCTGGTGGCCGGGACCGTTGGAGTGCACGTAGGCTGGTGCTTTTCTTTTTCTATAGTATGCAAGCACAGACACCGCTGATTGATTGCAGGGCAGTCATAACCATGGAAACAAGCAGTGTGTAATGTGATAGAAAAACCAGCAAAGGAAGACATATGGACAATTACAATACATTAGTGGCTTGTATTAACATTCTCTACGTAATAAATGCATGGGTGTAACATGAAAAAATGTGGGAAAGTTCAAGGATTATGGATACTTTTTCAAGGCATTGTAGTTAGTGATATGGAAAATAAAAAACTGTAAAATAAAAACAAATGTTTAACATAAAAACTTGATTTAAGTAATAGGTCATTTTTTGATTAAACATTCCATTTAAATGTGCATGGAGGTAGTGGGATGCTAGTCTCCTGGGTTAAACAGCACTCCGTATGATACAGGGAGCTGGCGATGCGCCCCATCCTTGCTGCACCGCCGGGGTCCAGTGCATAGCTCCGAATGAGGATGCTGCAGGCGTCCCTGTTCCCATGGAGATCAGGGGGTGGGAATTACCCGACAGCGCACGCTTCCCAGCGTATGCCCACTCCCTACTTGCATACAGGGAGTGAGGCAAACCCGACAGCGTACGCATCCCAGCATACGTTCGCTCCCTACTGGCGTACAAAAGGCGGGGCGAACTCGGCAGTACGTTTCCTGGTGCTGCCGGTGGATGCCCGCCCCTTAGCGATATACAGGCAGGGCAGGTTAGCGTGGATAGGCCAGTGCTCACCTGCGGAGAGTCAGTATTAGGATCATGTGAGGTCACCCACCTGTGGGCCTATTTAACAGGAAGCCTGCTGGCCACAGGTTGCCTGTGATTGGTCTTATTACCTGTACTTGCGATATTGAACTGCTTTGACTATTGTGCTTTGGCTTCGGCTTGTGAATTTGACTTCATCCTCGTCCCATCCTCTTGTACTTCGTTACCTCTCGGCTTTGACCTCGGCTCGTGTTTTTGACTTTGCTCCTGATTGTTCCCCTGGATTTTGACGTGACTTCCTGGTTTGACTTCGGCTTGGCGACATTCTTATATTGTGTGTGTTCTGTCGTTTGTCTGTTGTTTTCTCCCGTTGTTCCCCCTCCCTGTATGCCCCGGCCGTACCTAGGCTAGGCACTGTCCAGCAGTTGTACGCCGTTGCCTAGGACGGGCCGTGCTAGTAGGCAGGGTCAGTGGTGGGGTTGAACTCAGGGCTGCACATATCCCTGAATTGTGACACCGTAGCAGACACACAATAATAAGCTAACAATAAACAGCCAACTGTCTGTATATGGAGGCTGTATGAAGGGCCTGCGAGCTTCGATTGGCTGATAAGGGTCATATGACCAGGCTTCTATTGGCTAATGCATTTTTTGGGAATATCTCAGGAACGATACGTCCTGGAGAGCTGAGACCCAGCCTAAGGCCTCTTTCACACGAGCGTGACGGATTAGGTCCGGATGCGTTCAGGGTGTGTTCATTGAAACTCGCACCATTTTGCAAGTTCAGTCAGTTTTGTCTGCGATTGCGTACAGTTGTTCAGTCTTTTTTGCGCGGGTGCAATGCGTTTTGATGCGTTTTTTCACGCGCGTGATAAAAAAAACCCGAAGGTTTACAAACAACATCTCTTAGCAACCATCAGTGAAAAACGCATTGCATCCGCACTTGGTTCAGGATGCAATGCATTTTTCACTAAAGCCCCATTCACTTCTATGGAGCCAGGGCTGCGTGAAAAACGCAGAACATAGAACATGCTGCGTTTTTCACGCAACACAGAACTGATGCATGAATAAAAACGCTCATGTACACAGACCCATTGAAATTAATGGGTCAGGATTTAGTGCGGGTGCTATGCGTTTACCCCACGCATTGCACCCGCGCGGAAAACATTGTCCTCTATGTACTTACTTCATTATTTTACCCTTTCTCTGCTTTACACACAAGGAAACAAGGCACGGGAATAGAGCAGAAGGTCATTTTTTTCAATCCCACATTTTGTAAACATTATTATGCACTGCTCAGGATAAAACATTTTCTCCTTTGATTTTGCACGCTTACTCATTTTACTAAACTGCGTTACTATGGAAACAAGATGCTATGAAATGAATCAGGATTAATGTTCACCTAATGGCTTATCAAGAGAATTTTAGTATAACTGGCAATAAGTCCAGACAGTGCATTTTATCCCTGCAATCCTGTGGCCTTGCTTTGCCTTCTAAGACAACAAATAATCTATATCCAAAGATTCTCATTTTTAAACTTCAATTTTGGAGCTCAAATCAGGGTCGGACTGGGGTGTCTAGGCCCACCAGTAAAATTCCCTCTGGGGGCCCACTGTAAAGCTCACTCTGGGGGCCCACATGCATATGCTACCTGCCCACACTATCCAGTCTTTTATATGGACATAAGCAATGTACTGCATAGCATCTTAGGCAGCTTATTTATAGGTCAGTCTACTGTGCCATGTGTCACTTGTGCAGGAGGTGGGGGACTAGAGGCTTACCTAGCTCAGGGACCCACCGGGGGATTCACCTGTTCCCCTGTGGGCCAGTCCGAGCCTGGCTCAAATTATGTTAAATGAGATTTGAATATATTGTCTTGAAGTATTATTGCATTATGATTGGCAGTCAGTTATCATTTACAAAAATTATGTCATTGAATGTATATGGATTGAAAATTTGGGGTAATGTGTATATTTTAATATTACATGTATGAGTGTATTACATGTATGGATGGTAGCCGTACTCTGTCCGCGGTCTAACCTTATCACAGCCCTATTACAAATACAGTGACAATCCCACGCCCACGTAATAGGGCTGTGATAAGGTTAGACCAGGGATAGGTACGGGGACAGAGTACGGCTACCATCCAGTCGTGTCTCTGGGCTGAGGACATGTGAGGATCCTAATTTAGGGTCAGCTTATTACCTCCGTCCCTTGTGTCTCTATTATCACTTGCCATTTGATATCTAATATGAGAGGCTTGGTTTATGGTGTATATATTTATTACACAGGTATATTTACTTTATAACCCCTTGAGGTAATTTTACTGTATTGTTATGATCTGAATACACTACAGCTGGAATAGCCACGATGGAACAGTTTTTTTGATGGCACATTTTTTTTTTAATATTGTATGTTGCATTGCTGTTGTTATATGAGCTAAATATTTCTGAAAGCCAAATGCTGGTATCTATTATAGTATATTAGTATATGAAACATTACGGTGAGAATCACACATGGAGGGACATTTATCAAGGCCTATACTCCACAAATGTGGCGTAAGAAAGTTGCACATTATGGAGCACTACATGTGTGCACCATAATTTGCAACCTTTTGAGCTTTTTGGCCCTTTTCACCTCCGCTGCATTTACTATAACTTTCGCCAGAAAATGTCGGAAGTTAAAACTGATGTCTACACCAGCCTGTAGCTGGCACAGACTTCAGTTTTTGGCACACAGCATGGCAGAGATGTGCCTGATGAGCGCAGGGGGATCAAGGTATGGATCCACCAGTCAGTACAGAGATCTCTCCCATGATCTATTTATCCCTAGGACTGTGACTGTGATGAGGGGATATCCTCGGCGTCTGGAGGAAAAAAGGTTTGTACACAAACATTGAAGAGGATTCTTTACAGTAAGAGCAGTGAGACTATGGAACTCTCTGCCTGAGCAGGTGGTGATGGTGAGTTTACTAAAAGAGTTCAAGAGGGGCCTGGATGCATTTCTGGAGGGTAATAATATTATAGGTTATAGTTACTAGAGATGGGTCGTTGATCCAGGGAGTAATTGTGATTGCCTGATTGTAGTCGGGAAGGAATTTTTTCCCCCTAAAGTGGGGAAAATTGGCTTCTACGTCACAGGGGTTTTGTGCCTTCCTCTGGATCAACTTGCAGGATAACAGACTGAACTGGATGGACAGATGTCTTTTTTCGGCCTTATAAATTATGTTACTATTTTACTTTGATCACTTGCATACTAAACACTTTTATTGAACAGATGAAAGTGGTACCTTCAGGAATTTGGAAATTACTTCCAAGGATATATCAGACTTCTGTAAGTCCACAAATTTTTTTGATGTATTGGCTGATTTCTGTATTGCTAAGCTGTGAGAAGGCCTTCTCAAAACAGAGGATCAGCAGTGGTCCCATGTGTTGGACCCAGACCAGACCAGAGGATCGGCCATAGGTTAAAAATTCTGGAAAACCCTTTTGAACAGCAGTAGTAAAATGAAATCTGTGCTGTGGGCAACAGACAGTTTTTCCTTTAGTCACTTTTCAGAAATGTTGCGCGATAACAATATGGAGTAAAAAATGAATGGACTGTCAGACAAAGATTTAATGCACCTTATAAATGGCTGGTCACAGTCTGAATTAAGGAGGTCATTTACTATCCAGAAATACACATATATTAGGTGTATATCTGGTGCAGAATGCGGTGCAATGGTTAGTTGTGCTGCAATCTGTGACTTTTCCCCGCTCAGGCCAAGTCTAAAAAAGTGGGTGGGGATGGGAAGGGGGCGTACAAAATGGTCTAAATGTAAGCCATCTAGGAAGCTGTCTTACATTTAGACAGGCGCTGGATGCGCCAAAGTTGCCTGCGCCTCTTCATAACTTCGGCGGATCCACAGCCAGATATAGGGGTTATTAACACCGGTGCCTAAGACGCCAGTCTTAAAAAATTACCCCCTGAGTGTTCTGTTTGATACAATTTGTTTAAGAAACTACACAGCTCTGGTGTCATAAAGTTGTGATGTCATAAGCCTCTTTTCTAGTACGTGCAGGACAGTGTTCAAGCTACAAGTTGTCTTGACAATTGGCAGCAATGTATTTTACCTATAGTTATAAAGAGCTGCTATGTTTTGTATGATAATTTTCTTCTGCAAAAGACAAAAAGTATTGTTGTACAGGCTCTACACTGAAAAGTGTACGCAGATTAGCAATATTTATGTTCAGTGACAGGAACATTTTATCAAAGCATGGTTTATGTCAAAATGCTTTATCATTTTATATTGAAAAGTTCTGCACCTTCATTATTTACTTTTTGGTGCAATGACTCACATTTAGAAAATATCTGTTTGATATCAGTAACTGGGAACTTTGACAACTGGAGTTCCACTGTAAGAGCTGGGATCAGAGAAAAGCTGATTGTTTGCCAGACTGCAGAACTTGACCACCTATAGCAGTCGCTTTTTCCAAGTCCTAATTGATGGCTATTTGTACTCAGACTTGAAGTACAGCCGAATTACAAAACAACTAGACGGTCTCAAGGAAAGATATCAGAAGCATGTATCAGACAACAAATGAAGAATAATAAACTCATCAATAGATGATGATAAGCTTGATGAGGATGGGAATGGATTATGGAGATGAAGTTTCAAAATGGAGCACACAGCAATGGTGCACAGGTGGAGAGCGATGAATGTAGGTAAGAGAAATTAGGGTGGGGCTACATGGGGACAATGAATCTAATGAAGTTGTATGCAACATGCAACTTGCCTGCAACTTTTCTGTTTCTTTACAGAGAAATCAGAGCTCTACAATAGTCACACAACAGCATGTTACAGACAAGTTGCCCAAATATGTATGGTTGAGCCTTGCTGTCGTGTGTCACCTGTCTCCATGGGGCCCAAGCCAAACCTAGCAGAAGCCTACCCTGGACTGCTAAGTACAATGAGACAGCAAAAAAGTCACAGAACCCAAACCATAAGATTTATTATATTTAATGTAAAACATAAATGAAATATAAATATATTTATTAATTATATCAAGGATGGGATTAATAAGCACTGTTTCTATTTTTGCAGATTACACCAAACTATATAGTACTGTACAGTCTATGGAAGATATCCATAAACTACTCGCTGAGCATCAGCATGGCACAAGAGGTTCAGTGATGATAAATGTAAGTTATGACTCTGTTATGACTCTGGGTAGTAATAATCTATGTGCATCACATGTCCTAGGGAATGTAACACTGTATCACTTGTAGAAGAATTTGGGTGTACTTGTAGATCATAGATTAGATAACAGCATACAATGTAAATCAGCTGCTTCTAAGGCTTCCAGGATATTGTCATGCATTAAACGGGGCATAGGCTTGCGGGACAGGAATGTAATATTACCACTTTACGAAGCTTTGATGCGGCCCCCTCTGGAATATGCAGTTCAGTTCTGGGCACCAGTCCATAGAAAGAATGCCTTGGAGCAGGAGAGAGTGCAAAGGAGAGCGACTAAACTGATAAGTGGTATGGAAGGTCATAATTATGAGGAAACAGTAAAAGAATAAAATCGATTTAGTTTTGAGTAGAGACATCTAAGGGAGACATGATTAATCTACATAACTGTTTCATAAGAAATCCCCTCAAAAGAAAAGGGGCACTGCCTCCAACTGGAGAAGAAAGTTCAGGCTCCATCGGAATCAAGGATTCTTTACTGTGTAAGAACTGTGAATCTGTGGAATAGACTACCTCAGGGCGTGGTCACAGAAGGAATGTTGGGCAGTTTAAAAAGGCACTTAGATGAATTCTTAAAAGTAAATGATATTAATGCTTATTAAAATCTGGGTCTCCTTCCCCTTTTTCTAAAATTTACATCCCCATCTATCCTTTCGATGAACTTATGTTTTTTTTCAACCGTATTAACTATGTAACTATGTGCTAAAACTAACACATAGTGCAACTGTGTTAAAAAAGCGCCATTTTTTGTCACCTTTCATCTCAAAAAGTGTAATACCAAGCGATCAAAAAGTCATATCTACCCAAAAATAATAGCAATCAAACCGTCATCCCGCATAAAATAAGATTCTACCTAATCCGTCACAGGTTTTCCCTGGCCCCAGGTGAGGCCAGCTGGATTAATCACGCAGGGAAAAGTTAACCTGCACTGTGTGTTAGAGAGAGAGAGAGGGCCCCAGGGAACAGACCTGGAGAGGGCCCGTGTGGTCCCAGCCAGCAGGGCTGGGGGGCCACAAGGCTGAGGAAGCCTGGAAGAGAGAAAGGCTGAGGAGGCCTGAGAGGTTAGAGCCTGCGGTGGCTCTGTGTGGTCTCAGCCACGAGGGCTGAGGGGCTACAAGGTTCAGTGTAGCCTGGAAGTTTGAGAGGCCCAGTGACCCTAGAAGAAGAAGGTCACACTGTCAGAGTCGGGAGGACTGTTGGACCATATCCCCCCAAAGGTACGGTTGGAGTCACAGCCAGGAGGCTGCTGGACTGAACCGCTGAGGAAGCCGCACCTAAAAGCTGAGTGTGAACAGCGTTTGTATTTAGGTGAGCTAGCTGAACTATGTGTAGTCAGAGCCTTGCCGGGCAGGTGTTATTTTGATGGTTTTGTTTCATGCTGGAGCCAGAAGTGTGAAAATAAAGTTGTGTGGACTTGAAAATCCCGTGTTGTGAAGAAGTGTGTGATGGTGACCCCCTGAGAGAGGAATCGATCCCTTACATATGGTGCATGTTGATGCCAAAGCGGGCATGTTGATGCCAAGAGGGCAACAGAAAAGTGGAAAGAAAGTGTTGCTAGGAGCAACAGCATGGAAAAGAGCAGGTGCTGCTGAATGTTGCTGCGTTCCTGTGTTAAAGGGCCAGAAGCCTGTTTGTTTGGAAAAAGCTGCAGCTGCTAATCCGAACACTTCTGCGGTGTGGCAAGTAAAGCGTGCTGAAATTTAAAGGGCCAGTACCATGTAAAGGAGACTGTCGTGTTGGAAAAATTTTTTTTTTGGTGAAGGTCACTATGATGGCCAGTGTTGTTGTGCAAAGTTCATATAGTGCCCGTGAGCAGCTGATGAGTCAGCTGATGCAGGACTGTGCAATGAAGGATTCTTTAATCAGAAGAGCTGATAAAGAAAAGGAAAGGTCCTGTGTAGATATGAGCAAACGTGCTCGTAACGAGCACTGTACCGCTCGGCTCCCCTGCGCTCGTGTGGGTGCAGGCAGCCGCTTCCGTCCTCCTCACCCAACGGAAGCAGCTGCCTGCGCCCATGCGAGCACAGGGGAGCCGAGCGGTACAGTGCTCATTACGAGCATGTTCGCTCATCTCTAGTCCTGTGAAATGGTGATTGGGGGAATCCCGCTGAGGTTTACGCTAGATTCCCGCCAATGAGTGTCTCGGGTGATGCCCGATGTTCTGGGGGGCCAGAGACAGAGACCGCAGTGTCTCTAACCTTTGAAAAGGACTATAGTTCTGTGCAGTGGGAGCTGCTAAAATGTGAGACCCTGGAGGTGGAAATCGTGCTGGGCACAGACTTTCCGTGATTTCGGCAGCTATGGAATGGAGAGAGTGCTTTGAATGGTGCGACTAGAGAGTCCAAAGGAAAAGTCGGCAACCAAGGCGTTTCGCATGGCAACCACGGGATTGAGGAGGCGATATGGGATCCTGTGACCAGGAACGAGGGGCTGGAGGTTCCCAAGTTCCCGAGGAAGGGGGCGGACCTCAGTGGAGATGTCCCTGGAGAGATAGCGCCTTCATCTACTGGGTGTGTCGATACCATGATGGTGTTTGGTAAGACCGTTCCTGTTTGTGCGTGTGACATAGACCATGTGATAATGAGAGAGGCTCTGGAGGCTGGGCATGGTTCTGACCAGTGCCCTGGTGCCTCAGAAGATGTGATTTGTGTTGAGAGCCGGTGGCAGTCGCTACCTGCTGAGCCAGTAAGTGTCATGACACTAGGACTAGAGACTGCAACAAAAATGTGTCATATTGTTGTGGATGGCAGTCCAGTCCAAGCCTTGTTGGATGCCAGGAGCCAAGGGAGCCTGGTACATGGCAGCTTGGCTGCTGGGGACTATGTGTTGGGCAAACATGTGACTGTGATGAACATTTATGGAGATAGCAAGTCCCATCCTGTGGCTCTCACTGAGTGTGAGACTACAGTGGGAACTGGGACTTATGAACCTGGGGTTGCAAATAGGCTCATGCATGATGTAGTGTTGGGCCATGATTTCCCCTTGTTTTGGGAGTTGTGGGGAAATGTGAGGTCATGTGAAATATGTGATGATGATGATGATAATGATTATGACCCTTTTCCTGTGCAGGTTGTGGTCAGGGAAGAAGCTTCCCTGGTTGGTAAAAACGTATGCATACCTCCCAACCGTCCCGGATCCAGCGGGACAGTCACGGATTGCAGTGGCAGTCCCGCTGTCCCGGTACGGGGGAGGTATGTCCCGGTCTCTGGCAGCTGTCTCTGCGTCCATAGGACGCAGAGACACTTGCCTGTTGCGGGAAGGAGCAGACAGCCAGAATCGGCTGCCTGCTTCTTCCATCCTCCCTCCTGTCCCCCCTGCAGCTCCCCATACCTTTCATCTATGCATCGGGTCTCGGCGGGGGGGCGGGGCCGGCCGTCAGCATTGGCTCCGCCCCCTTCAGGCACGAGCAGAAGATCTTCCTGCTGGTGATGCTGGCCCTGCTGCTAGGAAAAAGGTAAGTATAATACTTTTAATTTTTTAACTTTCTGTGGACTGTGACATCAATGTTAATCCCTGGACTGTGACATCACTGTGTTTATTATGCCTGTACTGTGACATCACTGTGTTTATTAAATAAACACAGTGATGTCACAGTACAGGCATAATGGACTATGACATCAATGTTTATTATCCCTGGACTGTGACATCAATGTTTATTATCCCTGGACTGTGACATCACTGTGTTTATTATCCCTGGACTGTGACATCAATGTTTATTATCCCTGGACTGTGACATCACTGTGTTTATTATCCCTGGACTGTGACATCAATGTTTATTATCCCTGTACTGTGACATCACTGTGTTTATTATCCCTGTACGGTGACATCACTGTGTTTATTATCCCTCTACGGTGACATCACTGTTTATTATCCCTGGACTGTGACATCACTGTGTTTATTATCCCTGTACGGTGACATCACTGTTTATTATCCCTGGACTGTGACATCACTGTGTTATTATCCCTGTACTGTGACATCACTGTGTTTATTATCCCTGTACGGTGACATCACTGTTTATTATCCCTGTACTGTGACATCACTGTGTTTATTATCCCTGTACGGTGACATCACTGTTTATTATCCCTGGACTGTGACATCACTGTGTTTATTATCCCTGGACTGTGACATCACTGTCTTTATTATCCCTGTACGGTGACATCACTGTCTTTATTATCCCTGGACTGTGACATCACTGTCTTTATTATCCCTGGACAGTGACATCGCTGTGTTTATTATCTCTGTACAGTGACATCGCTGTGTTTATTATCCCTGTACAGTGACATCGCTGTGTGTATTATCCCTGTACAGTGACATCGCTGTGTTTATTATCCCTGTACTGTGACATCGCTGTGTTTATTATCTCTGTACGGTGACATCACTGTGTTTATTATCTCTGTACAGTGACATCGCTGTGTGTATTATCCCAGTGCAGGAAGAGGTAAGTGGTCTGTGTTTGTGTGTTTGTTTTCTATTTTTCAGGGTTGTGAATGCAGAGGACTACGTCGGATTCGGTGGACTACGTCGGACCAGCTTTTTTTTTTTTTTTTTTAATAAAATGGTCAAACAGGGGTCTGGGGGAGTGTTTATTTCAATAAAATGTTTTATACTGGTGTGTGTGTATTTTTTTTTTACAATACTACAGTTTTAGTAATTATGGCTATCTACAGATGGCCCTGATTACTAATACTGGGCTTAGTGCTTGCCGGTATGGCAGGCCAGCACTAACCCCAACATTATTACCTCGGCACCCACCGCCACCAGGGGTGCCGGGAAGAGCCGGGTACCCGCAGGACTGGACCTTCTAAATTGAGGGTCTGGCTCTGGGGCGGCTGCAGGCTGGTACCATTAGGCTGGGAAGGGCCAATAACCGTGTCCTTCCCACCCTGGTAGTGCCAGGCTGCTGCTGCTGGTTGTATCTGGCTGGAGAAGGAAAAAAGGGGGGACCCCACGCCATTTTTTTTAAATTATTTAATTATTTTTGTAAAAAAATGGCGTGGGGTCCCCCCTTTTTTCCTTCTCCAGCCAGATACAACCAGCAGCAGCAGCTTGGCACTACAAGGGTGGGAAGGGACACGGTTATTGGCCCTTCCCAGCCTAATGGTACCAGCCTGCAGCCGCCCCAGAGCCAGACCCTCAATTTAGAAGGTCCGGTCCTGCGGGTACCCGGCTCTTCCCGGCACCCCTGGTGGCGGTGGGTGCCAAGGTAATAGATGTTGGGGTTAGTGCTGGCCTGCCATACCGGCAAGCACTAAGCCCAGTATTAGTAATCAGGGCCGTCAGTAGATAGCCGTGATTACTAAAACTTTAGTATTGTAAAAAAAAAATACACACACACCAGTATAAAACATTTTATTGAAATAAACACTCCCCCAGACCCCTGTTTGACCATTTTATTAAAAAAAAAGCTGGTCCGACGTAGTCCACCGAATCCGACGTAGTCCTCTGCATTCACGACCCTGAAAAATAGAAAACAAACACACAAACACAGACCACTTACCTCTTCCTGCACTGGGATAATACACACAGCGATGTCACTGTACAGGGATAATAAACACAGTGATGTCACAGTACAGAGATAATAAACACAGAGATGTCACTGTACAGGGATAATAAACACAGCGATGTCACAGTACAGAGATAATAAACACAGCGATGTCACTGTACAAAGATAATAAACACAGTGATGTCACCGTACAGAGATAATAAACACAGAGATGTCACTGTACAGGGATAATAAACACAGTGATGTCACAGTACAGAGATAATACACGCAGCGATGTCACTGTACAGGGATAATAAACACAGTGATGTCACAGTACAGGGATAATAAACACAGCGATGTCACTGTACAGGGATAATAAACACAGTGATGTCACAGTACAGAGATAATACACACAGCGATGTCACTGTACAGGGATAATAAACACAGTGATGTCACCGTACAGGGATAATAAACACAGTGATGTCACAGTACAGAGATAATACACACAGCGATGTCACTGTACAGGGATAATAAACACAGTGATGTCACTGTACAGGGATAATAAACAGTGATGTCAAAGTCCAGGGATAATACACACAGTGATGTCACTGTACAGAGATAATAAACACAGTGATGTCACTGTACAGAGATAATAAACACAGTGATGTCACTGTACAGAGATAATAAACACAGTGATGTCACTGTACAGAGATAATAAGCACAGTGATGTCACCGTACAGAGATAATACACACAGTGATGTCACAGTACAGAGATAATAAACACAGTGATGTCACAGTACAGGGATAATACACACAGTGATGTCACAGTACAGGGATAATAAACACACTAATGTCAACGTAAAGGGATAATAAACACAATGATGTCACAGTACACCTGTGCAAACAAGGCCTGGGGGGCGCAGATAAGGCTATCATCATGATTTAGAAAAATCATTCCCCGATGAAATGTTGCAGTTCTCAAAATTCATTCAAACTAATGAAACTCCACCAGCACTGGAATGCCTTAAAATAATCAGAAATAACAAATTGCCTGTACTGTGACATCACTGTGTGTAGTATCCCTGTACGATGACATAACTGTGTTTATTATCCCTGTACGATGACATCACTGTGTTTATTATCCCTGTACGATGACATCACTGTGTTTATTATCCCTGTGTAGTAAAGGGACTGAGTGAGATTAGTTTATAGTGGGCGGGGTTAGGGGCGTGACCTACTGCAGAAAAAATTTGCCGCGGCGCGCTGCGCGCGCCGCAAAATATATCCCTCTTTCTCTCTTTGCAAAGTTGGGAGGTATGCGTATGTGATGGAAAATGCTAATTGATGTTGATAGCACAGAACTGAGGGAACCCACTGTGATAGATGTGCAGGAAAGTGTGGCAGTGTTGCAGGGTGTACCACACATACCAGCTGCAGATGAGCAGTCTCCACTGTGCTCGATAGTGAGGTCGAGTGCAGTGTTAATGTAGATGCTGTGACTAATAGCAACTAAGACAAAGAGACTGCCGGGTCAGTTTCTTGGGAAACCAGTGTGGTTGCTAGTAGCAACCAGGGGTCAGTTGTCAGCAACTTGGAGAATAATACCCAAAGTAAAGTTCATGAGGGAGTAAAGACACAAAAGAGTAGAGGTAGAGAGTATAAGAGAAATGTGAAGCGGAAAAGAGTAAGAGAGGGTCTGGCCGTTAGATGGCCAATGAAGTCCCTTAGATGCTATCTACAAGGTAGAAAGTTGGTTGTAATGATAAATCAAGCTCTGCTGGCCTGGGTATGGCAGAATAAAGGCAAAGCGTGTGTTCACCCCCACAGGTTTGAACAGAGGGGGGTATGGGGGGGGGTATGTGGTGATGTGTGTAGTAATGTGAGGTGTGGGGTGTGTATCTTGCCTGGTTTGTCAGTTTAGCCAGGTGAGAACTGAAATCCAGAAGTGGTATAGCTTTAGCAAGCATAGTTGCTGGAGCTGGTTTTTGTTTAATGTTGCATGGGCTGGATTTCTTGGACTGGGAGACAGGTTGGAAG
>ONZH01007577.1:0-45071 GCA_900303285.1 Rhinella marina
ATGCCAATTGTGCTCACCCAGACTAAGAAAGGCAAGGCACATGCCCATCACATGTTAGGGAAGCACCCAACTAGGTGCAACGAAGGTCCATCAACGCCAATTTTCAGGGACACGGTAATGGTGACCCACTTAAAAATGCTGCCTGACAACCTGGCGGTGAACCCCTGATTGTCTGTCTTTCAATAAGATTGCAGTGTAAAGCATGGTGGTGAGCCTCAGTAATAAGATTGCAGTGTAAAGCATGGTGGTGAGCCTCAGTATGACTTTTTGGATGGAGATTGCATGTGATCAAGTACTCCCTGGAACCCCATAGTCACCCCTTCTCTGATGCGCTACCCCAGAACATTCTCTGCCCCAATTTGCAAGACCTTTTGTAGTCTCCGTGTGCTGACAGTGGGGATTTACCAGTGTTGTCTGAGGAGGTGGTGGACAATGGCGAGACACAGGTGTCGGGGGGTGAGGTAGTTGTATGGGAAGCAAGTTACAGTGGGGACTTTCTCATGATGGGACAGATTCAACTTGGGTGGATCAGGCACAGGAACAGATCCATTTTTTTTTGTGTTTATTTAACTTTTATTTAGCACAAATAACCACAGAGATATTTATTCGTTCTCTTCGCTGCGCAGTCTGGCGTTGGGGTTCGTCACTTTGATGGCGAGATGTGCCGCTCTCTCCACAATGGTCTTTCGGTTCTTTGAGGAGACGTTGAGGAGATCAGTGAAATTCAGTGAATGACGACGCAGGACCCCAACTTAAAAATTTAGCATCAACCGGTACAGACGTAAATTATGAGCTTGATCAAGTGTGGCATGTGTTCTATGTATTCTTCTCAGTTTAATACCGTATATGGCAGCTATCCGGAAAAATAGTTTGGAGAGAGAGAAAGATAGGAAAAAGACGTAAATTGTTTGGAGAGAGGGCCTGTAGGTGGACCTCCGGAAAAATTGTTTGGAGAGAGGGCCTGTAGGTGGACCTCCGGAAAAACTGTTTGGAGAGAGGGCCTGTAGGTGGACCTCCTGAAAAATTGTTTGGAGAGAGGGCCTGTAGGTGGACCTCCGGAAAAATTGTTTGGAGAGAGGGCCTGTAGGTGGACCTCCGGAAAAATTGTTTGGAGGAGGAGTAGGAGGAGTAGAGAAGTAGAGAAGAGGAATCGGATACATGAGTAATGTTAATCTTTAGCTGCTTTCCCCCGGAGGAGATTTGAATTCCGGTGAAATCCAGGCTTTGTTCATTTTAATAAGCGTCAGCCTGTCAGCGCTGTCAGTTGACAGGCGTGTACGCTTATCGGTGATGACGCCACCAGCTGCACTGAATACCCGCTCTGACAGCACGCTAGCGGCAGGGCAGGCCAGCACCTCCAAGGCGTACAGCGCCAGTTCAGGCCACGTGTCCAGCTTTGAAACCCAGTAGTTGTATGGAGCAGAGTGATCGCTACGGACGTTGGTATGGTCAGCTAGGTACTCCCTCACCATCTTTCTGTACAGCTCCCCCCTACTCTGCCTAGACTGGGGACAGGTGACAGTGTCTTGCTGGGGTGATATAAAACTGGCAAAGGCCTTGGAGAGCGTTCCCCTGCCAGTGCTGGACAAGCTGCCTGCTCAGCTCCTCTCCCCCGCTACTTGGCCCACAGAACCATGCCCTCTGCAGCTAGCGGCGTCAGATGGGAAGGATTGTTTCAGCTTGTGCACCAGGGCCTGTTGATATCTATTCACTCTCATACTCCTTTCCTCTGCAGGGATGAGAGTGGAAAGGTTCTGCTTGTACCGTGGGTCCAGGAGAGTGAACACCCAGTAATCGGTGTTTGAAAAAATGCTTCTAACGCGAGGGTCACGGGATAGGCAGCCTAACATGAAGTCTTCCATGTGCGCCAGAGTCCCAACACGTAAGAATTCCCTCTCCTCACTGGCCTGACTCTCCATTTCCTCCTCCTCCTCCTCCTCCAAGTCCTCCTCTTCAGCCCATACACGCTCAAGAGTTAAGGACTGAGAACTGGTACCCTCTTCTGTCTCTCCGACATTCTCCTCCTTTTCCTCCTCATCCCCCTCCTCCAATACGCGCTGAGAAACAGACCGGAGGGTGCTCTGGCTATCAAGCGACGTATCTTCCTCCACTGTCTCTTGTGACAAGCGCAAAGCATCCGACTTCATGCTGAGCAGTGAGTTTTTCAACAGGAAAAGCAGCGGGAAGGTGAGGCTGATAATGGCGGCATCGCCGCTGACCATCTGTGTTGACTCCTCAAAGTTGCTCAACACCTGGCAAATATCAGACATCCACGTCCACTCCTCATTGTAGACTTGAGGAATCTGAGTGACCTGACTACGAGTTCTGGTGGAAGTTGACATCTGGCAGTGTACAATCGCTCTGCGCTGCTGGTAAACTCTGGATAACATGTTTAATGTCAAATTCCATCTCGTGGGCATGTCGCACAACAGTCGGTGAGCGGGCAGTTGTAGGCGGCGCTGCGCTGCCCTGAGAGTGGCAGCATCTGTGGTGGACTTGCGGAAATGTGCACAGATGCGGCGCACCTTGGTGAGCAAATCAGACAGATTGGGGTATGTCTTGAGGAACCGCTGAACTATTAGATTGAACACGTGGGCCAGGCATGGCACATGTGTCAGTCTGCCGAGTTGCAGAGTCGCCACCAGGTTACGCCCATTGTCACACACAACCATGCCTGGCTTGAGGTTCAGCGGTGCCAGCCACACATCGGTCTGCGCCGTGATGCCCTGTAACAGCTCTTGGGCGGTGTGCCTTTTGTTACCTAAGCTCAGCAGTTTGAGCACCGCCTGCTGGCGCTTACCCACAGCACTACTGCTGCGCCTAGAGCTACCGACTGAAGGCGCCATGCCCACGGATGGTAATTCGGAGGAGGAGGTGGAGGAGGAGGAGGGGTCGGAGGAGGAGGCATAGTACGTCTGAGAGACCGTGACCGAGGTAGGCCCCACAATCCTCGGTGTGGGCAGTACATGAGCGGCCCCAGGGTCAGTCTCGGTCCCAGCCTCTACCAAGTTAACCCAATGTGCCGTCAGTGAGATATAGTGTCCCTGCCCGGCAGCACTTGTCCACGTGTCCGTGGTTAGGTGGACCTTCTCAGAAACAGCGTTGGTCAGGGCACGGATGATGTTCTCTGACATGTGCTGGTGTAGGGCTGGGACGGCACATCGGGAAAAATAGTGGCGGCTGGGGACCGAATACCGAGGGGCAGCCACCGCGATGAGATTGCGAAAGGCCTCGGTCTCTACCAGCCTATAGGGCAGCATCTCCAGGCTCAGCAATTTGGAGATGTGGACGTTGAGGGCTTGGGCATGTGGGTGGGTGGAACTGTATTTCCTCTTGCGTTCAAGCGTCTGCTGTAAAGACAGCTGAACGCTGTGCTGGGACACATTGGTGGACACTGTGGAGGATCGTGGAGGCGAAGGTGTGGTTTTCCGGCGGGATCGCGCTCGTGCCGGGGTCCTGGGCAGGGGGTTGACTAGCAGAGGCAGCGAGTGACGCAGGGGGTTGACTAGCAGAGGTAGCGAGTGACACAGGGGAAGGAGCAGTGGTGGGACCCGCAGGAGGTGGTGAACGGCCCTGGTTCCATTGAGTGGGGTGTTTAGCACTCATATGCCTGCGCATGCTGGTGGTGGTTAGGCTAGTAGTGGTGGCACCCCTGCTGATCCTGGTGTGGCACAGGTTGCACACCACAGTCAGTCGGTCATCCTCACTTTCTTTAAAGAACTTCCAGACTTGCGAACATCTAGTCCTCGCCACGGGAGCTTCACTACGTGAAACAGTTGCTGCTGAAGCACCAGCTCTGGCCCTGCTTCTCCCTCTGGCCACACCACTTCCATTTCCAGCCTGTTCTGGTGCAGCACTCGCCTCCACCACAGAAGCACTGTCTTCACTCGACTTATCAACCCAGCTTGGGTCAGTCACCTCGTCATCCTCCGATTCCTCAGTCTGCTCCCCCTCAGTCTGCTCCCCCCTCGGACTTCCTGCCCTGACAACAACTTCACCACTGTCTGACAACCGTGTCTCCTCATCGTCCGACACCTCTTTACAAACTTCTTCCACTAACTCAACATTGTCATCATCATCACCCACAGACTGCGACAGTTGGAAAACTTGGGCATCGGGAACGAGGTCAGCAGCAACCTGAGAAGTGGTTTGTGACTCTGGGAAGGGTCCAGAAAACAGTTCCTGAGAGTATGCCGGATCGCATTCCAAATTTTCCTGGGAGGGGGCAGACTGGGGGGAAGGAGGTTGAGGTGGAGGAGCCAGAGGAGTGCTCCCTTGGGTAACGTGGGTGGACTGCGTGGAAGACTGACTGGTGGACAAATTACTTGAAGCATTGGCCGCAATCCACGACATCAGCTGTTCGCACTGTTGTGGTTTCAACAGTCCTCTACCACGTGTCCCTGTAAGTTGAGACATGAAGCTAGGGAGTGTAGCTCTGCGGCGTTCCCCTGCTCCCTCATCAGCAGGTACTGTGTCACCCTGCCCAGGACCACGGCCTCTGCCCCCTGCAGTAATTGAATGCCCACGCCCTCGTCTTCGACCCTTAGCCCTGGGGTTAAAAATTTTCTGTATATAAGTGTATTATATAAAAAATAAAAAATAAATGGGCCTGCTGTACTGAAACCCACAAACTTGTTCAGTCTGGTTTAATTAAGTGACGTACAGAAAGTGTCACCTGGACAGAAAATACCGATTGTAGTGAGTGTACTGAACTGTGACACACAGAATGGTTCCACACTGTTGTGTGAAATGGATTTGTATCACTGAGCTAAAACAACAAAAAAACTATTTTTTTTATATATTTTTGTTTTGTTTGTTTTTTTTTTGGAACGTGACGTGCAGAAACTATCGTAGACCTAACTCACACCCTGCTGACGGTGGCTATTTTGACTGCGACCCAGACAAATGTCGCACAGAGATTTTTGTGATCAAGCTATATACGTGAGAGCAAAAGACCCGGTTGGATTAAGTGACGTACAGAAAGTGTCACCTGGACAGAAAATACGGATTGTAGTGAGTGTACTGAACTGTGACACACAGAATGGTTCCACACTGCTGTGTGAAATGGATTTGTATCACTGAGATATAACATTAAAAAAAGGGGGTTATATATGGCGATAGCTGCACTACTAGTGCCAGCCAGCCAAGCCAGGATACAAAAAAAAATTTCTTGTAGCCCTTAGAAGGGCTGTTGGGTTCTTGGGAGATCACTCCTGCCTAACAAAGAACTAAATGCAGGCCCTAACACTCTCCCTGAAACGCAGCAGCTCTATCCCTAACGACATCCAGACAGCATCTGAGCCGAGCACCGCGGCCAGTCACTAGTATATTCCAGGGTCACCTGATCAGGCCAGCCAACCCCTGCTATCGACATGTAAGGGCCCCACGTGATGCTGGGTGTACCGCATAGTCTCCTGGCTTGTGATTGGCTGAGTTTTTAGGCGCCAAAAATGCATAATGCGGAAGTTGCCATTTCCTCGAGCATGGCGAGATACTCGTCCGAGCAGCGAGCACCATAATACTCGAACGAGCCCTAAGCTCGGACAAGTATGCTCGCTCATCTCTACTAACAACCCCACAAACACGGATTCACAGTTTTTTTGGCAAACCAACTTCACTGTCTACGTTAGCACAATATCACGCTTTTCTGTTTGGATGGCGAATAACGCCACAAATAGTTATTTAAAACTAACAACCCCACAAACACGGATTCACTGTTTTTTTGGCAAGTCAACTTCACTGACTAGGTTAGCACAATATCATGCTTTTCTGTTTGGATGGCTAATAACGCCGCTAATAGTTATTTTAAATGAACAAACCCACAAACACGGATTCACAGTTTTTTGGCAAGTCAACCTCACTGACTATGTGAGCACAATATCACGCTTTTCTGTTTGGATGGCGAATAACTCCGCAAATAGTTCTTTTAAACGAACAAACTCCACAAACATGGATTCACAGTTTTTTTGGCAAGTCAACTTTACTGACTACGTTAGCACAATATCACGCTTTTCTGTTTGGATAGCGAATAACGCCGCAAATAGTTATTTAAAACTAACAACCCCACAAACACGGATTCACAGTTTTTTTGGGAAGTCAACTTCACTGACTACGTTAGCACAATATCACGCTTTTCTGTTTGGATGCCGAATAACGCCGCAAATAGTTATTTAAAACTAACAACCCCACAAACACGCATTCACAGTTTTTTTGGCAAGTCAACTACACTGAAGAATTTAGCACTATATGGCGCTTGTCTATTTGTATGGCGAATAACGCCACAACTATTTCTTTCACATTTACAAGCTGCCAATCATGGATTATATATGTTTTTCCCCAAATACAACCCAAAAGATTTTTTTTTTAAAATGTTTTTTTTTGTTCTTATTATTATTATTTTTTTATGTACCCCAGACAAGGCTCTGACCCTCTTACTGCACTGCAAATAGCGACAATAGTGGTGCTTCTTTGAATAAAGCACCCCAAAACAGCCTTTAGAACAGAGTGCAGTGCCCACTCACTGCTGCTCAGTGTACCAGAATAGCGATTTCACTGCCTGATTTTCTGTCTAGAAACCGTCCCTCTCCTGTCCCTGCAATTCAGATTATCTATCCCTGATCTCCTCATTTCTTTTCTTTAGTTTTTCTTTTACTTGCCCTATCTCTGCTGACGTCTGTCTCTGGTCTAAAATCAATAGCAAATGGCGGATTCCAGCGCTGCAGAGCTATTTATAGGGCTGTGACATCACAGGACCTGGCTGGCTGCTAATTGGCTACATGTCTGCTTGTGATCGCATTGTGGGTGTTTACTTCTTTGTCCCAGAAATCCTTCCCCTGTGTCATGCCATGTGCTTGCGGCCATTTTAGGGGAAAAAAAAAGGATACTAGAGATAAAGATAATAGAGTTAGTACGAATCGCCATGAAATTTTCTGTCGTTGCGAATCGAATTTTCCATGAAATTCGTAACGAATTCCACTTCGTCAGCTTCGATTCGCTCATCTCTAATTACAAGTATCACATAAATAGACTAACATACAAGCTACTACTTGGTTCCTGCCCTTGTGAGTAGGGTGTCTGATCACAGTTTGCCCTCTCGGTATAACCAGTGAACCATAATAAACTGCACAAAGCGCTCAAATACTCCACACAGGACTGGGCCAGAGCCGTGCATGAAGCGTGGGGGTGTCATGTACTGTAATCCCTCCACGATACTATGAGACGCCCACAAATAGAACGGTGGCTTCATCCTATAATCTCTTCCAAGCACCAAGGCCTTATAATGCTTTACGCTTTGTCACCTTGATGTCTTTATAAGTAGCTACACATTTTCCTTAAGGTGGTGCACAGGGCCTTAGGACACATACAATTATGAGGAGGAACTACTTCTCACTCCCATTTTTCTAGGAGGGATATTCCCGCTAAGTACCTTATAGCAGCGAGGGTTACCCTAACAAGATGTGAAACCTGCTTGTGACTTTACCACCTAGTTACCATGAACTGTTAGTATGGAAGTCCTCAGAGGCAGTATATATGAGCTAGTATAATAATATTAAACCTGCTTGTGGCACTGACACCTGGTTACCATGAACCGTTAGTGTGAAACGCCCTCAGAGGCTTTATGTATATCTGAGGTAGAACAAGTAATGTGCGATCTATCCGGCTAAGTACATAGTACAACCATACACCATACACTATACAATAAAGTGAAGAGGACACATTGCGGTACCTGTAAAGAAATATACACAATGGGCAATATACTTGAAAACGTTGCTGAAAGGTAAAAACATTAGCGCAAACAATCCAGTGCAAACAATATAGTGCAAATACATTATAGACATAATGTAAACATTTCAAATATCACCGACATAGTATGCTCACAGACGCGTTTGAGTCTCTTTTCTTCTGACGCTTGTCATACAACTGGAACAGAGTCCCAAACTCAGTTGTAATTTGTAATCCACATGGGTAATAAAATAGCAGCAAAGGTTCCTCCCCAATAGCCTGAAAAGGGGAGAAAAAGGGATGGCGCGACTTGGCGCAACTTATATAACTTTTGTGGATGGGGGGAGTCCTGAAAGACGTGTCCATCTAGGTGAGGACAAAACGTGGGCAACAAAACAGAAAACATAGGCCAATATGTTCTCACCCGTCAAGGATCAGTCCACGTGGTGGCTCCCATTAGTCCTTAACTCGATGCAGTAGCTGGGTGCAGGTTCCTCCTATTGGAAGGCCTGCAGATCCTCCTCACTGCTGCTGGAACTAAAAGACATGAGATGGCGCTCCTGCCTCTGGAAAGCTACACTGGCTGCGACAGCGGAACTCCATAGACCTCTCAGGGATGGTCTTGGTAGTGACCGGGCTGTCACGCTGGCAAGGGCCATGGCAACTTGGGCCTTTACTTTGTAGGGACCAGATCCTCCTGCCGGCATACAAGGTGGCAGAATCTCCGGCTATAAGGGCTCCGGCAACGGTCTTCCGCGAGTGGCGGACTGTGCGGCCTGCACTTGCCATGGCAGTTGGTATTGTACCACCGATGGCTGGTACACAAAGCTGTTGGTGGTCATCTGTCCCACATGGAGGATCGGCGGCGGAAAATCTGGTATCAGGGGTTCCAGCTGGGCTTGGGATTTCTCTTCAGATGGCAGAGTCCCATCACTGGTTTCAGGGGGGGCACCGAGCCTCTTCTGCTGCCTGGGCCTCCTCAGTCCAGTCTTCCGGGGGCGGTGCTGGAGTAGCTAGTCGCGTGAGGAGTTTCACCCCGGTAGCAAAGGAGCCTTGGAGGCTCTTCATAATGGTATACTCCACGTAATCCCTTGCATGGAGGCTGTGGCGGACTGGCGGAAGATATGGCTGCTTTACAGAACGGTGGTTCACATATAATTCTTCTGCCGTCTCCTCATCTGCGATAAATCCAACTCCCCGTTCAACACTGAACCAAACGACGGTACCCTTTCTGCGCTCCAGCTTGGGGTCACCGGATCGGGGGTGTTCCAATACTTGCACGACCCACTCCTCAACGAGTTTTTTATACTCCCAGAGAGTCAAGGCGTTCCGGGTGACAGCTTTGGGGACCATAAGATTTTGTCGCAAGGAATAGTCCTTCTTGGGCGGCGGAGCGGGAACTCCCATTCCTCCCCAGTCTGGGCCTCGGTGGTACGCCATTCTGTCTGCATCTTCTCTTTCTCTGACTGGTGAAGAGGGCGGAGCTATAGGGGAGGAGTCTTCACTCTCAGTATAGGCAATGGATTGCTCCCGGTGGGCTGGACTAAATTTTCCCACTTTACAGGGGTGTGTAACTTCTTTTTCCCGCTTCTGGAGGGGCGTGTTCTTTGTTTCTGCATGAAGAAGCTGTGCCACTAACGGAAAAAATGGCGTTTTGACTTTTCTGGTGCCGGCGTTCAGCATCTTGCGCCTGTCGCACCGAAGCATTTGTAATAAAGTCATTTTCTGTGGGCATTTGTCAAATCCTCTGGCCTTGTGGATAAAAGGCTAGCAAATAAAGTCCAGTTTAACGCTTGGTAGTCTGTGGCCTCAGTTACATAGGCACACACATAAAATATTTACTGCTTCTAGCTCTGTGGTCTTAGGCATAAAAGCACACAAAGTGATCCTGTTCGTGACGCCAAATGCAACGCCCGGGAACCTGGTTGCTACGGGAGACCCTTCCCTCCAGGGCCCTTTAAGTGTGGTAATACGCTCTTCCCAGTGTAGGAATGCCGAGGGTTGTTGTAGGCCTAGAATGTCTCTGTAGTATGTCACAGTGTTCCTACCTTGAAAGACGGCTGGACCCTGGGCTTTGGCTCCGGTTGCTGCAGTGATAGTAGGAATAATTGAGGGTCGTAAGAAAAAATGAGATCCAGACTCCTTTATGGGTCCAACGCAGTTTTACTGAATCAACTTGCATCCAAATACTGTACTTCACTCCTTATGCAAACTTGGCTTCCAGCAGGTGTTAGCTGTTACTCTTTTTGCCTGGTGAGGCTGCAATATCTTGCTTTAAAGCCACCAGAGCTGATGGATGCTGCAGACTCACCACCTCTAACAGGATCTCCTCCCTCACTGCAGGAAGTGGGAACTGTCCACCTCTCTCCAGAAGGGGGGGGGGGTGTCAGAATGGAAACTTGGAAGGATTCATTCTGAACAAACTATACTATATCTCTATCTTAGTTTTGCTGACACCTGCTGGTACACCAGGCACATTACATATGAAACAGTTACATAACATTAGGTAGGCATATACACAGTACTGCAGGTACAGGAATACAATGCATTGATGGAATGGAGATCAGTGAACACAGATAGAAGCGGGGCGGCAAGAGTAGTAACACCACTCTGGGGTGTTACACTTGTACTAAATGTTAGATTAAAAAATATTATAGAGAAAATCTTGCGATGTGTGGGTTTATGGGGTAAGTCAACCAGTTCTCTACTGAGTAGACATGTGGTGGTTATTTAGAGTTAAGATATATTGATTTTTAATTTAGTAATTTTATGATTAACATCGTGGCCATATTATTACAACACATATAAGTAAATAAAATACATATTTATTATCTAAATAATGAGTTTGTTGTATTTTCTATTGATATTGATTAAATTATATGTAGGAGTTATGACACCATGATATGACCTATCACATTGTAATTGCAATGTGGAGACACGTGGGGGCATAATACATTATAAAATGATGGGGTTAAAATAATATAAATATATACACTTACCTGATGAATCATAATGTTCTCATTAATACATGGTCAGGAAAAGAACACGAGATGGAAAAAGCGGTTTAACAGCCGGCTGGTGATACCTATTAGAAAAGAGAGACAATAGTTTCAGGAGGAAGAAGAAAAGAATTCCACCCTCCCTCAGTCAGGATGTTCTCAACTGGGAGGACATGTGGTGGTTATCTGGAGTTAAAATATATTGATGTTTAACTTAGTAATTTTATTATTAATGGTAACCCATATAACATCGTGGCCATATTATTACAACACATATAATTTTAAAAAATATACATTTATTATCTAAATAATGAGTTTGTGGCATTTTGATAGATAAATATGGATTAAATACCAGATAGAAAAGTTATATATTATATATAGGAGTTATGACACCATGTGGTCAAAGGATGGACTGATAACAGGTGGTTTGTGTGGAAGACTGAAAGCCAGTACAGTACCAAATTTAATATTTCTCAGAAAAAATACCTAAGGTGTTTTTAAATCCCATACTGGAAGAGCAAAATAACTAATGAAGAAAACAGTATGTGTGATAAATAGGACTAATTGTTAGACTAGAGGTAGCCATACACATAAGATAACAAATGGCCATTTTTCGTCCGTTCTTCAGATGGTTGGTTTATTCATAAAAAAGATCTCACCATATGTAGTATCAAGTAAACTGCCCGATCATGCAAGCAGTTTAGTTGATTTGCAAAATTTATATCACACTGAGTCTGCGTAAGTAGTGAGATGGGATATTTTCTGCTTTGTGTCGGACAAAAATATACAATCTGACAGGTCAACCACTGTCCAGTCTTTAGTTGCCAATTGGCAACTATCTGGATGGCCGAACATCAGCCAAATGCACCAAATTGACCATTTCCGATGATGAAAATTTAATGTGTATGGCAGGGGCGTACATAGAAATCGAGGGGCCCCATAGCAAATCTCAGAACTGGGCCCCCCACCCAAATATAAAGTACAATTATTGTAACTGTATATTATGTGTGTATATATATATATATATATATATATATATATATATATATATATACACACATTATGTATATGTATATATATATATATATATATACATATATACACACACACAGAAATATATATTATAGTGTTACCTGTGGTCCTATGTAAAACCACAGATAACACTAGTGTACATCATGTGGTAGTGTTAACTGCATCCTTAGTGTGCCTCTTCCACGGGACTCCATGCTGGCGGCGCTGTCTACTTTTCCATCTTCTTCTTCTTGCCCTGCACAGAACGTCCTGATGCAGCTGCGTCAAGACATAGGAACACTGTGGGCATGGTAATGGTGACAAACAGGCCTGTTTCTAAAGGCGGGCGAGGGGTGCAGCCGCACGGGGCGCAGGTGTCTGGGAAGAAGAGGGGGCGCTGCGCTGCCTGCTGCCTTTGGCTTTTTCATTAACAAAACACACAGACACAGCCAGGCTGAGCAGCGCTGCTGCGCTGGGTTACTCACTATAAGCGCTGCCGCTGCTCCACTGGGGCGGAGCGCGCTGATCTCTGGAGGGGCAGGGCCTGGAACATGTCTGGAACGCCCAGACAAGAGCGCTGTGCAGGGACTCATGGAGACGTCACAGCGCTGCTGCGTGCCCTGCGTCACTTACTTACTTAAGGCGGGAGCGCCATCTTAGTGAGACTTACCAATTCCCGCCACTCTGTGAAGTCAGACTGTGAAGAAGTGTGGCACTTCTGTGGCTCACTGGCTCATCATAGTTGTCTTCTTCAAGACTAAAGTCATCCCCCAGGCCAGGAGGTTCAGTCAGGAAGTTCCAGCAGCAGGTTAGGTATAGTCAAGTCAAGTTTAAGTTAAAAGGGTAGGGTAGTAAGTTACAAATCTAGTATTGGGCATATGCAATTAGTGCATGATACTGGCCTGCTCTGAGCAGTCTGCCTGCTCAGTACTGTTACTGTCTGTAGTCTGTACATGTTATACTCAGTCTCTCAGATAATACTATAGATAAAGTTTATCTATAGTATTATCTGAGAGACTGACTGACTGAGTATAACATGTACAGACTACAGACAGTAACAGTACTGAGCAGGCAGACTGCTCAGAGCAGGCCACTAGGCCAGTATCATGTATATATATGCTGCACAGCTGCCACATGTATTGTCACATTAATAAATATAGATCAGCTATGCAGCACACATACATGTGTGTGTGTATATATATATATATATATATATATATATATATATATATATATAATTATTTTTTTTTATAATGCCCAAGGCAACCTTCCAACTTATATATATAATACAAAGGCTGCCGTACACATTATATATATATATATATATATATATATATATATATATATATACACACACATCAGCTATGCAGCGTGCATACTCTTATATATTTATGCTGCATAAGTGATATAAATTTTTATATAAAGTGTATGGTAGTCTTTGTATAATATATATAGTTGGAACGCTGCCATGGGATGTATTATATATATGTGTGGTAAATAACATCAGCCCCTCCAATGGAGCCCCATGTAAATCACATTACTCCTCCATCCCTTCAGCCCCTTCAACCTACTGTCCCAGTTGTGTGTGGTTTCCACAGACTGATCCATCCACACCACAAAAAAATAGAACATGTTCTATCTTTTTTTTGTGCGCAAGCATGGTGAGAAACCACAAGCACTCCATAGTGTTTCTGTGGGTTTTCGTGCCTCTGTTCTGCACCACACTTTTCATTCATGATGCGGTGCACTTTTATTCTGTGGACCTGCTGTTTGCAGCTGTTAGGCCCCTTTCACACGAGCAAGTTTACCCATGCATGTGCAATGCATGATGTCACATGGACTCATAGCACGCGCACTGAATCCTGACCCATTCATTTCAATGGGTCTGTGTACATGAGCGTTTTTTTTTCATGCATCAGTTCTGTGTTGTGTGAGAATTGCAGCATGTTCTATATTCTGTGTTTTTCATAGCCCCCAGTTAATGGGGCTTCAGTGAAAAAAGCATGGTGTCTGGAAGCTATTGCTCATGCAACATGTTTTTCACTGATGGTTGCTAAGGGATTGTTCACATATCAGTTATTTGATCAGTTATTTCCATCAGTTATTGTCAGCCAAAACCAGGAGTGGACACTAAACAGAGATCAGGTATAATGAAAAGATCTGCACCTGTTTGGTGTTTTTGACCCGCATCTGGTTTTGGCTCACAATAACTGATGGAAATAACTGATCAAATAACTGATATGTGAACAACCCCTAAGAGATGTGGTTTGTAAACCTTCAGTTTTTTTATCACAAGCGTGAAAAACGCATCAAAACACATTGCACCCACATGGAAAAAACTGAGCAACTGAACACAATCGCAGACAAAACTGACTGAACTTGCTTGCAAAATGGTGCGAGTTTTCCTGAACGCATCCGGACCTAATCTGTCACTCTTGTATGAAAGAGTCCTTATGGTAGCCAGTGCAAGCCAGGGGCTTATAAACTCACAACACGTTCTGGCATAAATGTCAGTGTTCAGCCAGGCATGGTGCACTTTTCATATTTTTTATAACACTGATCCTAGTGGAAGCTACTGGACTGTATAGTTCAGTGGTGGGAGAGAGAGTTGGTGTTTGAGCTGAAACTCAGTCTATGGGAGGCATTTCCATAACCATGGGTTATTTCTTCTTGTGCATCAGGAGTGGAAACACGGACGGCCTCACCTGAACTACGCCGACTGGACGGCCTCACCTGAACTACGCCGACTGGACGGCCTCACCTGAACTACGCCGACTCGACGGCCTCACCTGAACTACGCCGACTGGACGGCCTCACCTGAACTACGCTGACTGGACGGCCTCACCTGAACTACGCCGACTCGACTACAACTGCACGGTAAGTAAACAATTTATTGCTTTTAAATAAAGACCAAAAAACGTAAAAGGGTTGTCCACGATTAGAAACACCACCACGACCACCCTTAGCTATGGCGAGAGGATGTTTGTAAGTATTTTTACATGGTGTCGCCTGTCCTATATTCACACACAGGTTCTTCTTTGTTATGCATCAGGAGTGGAAACACTGGTCTTCAGCAACTTAGCTACGCCGACTGGACGGCCTCACCTGAACTATGCCGACTGGATGGCCTCATCTGAACCACGCCGACTCGACTACAACTGCACGGTAAGTAAACAATTTATTGCTTTTAAATAAAGGCCAAAAAACGTAAAAGGGTTGTCCATGATTAGAAACACCACCACCCTTAGCTATGCCGAGAGGATGTTTGTAAGTATTTTTACATGGTGTCGCCTGTCCTATATTCACAGATTCTTCCTTGTTGTGCATCAGGAGTGGAAACACAGGTCTTCAGCAACTTGGCTACGACGACTGGATGGCCTCACCTGAACTACGCCGACTGGACTACAACTGCACAGTAAGTGGATTTACACACTAGCAGCAGATTTTCAGTAAAGATTGTTCCTTCCCGACAATCTGCTGTTCATTCAGTGGAGGTGAAGCTCTGTATTTACACATAGCTATTGTCTCTTCAGATATGAGAACAAGCTATTGCTTCTTCTCATAAGGCTACTTTCACATTAGCGTTTTTAAATTCCGGTATTGAGTTCCGTTATAGGGGCTCAATACCGGAAAAAAACGCTTCAGTTTTGTCCCCATTCATTGTCAATGGGGAAAAAACTGAACTGAAGACAACGGAATGCTCCTGAAAGCATTCCGTTCCGTCTTCAGACCGGAGAACAAACCGCAGCATGCTGCGGTTTGCTCTCCGGTCCAGGCATCCGCACCAAGACGGATCCGGAATGACCCCCAATGCAAGTCAATGGGGACGGATCCGTTTGGTGTGGACACACCAGTAATCCGGATCTGTCCTCCATTGATTTCCAATGGGGGGTCATTCCGGATCCGGCTACATACACACAGACATACATACAAACAAACATACAGACATACATACAAACATACAGACATACATACATACTCACATACTCCAGGGACGCCGGCAGCATGTCTTCACGCGCCTCCTGCGCGCAGCTATGACGTTTCCCCACTGTGCCCAGCAGAGGGCGCTGTGGGGAATCGTCATCACTGCGCGCAGGAGGCGCGTGAAGACGTTCTGCCGGCGTCCCTGGAGTATGTGAGTATGTCTGTATGTTTGTTTGTATGTATGTCTGTGTCTTGTTTCAATGTGTGTCATGTGTGGGGCCGGAGCGCTGCTCTGGCTCCACACATGTATAGCGTTAGCACGGATCCGTTGGCACCCTTTAGGTGCCGGATCTGTGCTAACGCTAGTGTGAAAGAGGCCTAAGCCAGCATTGTTCTCTGCCAGAAGATGGCAGTTTAGACAACACGAGCTGCTGACCATGATTCAGGCATTGATTCATTGAGTCTGCACCTCTGATCATTTCAACCAAGGGTTCATCGCATGATTGTGGCATTTTTACAATGGACGATTATCTGGCAGAAGCGTTGCTATGAACACTTGTGGAAGGTAGTCGGCCCAGTGTTCGGGCACTGTAAATACACTTTAGGGTAGCTACAGACACTTTTTAAAGAAATACATAAAATGGTTGTCAATGGTTAGAACCCCCACCACCCTTACCTATGATGACATTCAACAGAAGTGAGCTACCCTGCAATATCAGGCACAGTCCATGGACAGACAAAACCTTTACTGGAACAAAAAAGCATATGGGACACATTTATCAAAACTGTCTAATAAGAAAACTGTTTATATTGCCCATAGCAACCAACCTAAGCTTACCTTTTCTTTTCCCAGAACACTTTAAAAGTTAAAGATGTGCTCTGACCGGGTGCTCTGAGCAAATAACACAGTTTTGATAAATGTGCCCCATGCTGCTTTCTAATCCTAGACAATCACTTGGAATGTGTTCTTACAACACATATTTATTGTACCACAATAAAAATAGCAATGAAAGTACAATTATATACACCACTGCTTTCATCCAACAAATTTTCGCTCAGTGATTGTGAGCCAAGACCAGGAATCAAGGTTACACAGAGACAAGGTATAAAAAACAATTTGCTCCTGTTCTATGTTTTTGACCCACGCCTAGCTATGGCTCACAATCACTGATGGAATTCACTGACCAAACGCTGATTTTCACAAATTAGCCTTTTTATTTTTAAAACAAAAGGGCATATACAACTTTAGTTACCAACACTTTTTTATTTTCTTTAATAGCAACACAAATGCCCCCACCAAAGCTTTCAGGAGCACAAAACAGAAAGAAAAGAAAGATGAAGATGAAAAAGCTGCAAAAGCAATGGCTATGTTTTTAAAAAAAAGATGCAGAATTTTCAACTCCAGATGTATCATGTACTTCAACTGAAGATCTGCCTAGTCAGCAATAATTTACTGTAAACATTCTTGCCCAACACAAAGAAGGTTGTTCTGATGTTTTACAATCTGAAGGGGAAACCACTGACACTGTCATAATAGAGCCTACAACATCAACCGAAGGACCTCAGGTTTCACAGTCTCAAGGCCATTCTGAGTGTGTGCAGGAAACTAGTGAAGAGTCAGACACCCCGGTTACTGGGAACACTGCCCATTTGGATAGTGTGATCACATATCAAGATGTAGGACTATGGCCAAAGATAATCAACAGTACATTAAGAGACCTTATTGTTTTACAAGGACCATAGCCTCTGCCCCCTGCTAATTTTGTTTACCCAAAAGATGATAATAAGCGACATTTTTCCACTTTCCATGGCTTTTTAGTTTTGCCAAACAAGGAGCAGGTGCCTAGGCGATGGGTTCAATATTCTTTGGCTAATAACAGAATTTACTGCTTTTGCTGTAAGTTATTTAACCCCAGTACAAAATCAAAATTTGGCACTGAAGGCATTGATAAATGGCAGCATATTGGTGAATATATAACAAAGCATGAATCTTCTGCTGGCCACATTAAAAGCCATCAGCAATGGATTCACGCAGAAAACAACCTAAAAAAGGTACAAGGCATTGACAAAAAATTGCAAACTCAGATAAATCAAGAAACTAAACGTTGGAGAGATGTTCTGGAAAGAATTATGGCAGTTACACAATTTTTGGCAAGCAACAATTTGCCATTTCGTGGGTCATCCAATAAATTTAATACTCCAAATAATGGCAACTTTCTTGGTGTGGTTCAACTTCTGGCAAAATTTGAACCTGTATTGAAAGATCATTTGCAGAGAATAATGTCTCAGAAAACCTTTGTCCATTACTGTGGCAATCTCATTCAAAATGAGATTATAACATTAATGGCCACTCAAGTTAAAAACATAATATTAGAGAAGGTAAAAAGAGCTAAATACTTTTCAGTTATTTTGGATTGCACTCAAGATATCAGTCACATTGAACAGCTATCATATACCCTAAGGTTTGTAGATCTCACAGGAGAAAAAGTATCAGTTGCTGAACACTCCATTGGATACCGACGAGCAAATGATACCTCAGGTGAAGGGCTTAGTAACCTTCTCTTTTATGAGATATCAAATTGTGGTCTGGACATGGATGATTGTAGAGGCCAAGGGTATGATAACGGGGCCAATATGATTGGTATTAATAAAGGTGTGCAAACCAGAGTTTTGAAAGAATACCCTTGAGCATTTTTTAATCCATGTGGTTGCCACAGCTTGAATCTAGTAGTGGCAGATGCATCCAAATCATCTGTTAAGTCTGTGAACCTTTTTGGCATTCTGCAAAGGCTTTATAACCTATTTGCTTCGTCTTCAAAAAGATGGTGTATTGTAAGTGACCATGTAAAAAATCTAACACTGAAAAAAGTGTGTGCAACATGCTGGGAAAGCAGAGTTGAAAGCTTGAAAGCTGTCCGTTACCAATATGTTGAGATTTATGAAGCTCTACTGGATTTAGAAGAAAACACTGATGATCCAAAACTTTCTTCTGAAGCTAAATCCCTTGCTCTTATGATGCAGGACTTCAGTTTTCTTTTAACTGTAGTTATTTGGTACGAATTGCTATTTCAAGTAAACATAGTCAGCAAGGCAATGCAGTCTAGGGATATGGAATTAACTCGTTGCAACGATTTACTAAAAAGTTGTACTGAGTATGTCAGAAGTTACCGGTCCTCAGGCTTGAATTCTGCAAAAATAACTGCATCAGAAATTGCTCTGGATTTGGGTATTAAAGCATGTCTTATTGTGAAGAAAAGGCCAAGTAAAAAGAAAAGAATGTTTGATTATGAAAGTCAAGATGAACCTGTTACAGATCCAGAACAGCATTATGTGACGTCTGTCTTTTACCCACTGATCGACAACATGACTGCATCCTTAGAGACCCGTTTTTTACAGTTATCCAGACACAATGAGAACTGGGGTTTTCTATATAATATTATAGATTTGCCAGTAAAAGACAAACTTATAGGTCTATGTAAGGACTTGGAGCAAATATTAAGCCACACCGCTGAAGATGGTAGACTGAAACATGATATAAATGGCATTCAGTTGTGTGAGGAGCTACAACATATCCAACCAACTATAAGCAAAGATTCTATTAGACCACTTGAAGTTTTGCAACACATACAAGATACCCAATGCCATGACTTATTTCCAAATATATGGATTGCAATGAGAATTTTATTAACTATTCCAGTCACAGTTGCAAGTTGTGAAAGGAGCTTTAGCAAATTAAAGCTAATAAAAACATACTTACGTTCTACTAGGTCTGAAGACAGACTATCCGCTCTAGCAATCCTATCTATTGAAAGTGAGATGGCAGAAAATACAGATTATTCTGCAGCAATAGATGCCTTTGCAGCAGCCAAGTCAAGAAAAGTGAACTTTTTAAACTTTGTTTAAAACTAGATATCTTGAAGATCAACATAATGAAGCCAACAGTAAGAGACAAATCATTTGCATTGGTCTTTGCTGATGCTCAGTCTACAGGAAGCATTTTTACATGGTGTCATCTTTTCCTTTATTCAGGTTCTTGTTTGTTCTGCATCAGGAGTACATATCCCAGACCATATAACTAGACTGCTGCAACTGAACTACACCAACTGCCCTGCACCATCTGAAGTACGCCAACTGCCCTGCACCATCTGAAGTACGCCAACTGCCCTGCACCCAGGGGAGCACCCAGGAATTTTTTCTAGGGGGGGTCCGAAAAGGAAACGGGGGTGTGGCATCTTGTGGGCAGGGCTATTTTAGTGACACGCCCATATATTAAACATACTAAGGGAAGAGTAAAGTGCGGCGCGCGCAGCGCGCCGGGGCGAAAATAGGCACCGCCCATTATTATAAGCCCCTCCCATATCTAATAGGCCACTCCCAACATACACTACAGCTGAAATATGGTTGAGGCCCAGTTCTATAAATCATATGGAGAGGGGAGGACGTGTCCTGGCTGCACTGCCTGCTTCACATTATACAATATGCAACAGCAGGCTACACACAGCCAGGAAGATCCTCCACTCTCCTCCCTCCCCAGATCCTGCTCCAGGCCTGAGCGTCCCCCCCGACCATCTGCCACCTGCCTGTGCCCTGCTAACCCCCTTTGGTCATCCTCACCCAGCTCTGAATCCTCCTTCTGTAAATGGCAGAGGGAGGAGCCGGAGCATCTCCTCTCCTACACAGCGCCCCATACCTCGTACATCCAGTGATGTCACCTTTGTTGTAGACGTTCTCTTTCCTCATCTTCTCCATTCGGACCAGACCGCCATGAAGATTTTTCAGCCATCTCTCGTCTCTGCAGAAATACAAACAGACATTAGTTTCCCACATTTCTATCATCTTTACATCTTCTGAACACCTCATCCTGCCACCCCCAATACTGTGCCCGCTGTGCTCCCCCAATACTATACTGCAGAAACTGTCCCCTGAAAAATACTACTACCACACAGATAGTGCCCCCTACAACAATTATTGGCACACAGTGCTCTAAAAAATAACTGCACCTACACTAATGATATTATGCCAGGGTGCCCCCCAAAAGTAACAGTGCTCCCCAAAATCCCACCAATAGAAATAATTATCTGCTAGACCACACTTAGTAGTAATGATGTCCCCATAGTGCCCATACTAGACATCATGTTCCCCATAGCCCCCCAGTAGTAGTAAAGCTCACAATAATACCACAGCTTAGTGCCCACAGTTGAGCTAATGTCCCCATAATGTATACCAGTATAAAATACCCCTATATAGAGCCCCAGTAAATGCCCTCATAGTGCTCCTCTCCCCCATAGTGTTCGCCATAATATGCCCCTTCTTACTGCCCTTCACATCCCTTATAGTGCCCCTCTCCCCCATAACGTGCCAGTAAAAATTGCCCACTTAGTGCCAGATGCCATAGTGCCCCCTATAATTTACCAGTAAATAATGCCCCTTTAGAGCCACCAGATGCCCCCATAGTGCCTGCAAATGATGCCCCTATAGTGCTGCTCTGCCCAAAAGTACCTCCCATAATGTGACAGAAAAAAATTACCCCTTAGTGCCAGATGCCATAGTGCCCCCCCATAATGTGGCAGTAAAAAAGTGACTCTTTAGAGCCACCAGATGCCCCCAAATGAGGCCCCTATAGTGCCACCACATGCCCCATAGTGCCAATCTCCTCTATCGTGCCCCCTATAATGTGCCAGTAAACAAAATGCCCCTTTAGAGCCACCAGATGCCCCCATAGTGCCCCCAAATTATGCCAATATAGTGCCAAATGCCAGTAAAGAAATGGCACAGTACAGGGCAGGGGGCACGGTACAGGACAGGGGGCACGGTAGAGGACAGGGAGGCACGGTACAGGCCAGGGGGGCACGGTACAGGCCAGGGGGGCACGGTACAGGCCAGGGGGGCACGGTGCAGGCCAGGGTGGCACGGTACAGGCCAGGGGGGCACGGTACAGGCCAGGGGGGCACGGTGCAGGCCAGGGGGGCACGGTGCAGGCCAGGGGGGCACGGTGCAGGCCAGGGGGGCACGGTACAGGGCAGGAGGGCACGGTACAGGGCAGGAGGGCACGGTACAGGGCAGGAGGGCACGTTACAGGGAAGGAGGCACGTTACAGGGAAGGAGGCACGTTACAGGGAAGGAGGCACGTTACAGGGCAGGGGGCAAGGTACAGGGCAGAAATCATGGTACAGGGCAGGGGGCACGGTACAGGGCAGGGGGCACGTTACAGGGCAGGGGGCAAGGTACAGGGCAGAAAGCATGGTACAGGGAAGGAGGCACGTTACAGGGCAGGGGGCAAGGTACAGGGCAGAAAGCATGGTACAGGGCAGGGGGCAAGGTACAGGGCAGGGGGCAAGGTACAGGGCAGGAAGCACGGTACAGGGCAGGAGGCACGTTACAGCGAAGGAGGCACATTACAGGGCAGGGGGCACGGTACAGGGCAGGGGGCACGGTACAGGGCAGGGGGCACGGTACAGGGCAGGGGGCACGTTACAGGGAAGGAGGCACAGTACAGGGAAGGAGGCACAGTACAGGGAAGGAGGCACAGTACAGGGCAGGAGGCACGGTACAGGGCAGGGGGCACGGTAGAGGACAGGGAGGCACGGTACAGGCCAGGGGGGCACGGTACAGGCCAGGGGGGCACGGTACAGGCCAGGGGGGCACGGTACAGGCCAGGGGGGCATGGTACAGGCCAGGGGGGCACGGTACAGGCCAGGGGGGCACGGTACAGGCCAGGGGGCACGGTACAGGCCAGGGGGGCACGGTGCAGGGCAGGAGGGCACGGTACAGGGCAGGAGGGCACGGTACAGGGCAGGGGGCACGGTACAGGGAAGGAGGCACGTTACAGGGAAGGAGGCACGTTACAGGGAAGGAGGCACGTTACAGGGCAGGGGGCAAGGTACAGGGCAGAAATCATGGTACAGGGCAGGGGGCAAGGTACAGGGCAGGAGGCACGTTACAGGGCAGGGGGCAAGGTACAGGGCAGAAAGCATGGTACAGGGAAGGAGGCACGTTACAGGGCAGGGGGCAAGGTACAGGGCAGAAAGCATGGTACAGGGCAGGGGGCAAGATACAGGTCAGGAAGCACGGTACAGGGCAGGAGGCACGTTACAGCGAAGGAGGCACATTACAGGGCAGGGGGCACGGTACAGGGCAGGCGGCACGGTACAGGGAAGGAGGCACGTTACAGGGAAGGAGGCACGTTACAGGGAAGGAGGCACGTTACAGGCCAGGGGGCACGGTACAGGCCAGGGGGCACGGTACAGGCCAGGGGGCACGGTACAGGCCAGGGGGGGCACGGTACAGGCCAGGGGGGGCACGGTACAGGCCAGGGGGGCACGGTACAGGCCAGGGGGGGCACGGTACAGGCCAGGGGGGGCACGGTACAGGCCAGGGGGGGCACGGTACAGGCCAGGGGGGCACGGTACAGGCCAGGGGGGGCACGGTACAGGCCAGGGGGGCACGGTACAGGCCAGGGGGGGCACGGTACAGGCCAGGGGGGGCACAATACAGGGCAGGGGGGGCACGGTACAGGGCAGGGGGGCACGGTACAGGCCAGGGGGGCACGGTACAGGCCAGGGGGGCACGGTACAGGCCAGGGGGGCACGGTACAGGGCAGGGGGGGCACAATACAGGGCAGGGGGGGCACAATACAGGGCAGGGAGGGCACAATACAGGGCAGGGGGGGGCACAATACAGGGCGGGGGGGGCACAATACAGGGCAGGGGGGCACAATACAGGGCAGGGAGGGCACAATACAAGGCAGGGGGGGGGGCACAGACTGAGTGAGACTTACCATTTTTTCTTGCTCCAGCAGGAGGTCGGTCGGTCGGCTGGATGGCTGTGCTGGGCCGGCCGGGGGAACTCGGGGAAGGACTGGCAGAGTCACATGGGCTCTGCAGCCGGGCTCTCTGCTTGAAATCATTGGTGGAGAAGCAGCTTCCGCCCTCTGCTTCTCCACCAATGAGATTGTAGCAGCGCAGAGGAGAGGTAGGAGAAAAACCTCTCTCCCCTCTCCTCCATAGCGCTGCCGCCTGCCGCCGCCCGCAGTAAGGATCAGGGCCGCGCCGCCTGTGGCGATTGCGGTGCGGCCCTGAAGCATTAAAAAAAAAAAAATTCTTTATCGTTCTAGGGGGGGTCCAGACCCGCTGGACCCCCCCTGTGGGTGCGCCCCTGCCTGCACCATCTGAAGTACGCCAACTGCCCTGCACCATCTGAAGTACACCAACTGCCCTGCACCATCTGAAGTATGCCAACTGCCCTGCACCATCTGAAGTACGCCAACTGGCCTGCACCATCTGAAGTACGCCAACTGGCCTGCACCATCTGAAGTATGCCAACTGGCCTGCACCATCTGAAGTACGCCAACTGCCCTGCACCATCTGAAGTACGCCAACTGGCCTGCACCATCTGAAGTACGCCAACTGCCCTGCACCATATGAAGTACGCCCAACTGCCCTGCACCATCTGAAGTACGCCAACTGCCCTGCACCATCTGGACAGCACCATCTGAAGTACGCCAACTGCCCTGCACCATCTGAAGTACGCCAACTACCCTGCACCATCTGAAGTACACCAACTGCCCTGCACCATCTGAAGTATGCCAACTGCCCTGCACCATCTGGACAGCACCATCTGAAGTACGCCAACTGCCCTGCACCATCTGAAGTAGGCCAACTGCCCTGCACCATCTGAAGTACGCCAACTGCCCAGTCAAGAAAAGTGAACTTTGTTTAAAACTAGATATCTTGAAGATCAACATAATGAAGCCAACGGTAAGAGACAAATCATTTGCATTGGTCTTTGCTGATGTTCAGTCTACAGGAAGCATTTTTACATGGTGTCATCTTTTCCTTTATTCAGGTTCTTGTTTGTTCTGCATCAGGAGTACATATCCCAGACCATATAACTAGACTGCTGCAACTGAACTACACCAACTGCCCTGCACCATCTGGAGTACGCCAACTTCCCTGCACCATCTGAAGTACGAGTACGCCAACTGCCCTGCACCATCTGGAGTACGCCAACTGCACCATCTGAACTGCATGATCTGAACTACAACTGCACAGTAAGAAAAAGTCTTTTGTATAAGTTTTGCTCCAGGCATTTTTTAGATAGACTAAAATACCTAAGATGGTTGTCCACGATTAGAAACATCACCCCCACCCTTACCTATAATGAGATATGGATGTGATTGTATCAGATTTAGGGCCCATTCACACGACCGTATATTTGTGGGCCCGCATTACTGCGGACACACAAATATATGGGGGCCGCCGGACCGCTCAGAACACACGCCGTGCAGCCCCATTGAGAATGCCTACACTTGTCCGTGCGCACGGACAAGTATAGGACATGTTTCAAAAGAGCCATGGAACAGAGCTTGCTCCGTTCCGCAGCTCCCGGCCCCATAGAGGTGAATGGGGCAGCATCTATTCCTGCAATTTTGCGGATAGATACGGCCCCATTCACATGGTCGTGTGAATGGGGCCTTACATTCAAAAGAAGTAAGCTAAGCTGTAATACCAGGCATAGCCCATGGACAGACTAAATCTTTTAAGGAAAAAAGCATGTGCTTCTTTCTGATCCTAGACAATAGTTCAGCGGTGGGAAGGAGAGTTGGTGTTAGCTGAAACTCAGTCTATGGGAAGTATTTTTACATGCTGTCTTCTGTCCTATATTCACAGGTTCTTGCTTATTCTGCATCAGGAGTGGAAACACAGGTCTGCAGCAACTTAACTACACCAACTGGACAGCATCATCTAAAGAATATCAACTGCACAGTAAGAAAAATATCTATTGCATAAGTGTTGATACAGACATTTTTTTAAGAAATATATAAAATGGTTGTCCATGATTAGAAACTCCACCTACTTAACCTATGATGAGATATAGATGTGATTGTAACTAAGTTCCATTCAACAGAAGAGATCTTTTCTGGAAAAAAAAGCATGTGCTTCTTTCTTTTCCTAGACAAGTACTGCTTTTAAAGAACCCTGTTCATTGTCGTGGCTACTGAGCTGTGCATGCTATGCAACATTGTTTAAGTCAGTGTTATTTGATTGGGGGGGGGGGGGCGCTTTTTTTAATGTTCGCCCTATTTGCAAAATTACCTAGAAACTGCCCTGGTGACAAACACCCGTGGGCACAGGGACAGACAAACATAGAGGGGACAGACACACACACAGGGGGACAGACACACACACAGGGGGACAGACACACAGGGACAGGGACAAGGATAGACAGGGACACACAGGGACAGGGACAGGGACTCACAGGGACACACACACAGACACCCAGGGACAGACTGACACCCAGGGACAGACAGGGACACACACATGGGGACAGACAGACACACACAGGGGGACAGACAAACACACAAATGGACAGACATACACACACACAGGGACAGACAAACACAGGGACACACACAGGGGGACAGACACACACGGGGACACACACAGCTAGGACTCACCAAACTCCAGCCTGGCTCCTCTCCGTACAGCATCACAGCTCTTCTGGCTCCTCCCCCACTGGTCACACGGTCTTCAGGAAGGTCCTTTAGCCCACAGCAGGATCTATCCCTGGACTGCAGGGGTGAGTGGACGTACAGGAGGAGGGAACATCAGAGAGGATGATGTTTCCTTCCTCTGCAGCTTTATCGGCAATCAGTAACACTAGAAAGTGAGGGGCGGGGCCATTCAGCCCTGCCGGGCCCCCCAACCTCACGGGCCCCATAGCAATGGCGTTGTCTGACGCCATTGGCCGTACGCCACTGGTGTATGGACACCTTTAGACTACGGCAGAGAGTTCAAGTCATATCTCTGTTACATTGAATTGTGACTCATCGCTGATACCATTATCCAACACAAGATATGTAAATACAGGGTTTTTGTTTTGTTTTTTAAATCCCATGCCCACTTGAAATAGGAGTAATTAAAACATGTACTATGTGTTTCAGGTCTTTAATTTTAAAGTATAAAACATTTTACAAGTTTTTTCTTTCTAAATGGGTATTTATTGTGGTATATATCGTTAACAAGATAAATTTCTTAATATTGTTATCAGGGGAATATTTTTTATATCGCCCAACCCTACAACTGGAACATTTTTAACAGAAAGTAAATTAAATAATATTTAATGGTGGCACAACCCCTTTACTGTCTATGAGATGTCCAAACTCATGTCAACTTTGTGGAATATTTCCATTTGTAAATTGACCTGCAATGTGGTTTTAAATCTGCTTCATGTCAATATATTAATTGATATGTCAATTAACTTCAGTCGAGAGGCTATTTTCTGCTCCAAATCTGCATGAATAGGTTTTTATGCAAATTTTAAAGCAGATTTGGCAGGGAGTGCCAAATAATTTTATTTTTTTTAAATAAACATTACACTCACCTCCCTTGGACCTTCTCTAGCACTCTTGCTAGTTCTCTGTCACAAACCAGCCTCCTGCCATGTCTTCTCATTCCAGGTGACTGATGTAGCCAATGGGCTGCAGCAGTCACTTGGGATGAGATGTCATCACAGGCAGTCAGCTTGTATTGAGAATAGCATGAGAAGAGCAACAGGAGCCAGTGAAGCACCCAGGAGGTGAGTATTCACGGGGTTTGTACCATTTGCTGCAGATTTGCGTTTAGAGATTTTCCTACTTTATCTGTGCACATAGGAAAAGAATAAAGAAAAAAAAAGTGAAGCTCTCATTATATCATGTAGGATTAAAAGATGTGATCCAGTACAGCCATGTTGTCACGTGGCTGGATTTTATGTGATACTGGGGGGGCAGTTGCAGCAATGCAACAACACAATAACCCCATTCAGTTCAATGGCTGCACTGCTACACAGCCATCTTCGGTGTCACGCCCCAAGATCACTGTGTACCTCAGCCAAATATCTTGCTAGAAAGTTACTAAAATGAGATTTGCCAAAAGATACTTGTTAATATGGATGTTTGAAATATTTCTTTTCATAATGGACTGCATAACATGCAGCTCTAACCTGCCCTTCATTTTAAAACTAGCCTTTAGCTATTAACATACATATGACGCATTATGCATTAATAGTCATAGCAACGGGTGGAGAATGGCACATTTTGTTTTTATAGATCAATCAATAATGCCTTTAGAAAAAGCTTCCAGGTAGTCGCGTTTTTAGCAATGTCGGTACATCATGAAAGCATTTACAGAACACATTAATCTGCTAAGGATGAAAGCATACATAAATCTGGAGGAGAGCTATTTACGGCAAACGCACACATCATCTACAGCACTGTAATTCCCTGGGGGTACAAGTGGCTTTACTCGTCTATTGTGTAAAGCCTCATTCACACGTCATTGATTCAAGGATGTTTGCTGTACGTGTTCTCCATGGGCAGCACACATACCCATTCATTTTATTACGTGTATTCACATATCCATGTTTTAGTATGGTCAGTGGGTCTGTAGTTTTAGCACAGAAGCATTCTCTATTTTGTCCGTGTTCACAGAACCATCACGTCCATTATAGTCTATGGATCCGTGAAAAAAAGTGGACGCAACATGGATGCCATCTGTGTTTTATTTGTATTTCATGGACCATTAGAAGAAGATACAATGAAAATTAATTTTTAAACTTTACAGTATTCATGAAACACGGATGACACACAGAGAGCGAAAAACGGATACATGGATCCTTCACTGACATCTTCACGGATGACTCTCTAACCATCTTATCATCGATTACATCAAGGACATGGACGTGTGAATGAGGCTTAGACCAGTAGTCACTTTCATAGGCAAATCAATGGGAAGTGACAACTCCCCCCCCCCCCCAATCCTTAGGTCGCGTTCAGAATAATCTGTGTTTGGTCAGTGTTTGATCAGTGATTTCCATCAGTATTTGTGAGCCAAAACCAGGAGTAAAGAAATATGCTCCATGTGTCAGAGGTACAGCATTTCCCATCCTGAATACTGCTCCAATGACATGGACCCACAGCATTATAATGATTTATAATGCTATGTGCTCCTGCCTGACCTCAACTGTAATGAACTGCACTGACATAATGCCATCAGTACAAATCATTAGAGTTGAGGTCAGGTAGCATTATAAATAATCATAATCCCGTGAGTCCATCTCATAGGAGCAGCATTCAAGAGGTATTCCGGTTTAAATAATTACATTTATTTATGTAGAGAATAGGATGTGGAGCAATTTTCAAATTCATATTGCTCGCAGACCTTTATTATAGCCGTACATTTGCATCTCCCTAAAGAAAAAAAAAATTAATTAGTCCATAGTCTGGAAAATGCATCCACTAGGAAAGCTATATATATGACTAAACATGGCATCCATCATGTGAGCATCCTCAAAAGTATCATGTGACCTGTCTTTCAGTTAACTGCTCAGGTATCTAACATGTGAATAGTAGTGTACTGAGGAGCAGAACACGTACCTCATCATGTCTGTCAGTGTCTATGTAGAATCAGATCTCTGTGTGCCTTTTTTTAACCTCTTTTTTAACATGACATCATTTTACAAATCACTACAGACAGACGCAAAATGATGTATTTAATGTAATCAGGGGCAGATTGGCCATAGACCTTACAGGGAAATTTCCTGGTGGGTCGATGCCCAGGGGGCCGCCTCATGGCCGGCCAGTGGAAGTTTTTGGGAGTGTATTTTGTGCTGCTGTCAGTATTTTGCGATGGACTGTGGTATTTGGCTCTGTTGGGGTGGTATAATGTGTCACCATATGGCATTGCTGACCCTGCCTTCCATCAGTATGGACCAAACTACAAAAAGGAGCCACTTTTAGTATTTTTTCCAGGTCCACTTTAAGTTCCCAGTCCACCCCTGACTGTAATAACAATAAAAATCATGATTCCACCAGTAGTCTGTTTACTTGACATAACATGAATCACATAACATGAATGTGTCCAGTGTGATAACCCAGAACATATATCATGTAACACTGCTTACTGAGTGTCAGGATGCAAGTTAGATCATAGATGCATTACATAGGACTGATGCATGGGCTATACATTTCTTCTACATTTAGGGGTCAGCTGCCTGATATAAGAAAGGTATGTATGCAGAATTTTAAATACATGTATATTAGACAATTGCATGATTTTCCATTACATAAATAAATTTAAAAAATAAAAACCGTAATACCCCTTTCAGGATGGGAAATATCTCGAACGCACGGATAGTATTTCTCACACTGAATGTGCTTGTGTGAAATTGGCTTTAAAGAGGACCTGCCCCCAAAAATTAAATGCAATCTGCAGGCAGAATGTTATAAAGCTAGAGGAGCTGAGCCCATTGATATGTATATTTTTATTGGAAAAGATTTAGAAAAACCTGTGATTTGTACATTTAAATATTTGCTGTTTCTAAAAGCTATTGGTACAGAGAGAAGGGGTTATCAATGACTGACAGCTATCTCTGTATGTACACTTATCTGAGGCGGACTGGCCATAGACCCTACAGATAAATTTCCTGGTGGGCTGATGACCAGGGGGGCCCCCAAGTCCTCTCTGCCGCTGACCAGGTACATAATGAGCTCTCAGCAGTTATTAATGCTGTGATAATCAGTTACTCATGCTGTGGCCCCACATCTCACCTCCACATCAGAGATAACTGGAGGAGGAGAACAGAAAATGGCAGCTATTGATGGTTACCACAGAGGGGCAGCTTTTGGGGCAATATATTGTGCTGCACTATGGTATTTGGCGCTGTTGGGATGGTATTTTGCGCTATGGTATGTGTTGTGTTACCCTGCCTTATGTCAATCTGGGCCCCCTTACAACATGGGGGACACTTTTAGTTTTTATTTTTCCAGGGCCACTTTAATTTCCCAGTCCGCCCCTGACACTTATACACACAATACTATCAATCACTGATAACCACGCCCTCTGGTATCAATAGAAATTGACAAGTAAAAAAGGCAGAGATATAAATTTATAAATTACAGGTTTTACTGAATCTTTTCCCACAAATATATATATATATATATATATATATATATATATATACTGTATTTATGGCGTACCGTCAATAGCGGCAGACCACGCAGTTTCTATGGCGCCAGTGAGCTTTGGGGGCCCGTTCAGGTTGAATGGCCCCGCCCCCTTTCCGACCTGAATACATTCCACATATAGATGCTGTACAGATAAATACCAGCCCTCCTAAGTAATCGTTCTGAAGCTCCCTTCTGCCAGTCATAGCTTCTCTCTGTGAGAACAGTCAGCTGGCCAATAAGCAGGTAGATGTTCTGCTCCTGACTGGTCAACAGACGTGTAGGTGGAGCCACCAAACCTCCACTCTTGGCTTTCCTTCTCACTTTGCCTGCTGATGTGCCTCAGTCCAGAGTCATTACAGGAGTAATGAGAGCACAGTTTGAAGGCTCCTCCTGCTCCAGAGCAGCCCTCAGCTCCAGGTAACTGAATCCAAGGATCCAACACCCTGATCCAACCTGCTGGTGAGCTGACATGTAGCTCCAGTATTTATCACATTGTGTGTAAGTGTAAAAAGACACATAATACTGCAAAGGGGACGGGGTCACAGATGGATGTGCAACTATACACAAACCCCAATGACATATACTTCAAGTTCTGAGACAGGTCCAGTCCCTGCCCCTTATAGCTCTAGTAGTAATAGCCTATTTCTATTAGGGCAATGGGGGGGGGGGGACTGAACCCCCCTCAGAACTTGTAGTAAGTACATATATGTATATGATTTTTTTTTTTTTTTTAATCCTCATTATCTACTGCTATGTACATGCACATACATGGTGCAGACACAGGAGTTGAGCTTGCACCATAAGGCCCCTTTCACACGAGCGTGACGGATTAGGTCCGGATGCGTTCAGGAAAACTCGCACCATTTTGCAAGCAAGTTCAGTCAGTTTTGTCTGAGATTGCGTTCAGTTGTTCAGTTTTTTCCATGCGGGTGCAATGCGTTTTGATGTGTTTTTTACATGCGTGATAAAAACTGAAGGTTTACAAGCAACATCTCTTAGCAACCATCAGTGAAAACCGCATTGCACCCGCACTTACTTCAGGATGCAATGCGTTTTTCATTGAAGCCCCATTCACTTCTATGGGGCCAGGGCTGCGTGAAAAACGCAGAATATAGAACATGCTGCGTTTTTCACGCAACGCAGAACTGATGCGTGAAAAAATGTGTTCACGTCACACATTCCACCCGTGCAGAAAACTTGCTCGTCTGAAAGGGGCCTTACCTGTTGGTATCCGTTATAACATGCAGGTGACACATTTCTGCAGCTGCCAGGATTGGAGCTAGTTCCAGTTCTTAATACACATACAATTTTATTAAAAGTAAAAAAAAAACTCACAAAAAAACACTTCACAAGCTTTTTTTCTCAGCAATATCAGATTAAACTCCACACTCCAACTGATCAGCTATAATAATTATATTTTTTATTGCAAGGGGGGAGGGGGGCTAATTCTGAGTTTTGCTATAGGGCCCCATGATTTCTATGTACGCCCCTGCTTGTGTGCGAGCTGCACTCTCACTTGGCCAAGTTTCTGGAGGTGCAGTTGCTTCCATACCACTTAGGGGTTGTTCACATATCAGTTATTTGATCAGTTATTTCCATCAGTTATTGTCAGCCAAAACCAAGAGTGGACACTAAACAGAGATCAGGTATAATGAAAAGATCTGCACCTATTCTGTGTTTTTGACCCGCACCTGGTTTTGGCTCACAATAACTGATGGCAATAACTGATCAAATAACTGATATGTGAACAACCCCTTAGATGTAGTAATGGTGGCTCAGATTTGTGCCTTCAACAAAATGTAATTCTGCTGTATAATACTCATACGGTACAGACCAAAAGTTTGGACACACCTTCTCATTCAAAGAGTTTTCTGTATTTTCATGACTATGAAAATTGTAGATTCACACTGAAGGCATCAAAACTATGAATTAACACATGTGGAATTATATACTTAACAAAAAAGTGTGAAACAACTATTCTAGGTTCTTCAAAGTAGCCACCTTTTGCTTTGATTACTGCTTTGCACACTCTTGGCATTCTCTTGATGAGCTTCAAGAGGTAGTCACCGGAAATGGTATTCCAACAGTCCTGAAGGAGTTCCCAGAGATGCTTAGCACTTGTTGGCCCTTTTGCCTTCACTCTGCGGTCCAGCTCACCCCAAACCATCTCGATTGGCCAGGTCATCTGGCGTAGCACCCCATCACTCTCCTTCTTGGACAAATAGCCCTTACACAGCCTGGAGGTGTGTTTGGGGTCATTGTCCTGTTGATAAATAAATGATGGTTCAACTGAACGCAAACCGGATGGAATAGCATGCCGCTGCAAGATGCCGTGGTAGCCATGCTGGTTCAGTATGCCTTCAATTTTGAATAAATCCCCAACAGTGTCACCAGCAAAGCACCCCCACACCATCACACCTCCTCCTCCTCCATGCTTTACTGTGGGAACCAGGCATGTAGAGTCCATCCGTTCACCTTTTCTGCGTCGCACAAAGACACGGTGGTTGGAACCAAAGATCTCACATTTGGACTCATCAGACCAAAGCACAGATTTCCACTGGTCTAATGTACATTTCTTGTGTTCTTTAGCCCAAACAAGTCTCTTCTGCTTGTTGCCTGTCCTTAGCAGTGGTTTCCTAGCAGCTATTTTAACGTGAAGGCCTGCTGCACACAGTCTCCTCTTAACAGTTGTTGTAGAGATGTGTCCGCTGCTAAAACTCTGTGTGGCATTGACCTGGTCTCTAATCTGAGCTGCTGTTAACCTGCGATTTCTGAGGCTGGTGACTCGGATGAACTTATCCTCCACAGCAGAGGTGACTCTTGGTCTTCCTTTCCTGGGGCGGTCCTCATGTGAGCCAGTTTCTTTGTAGCGCTTGATGGTTTTTGCGACTGCACTTGGGGACACTTTCAAAGTTTTCCCAATTTTCCATTTCATCCACCATGACGGCCACAAGTGAGAGATGACCCTTGACCTTCTATAGGGACAGGAAAGCACAGAGAGGGTTTAAAAGCGACTCCACCCCCTCATTTCCTCAGTACTTTCCTGTCCTTATAGTGGTCAGCCCACAGAGAGGCCTCTCCGTTGAGGAAGTAAACTTCGGCACAAGATTTTGCAGTACCTGCATCTCCCGTTGTCCGCCCGCGGCAGGAGCCAAGGCTGGGCAGCGGGAGCAACGGGGCCGCTCGTTCGGGCAAGTCCGGAACCTGCGTCCCCTCGGAAAAGCGCGGCCTCCTTCCACCACCATCGGAAGCAGCCGCCGGACACCATAGTCACGTGGATCGCCACGCGCACGGCAGCGGGCCTTCCCTCTTCAGCCTTACGGGGGCGGAGCCTCTGGGCCTGACGCGGCCCTCCTTGATGACGTCAGACGCCGGGCTTCTATGTAGGAGCGCGCGCTCAGCGCAGGTAAGCCTGCTCCTGCATCATGTCGGCATCTGAGGCTCCTGCATCCCGTCCTGAGGGCTCAGATCCCTCTCCGGCTGCTCCCCCTGTAAGTTTCCCGTTCAGTGGGAAAATTTTATTTCCTTACTTATATTTTATTGACTATATCGGGGGTTTTGCTCTTTCTCTTAGGCTTCTAAGGATTCTAAGCCTAGACCTCGCACCCTCAAGGGTGCTACTTGTAATAAGAAGTTACCAGATAACTATAGGAAGAGGCTGTGTAAAAGCTGCATTTCAGATGTCTTAAAGGAAGAGCAACCTTCTATTTTTTCTGACATGAAATCATTTATTCAAGAAGAAATAAGGAATTCTATGGCCTCCCTTAATATACCAGGACCATCTGTTCCTCCTGTTAAAAGACCCAGACCCTCAGTCCAATCCTCCTCTGATATAGAGGACATTGACAAGGGAGCTTCTACATCCAGACAAGCTCTGGATGAAGATATGCTATCAGAAGGGGAGATTGTTGAGGATGATAAAAAGTATTTTTTCTCATCTGAGGATATGGAAGATCTTCTAAAAGCCATTAGATCTACTATGGGTATCGAAGATGTTCCTAGACCCCGCTCTGTCCAGGAGGAAATGTTTGGGGGTCTTCGTTCCAAAAAGACCAAGGTTTTCCCTATAAACGAAAACGTTAGGGATATGATTCTAGATGAATGGATTGAACCAGAAAAGAGATTAGGCGTTTCCAGAGAATTTAGAAGTAGATTACGTTTTGACCCATCTGAAATTAAGATTTTTTTGATGAGATCCCTAAGATCGACATTCAGGTGGCCAAAGTTGTAAAGAAAACTTCGTTACCCTTTGAGGATTCCTCCCAGCTGTCTGATCCTATGGACCACAAAGCGGACTCTTTATTAAGAAAAGCATGGGAAGCTTCCATGTTTGGGGTCAAGACTAATATTGCGGCCACTTCCGTAGCCAGGGCAATGTACTTCTGGCTTGCAGAGTTGCAGGACCATCTCAAAAACAAGACTTCTAGAGAGGAAATTCTAGAGTCCATTCCCATGTTAAGATCTGCTACTGCCTTCCTAGCGGACGCCTCAGCCGAGATCGTTTTTCTGCTAGAGAAGCAGCTCTATCAAATGCGGCCAGAAGAGCCCTCTGGATGAGAGCTTGGTCAGGCAACAAAGCTTCCAAGTCTAAGCTGTGCTCCATAGCCTTTTCGGGTAAATTTGTATTTGGCCTTGTGTTGGACAAAATTCTTGAAAAGGCGGGAGACAAGAAGAAGGGGTTCCCTGAGAATAAGGAGCAGAAAAAGACACCCTTTCGTCCATTCCCTTCCCAATCTAGATCTTATAGAGGAAGGGGTAGATCAGGCCGTTGGAATCCTTCCAGAGGCAGAGGTCGAGGATTTATTCTCAACCCCCAGAACAGACAATCCAAACAATGACGCCATAGTGGGAGGCAGGCTGAAGAGATTTCTACCTCAGTGGCAGTCAGTAACCTCAAATCCCTGGGCCTTGGGCATAATCGAAGGGGGTTACAAGATAGAGTTCTCTTCAGCTCCTCCCAAAAAGTTCCTCTTAACCACTCATCGTCCAGAAGTACTATCAAAAATATGGCAGGGAGTTCAGGATCAGGAAAAAGCAGGGGTTGTCATAAAGGTCCCAAACAGGGAAAGAAGAACAGGGTTTTACTCAAGACTCTTCTTGGTAAAGAAGCCAGACGGCTCATACCGCACCATCATAAATCTGAAACCCCTAAACAGATCCATCACCTACAGGAAATTCAAGATGGAGACCGTCTCATCCACAGTTCCCCTTATTCCAGCAGGGGCATTCATGATGTCGGTAAATTTAAGAGACGCTTACTACCATGTCCCTATCCATCAAAATTCCCAAAAGTATCTGAGATTTGCAGTACCAGATCCAGCGGGTGTGATTCATCATTTCCAGTACACAGCCCTACCCTTCGGTATTTCCTCTGCTCCAAGGGTTTTTACCAAACTTGTAGTAGAAATGATTGCATTTCTAAGGCAAAGAGGTCTAAACATCGTACCATACCTGGACGATTTTCTGATAATAAGCATGTCAGAACAGCTCGCCATTTCAGCCACAAAGGAATTCTTAAAATTCCTTTCAGACCTAGGGTGGTTGGTAAACGTAAAAAAATCCGTTCTTCAACCATCCACAACAGTAAGATTTCTAGGAGTTCTCCTAGACTCCTCTGCTCAAAAGACACTTCTTCCTCCGGACAAGGTTGTTGCCCTAATAGACAAAATTTCATCCTTCCAGAAACTCAAGTCTTGTTCCATCCGAACAGCAATGAGCATTCTGGGGAACCTAACCTCCTGCATCCTCTCCGTACCCTGGAGCCAATCTCACTCCAGAATGTTACAAAGTTGGATCCTAGAAGTCTGGAATCGAGATCATTCCTCTCTAGACAAGAAAGTCCCCATCCCTGCAGCTGTCAAGAGGGACCTGAACTGGTGGAAAACAAGAAGAAACCTTTCTCAGGGAATAGACTGGGTAAAAGAGCCCGAAATTCAGGTAATAACGGACGCCAGCTCTTGGGGTTGGGGCGCAAAAGTAGACAATACTTACCTCCAGGGCCAATGGTCCGAGATCATAAAAAACAGATCTTCAAATTTCCGAGAACTACATGCTGTACTTTCTACTCTTCAAAAAGCAGAGGCGCTATTAAAGAAAAAACATCTGAAGATTCTATCGGACAACAATACCACGGTTGCCTACCTAAACCATCAGGGAGGAACAAGGTCCTATCCTTTAAGTCACCTGGCCAAAAGAATATTCTCCTGGGCAGAAGAAAACGTTATCTCCTTAACAGCCGTCCATCTGAGAGGAACCGAAAATCTAGAGGCAGACTTCCTAAGTCGCCAAAGAGTAGATCCGGGAGAATGGTCATTGAATCACAGAATTTTCCTACAGATCGTTTCCAGATGGGGTCCTCCTCAGGTGGATCTATTCGCCTCAAAAAGAAATACACAAGTTTCAAAATTTTGCTCCCTAAACCCCAGAGACAGTCCCTGGGCGGTGGACGCCTTGTCAATCAGATGGTCTTGGGACCTCGCTTACGCATTCCCTCCTTTTCCCCTGATCCCTCGGGTGATACAGAAGATCCAGAGAGAAGAACTGACGGTAATCCTAGTGGCCCCCTATTGGCCCAAGAGAAGTTGGTTCTCTGCCCTGAACCAGTTATCTCTAGAAAGACCGTGGGTCATTCCTCCTCAGAAGGACATATTATCTCAGGGGCCTCTCCTTTACCCGGATCCTCAATTCCTGAAGCTAGCAGTGTGGATCCTGAAGTCCAGCTCCTCGGAAGCAAGGGTCTATCAGACAGAGTAATATCTACCCTAAAGGCTAGTAGGAAGAAAGTCACCTCTGCCATCTATTTAAAAATATGGAGAAGGTTCTGTAGTTGGCTAGGAGAGGATCACCCTGAATCTAATCCCCCCCTCCATTTGTAGGATCTTAGAATTTTTACAAAATGGCCTAGAACTAGGTCTTAGGCCTAGTACACTTAAAGTACAAATCTCAGCCCTGAGTGCCTTTTTGACTCTTCCCTCGCAGACCATAGATGGATTAGGAGATTTATCAGAGCTGCCTCCAGATTAAGACCATCCCTCACATCTAGAACTCCCCAGTGGGATCTGAATATTGTCCTAAAAGGATTAACTTTACCTCCTTTTGTTCCCCTTTCAGAGATCTCTTTAAAGCACCTATCATTTAAAACAGCGTTTCTTATCGCAATTACTTCAGCCAGGAGACTATCAGAGATTCAGGCCCTGTCCTGTAGACAACCTTACCTCACTGTGTTAGATGATCGGGTGATTCTAAAATTAGACCCGGGGTTCCTACCCAAGGTTGTGTCTGACTTCCACCGTAATCAGGAGATAGTCTTGCCATCCTTCTTTAGTTCTCCTAAAGATCTTGAACAAGAAAGATGGCATCTTCTAGACGTCCGAGAATCCATCATTCTTTACCTTAAGACGGTAGAAGAGTTTAGAAAGGATGATAATCTTCTCATTCAGTTTGGGGGTAGAAATAAAGGGAAGAAAATTTCCAAATCCTCTTTAGGCCGATGGATTAGATCCACTATAGACCTTTGTTACTCCATTCAGTCTCTTTCATGCCCTCACATCAAAGCTCATTCTACTCGAGCAATGGCCTCCTCCTGGGCAGAAAGGTCTGGGGTATCCCTTGACCAGATTTGTAAGGCTGCCACCTGGTCCAGTGTGAATACTTTTGTTAGACACTACCGCCTAAACCTTTCCACTTCTGCAGATTTAGCCTTCGGTCAGAAGGTTCTGCATGTAGTATCCCGCCCTATTTAATTATTCGTTAATTGTCACTTGTGGCCGTCATGGTGGATGAAATGGAAAACCGTAATTAGACTTACCGGTAATTCTGTTTCCTTGAATCCACCATGATGGCCCGTATATATTCCCCCCCCCCAAAATAAAATATTTATACATTTATTTCCATAAGTTCAAGATAACTACATAGTTATTACTTATTAATACATATATATAAGGGAGTATTATATATATGAGTATGATTTATTCTTTAAGCTAGGTTATTCTGCACTTTCAAAAAAAAAAAAAAAGATACAGATATATTCTTTCAGAAAAATGGTGCTACCACCTTGGTAATTTCAAAGTACTGAGGAAATGAGGGGGTGGAGTCGCTTTTAAACCCTCTCTGTGCTTTCCTGTCCCTATAGAAGGTCAAGGGTCATCTCTCACTTGTGGCCATCATGGTGGATTCAAGGAAACAGAATTACCGGTAAGTCTAATTACGGTTTTTCGGACTGACTGACCTTCATTTCTTAAAGTAATGATAGCCACTCGTTTTTCTTTACTTAGCTGATTTTTTCTTGCCATAATACAAATTCTAACAGTCTATTCAGTAGGACTATCAGCTGTGTATCCACCTGACTTCTGCCCAACACAACTCATGGTCCCAACCCCATTTATAAGGCAAGAAATCCCACTTATTAAACCTGACAGGGCACACCTTTGAAGTGAACCCTTTCAGGTGACTACCTCTTGAAGCTCAACAAGAGAATGCCAAGAGTGTGCAAAGCAGTAATCAAAGCAAAAGGTGGCTACTTTGAAGAACCTAGAATATAAGACATATTTACAGTTGTTTCACACTTTTTTGTTAATTATATAATTCCACATGTGTTAATTCATAGTTTTGATGCCTTTAGTGTGAATCTACAATTTTCATAGTCATAAAAATACAGAAAACTCTTTGAATGAGAAGGTGTGTTCAAACTTTTGGTCTGTACTGTATGTTTGCCCTGCTGTCCATTGTTTTTAAAACAATTGTTTAGCCCTTTCCCGACATCTGCCGTACATATCAGGTCTTTAACCCCTTCAAGATCAAGCCAGTTTTCACCTTAACGACCAAGCTACATTTTTCAAATCTGACATGTTTCACTTTATGTGGTAATAACTCTGGAACGCTTTTACTTATCTAAGCAATTCTGAGATTGTTTTCTCGTGACATATTGTACTTCATGTTAGTGGTAAATTTGAGTCAATATGTTTCACCTTTATTTATAAAAAAATCCTCATAAAATAGTTGTCACTGTACATTTCCCAGATGTCTACTTTGTGTTGGCATCACTTTGTAAACATCATTTTATTTTTCAGGAAGTTAGAAGGCTTAGAATTTTAGAAGCAATTCTTAAAATTTTGAAGAAAATTTCCAAAACCCACTTTTCAAGGACCAGTTCAATTATCAAGTCTCTTTTTGGCGCTTACATAATAGAAACCACCCATAAATGACCCAATTTTAGAAACTACACCAATCAAGTTAATCAAAACTGATTTTCCAAACTTTGTTAACCCTTTAGGTGTTCCACAAGAATGAAAGGAAAATGGAGGTGAAATTTCAAAAATTCACTTTTTTTGCAGATTTTCTATTTTAATCTATTGTCCCTGTAAGGGCTTGCTCACACATCAGTTATTTGATCAGTTATTTGCATCAGTTATTGTGAGCCAAAACCAGGAGTGGAACCTCCACAGAGATCAAGTATAATGAAAAGATCTGCTCCTGTTCTGTGTTTTTAACCCGCATCTGGTTTTGGCTCACAATAACTGATGGAAATAGCTGATCAAATAACTGACGTGTGAACAAGCCCTTACACAGCAAGGGTTAACAGCCAAAAAACTCAATATTTATTACCCTGATTCTGCAGTTTACAGAAACACCCCACATGAGGTGGTAAACTGCTGTAGGGGAACATGTCAGGGCACAGAGGGAAAGGAGCGCCATATGGATTTTGGAGGGCAGATGTCGCTGGGATAATTTTAAGTTGCCATGTCACATTTGAAGACCACCCTGATGCACCCCTAGAGTAGAAACTCACAAAAAGTGACCCCAAGATGAGGTGACTGTTTTATTGATACTATTTTGTGGTACATATGATTTTTGATTGCTCAGTATTACACTTTTTGTGAGGCAAGGTAACAAAAAATGGCTGGTATGGCACAGTTTTTATTTTTGTTTTTTTACTGAGTTCTCCTGACAGGATAGATCATGTGTTGCTTTTATAGAGCAGGTTGATACAGACGTGACAATACCAAATATGTGTATTTTTTGTTGTTGTTTCAGTTCTACATAATAAAGCATTTTTCAAAACAAAAATTATGTTTTTGTGTCTTCATTTTCTAAAAGCTACATTTCTTTTATTTTTCTGAGGATCCTCTTGTGTAGGGGCACATTTTTTGCGGAAAGAGTTGACGTTTTTATAGGTAGAATTTATGGGTACATATGATTTTTTGATCACTCAATATTCCACTTTATGTGGCAAAGTGACCAAAAAAATGGTCGTTTTGGCAGAGTTTTTATTTTATTTTTTTTAAATGAAATTTACCTTAGGGGTTAGATCATGTGATATTTTTATAGAGCACGTTTTTACGGACGCGGAGATACCTAATATGTCTACTTTTTTTATGTATTTTAGTTTTACACAATAAAAGCATTTTTTTAAAAATCATGTTTTAGCATCTCCATTTTCTAAAAGCTATATATTTCTTATTTTTTGGGAGATTATCTTATGTAGGGGCTCATTATTTGCGGGAAGAGATGACGGTTTGATTGGTACCATTTTGGGGTGTGTATGACTTTTTGATCGCACAGTTTTTATTTTTATTTTTTTATGGTGTTCACCTTAGGGGGTAAGTCATATAACATTTTTATAGAGGAAGTTATTATGGACGTAGAGATACCTAATATGTCTACTTTTTTACATTTATTTAAGTTTCACACAATAAAAGCTTTTTTGAAGAAAAAAAAATCATCTTTTAGTGTCTCCATTTTTTGAAAGCCATATTTTTTTTATCTTTTGGGCGATTGTCTTAGGTTGGGTCTCATTTCTTGCGGGAAGAGATGACGGTTTGATTGGTACTATTTTGGGTTACATATGTTGTTTTGATGAATTGGAATTACACTTTTTGTGATGTATGGTGACCAAAAAATGGCATGTTTGTTTTTGGTTTTTTTTTTTTTTACGGTGTTCACCTGAGGGCTTAGGTCATGTGATAATTTTATAGAGCAGGTTGTTAAAGACGTGGCGATACCTAATATGTCTACTTTTAAAAAATGTATTTCAGTTTTACACACTAAAACCATTTTTGAAGGAAAAAAAAATCATGTTTTAGTGTCTCCATTTTCTGAAAGCCATATTTTTTTTATTTTTTGGACAATTGTCTTAGGAAAAAAAAATCATGTTTTAGTGTCTCCATTTTCTGAAAGCCATATTTTTTTTATTTTTTGGACAATTGTCTTAGGTAGGGTGTCATTTTTTGCGGAAGAGATGGCGGTTTGGCACCATTTTGGGATACATACAGTACAGACCAAAAGTTTGGACACACCTTCTCATTCAAACAGTTTTCTGTATTTTCATGACTATGAAAATTGTAGATTCACACTAAAGGCATCAAAACTATGAATTAACACATGTGGAATTATATACTTAACAAACAAGTGTGAAACAACTGTAAATATGTCTTATATTCTAGGTTCTTCAAAGTAGCCACCTTTTGCTTTGATTAATGCTTTGCACACTCTTGGCATTCTCTTGATGAGCTTCAAGAGGTAGTCACCTGAAATGGTTTTCACTTCACAGGTGTGCCCTGTCAGGTTTAATAATTGGGATTTCTTGCCTTATAAATGGGGTTGGGACCATGAGTTGTGTTGGGCAGAAGTCAGGTGGATACACAGCTCATAGTCCTACTGAATAGACTGGTAGAATTTGTATTATGGCAAGAAAAAATCAACTAAGTAAAGAAAAACGAGTGGCCATCATTACTTTAAAAAATGAAGGTCAGTCAGTCCAAAAAATTGGGAAAACTGTGAAAGTGTCCCCTACTGCAGTCGCAAAAACCTTCAAGCGCTACAAAGAAACTGGCTCACATGAGGACCGCCCCAGGAAAGGAAGACCAAGAGTCACCTCTGCTGCGGAGGATAAGTTCATCCGAGTCACCAGCCTCAGAAATCGTAGGTTAACAGCAGCTCAGATTAGAGACCAGATCAATGCCACACAGAGTTCTAGCAGCAGACACATCTCTACAACAACTGTTAAGAGGAGTCTGTGTGCAGCAGGCCTTCACGTTAAAATAGCTGCTAGGAAACCACTGCTAAGGACAGGCAACAAGCAGAAGAGACTTGTTTGGGCTAAAGAACACAAGGAATGGACATTAGACCAGTGGAAATCTGTGCTTTGGTCTGATGAGTCCAAATTTGAGATCTTTGGTTCCAACCACTGTGTCTTTGTGCGACACAGAAAGGGTGAATGGATGGACTCTACATGCCTGGTTCCCACAGTGAAGCATGGAGGAGGAGGTGTGATGGTGTGGGGGTGCTTGGCTGGTGACACTGTTGGGGATTTATTCAAAATTGAAGGCATACTGAACCAGCATGGCTACCACAGCATCTTGCAGTGGCATGCTATTCTATCCGGTTTGCGTTTAGTTGGACCATCATTTATTTATCAACAGGACAATGACCCCAAACACACCTTCAGGCTGTGTAAGGGCTATTTGACCACGGAAGAGAGTGATGGGGTGCTACGCCAGATGACCTGGCCTCCACAGTCACCAGACCTGAACCCAATCGAGATAGTTTGGGGTGAGCTGGACCGCAGAGTGAAGGCAAAAGGGCCAACAAGTGCTAAGCATCTCTGGGAACTCCTTCAAGACTGTTGGTATACCATTTCAGGTGACTACCTCTTGAAGCTCATCAAGAGAATGCCAAGATTGTGCAAAGCAGTAATCAAAGCAAAAGGTGGCTACTTTGAAGAACCTAGAATATAAGACATTCCACATGTGTTAATTCATAGTTTTGGTGCCTTCAGTGTGAATCTACAATTTTCATAGTCATGAAAATACAGAAAACTCTTTGAATTAGAAGGTGTGTCCAAACTTTTGGTCTGTACTGTACGTCTTTTTGATCGCTTGGAATTACCCTTTTTTGATGTAAGGTGACCAAAAAATGGCATTTTCGCTCAGTTTTTTTTTACATTTTTTTAACGGCGTTCACCTGAGGTAGTAGATCATGTGATATTTTTATAGAGCACTTTGTGATGGACGTGCTGATACCTTGAAACTATTTTTTTTATTATTAAAAAAAAAACACTTTAACTTTTTTTTACTTTTTACATTTGTCTCACTGTGGGACTTCACGTTTTTAGGGTTTGATCCCTGTTCAATTCAGTACAATGTCAAAGGAAAATACATAGAATACAACCGCACACCGCTACCAGATAAAGCACAAAATGCCATAATGATATAGAGTATTCCAAAGCTCATGCTATGCTTGTTTGATAAATCAGAGACTCTTGGCAAATATATTTTGTACAAAACACTATCTCCTACCTGTTACGTGCCAGACTTGGCTTCCATATAATCAGGGGGTGTTTTGTTCCACATGTACGCTGTATCCACTCTGCCTTTTGCCATTTCTGGTGCTTCCTGAACTCTGGGATGTGCTGACTGAAATTTCTCTTTTTTTCTTTGTAAGTTTGTACTGGAGATATGGCTACTCCATTTGGTCATGCACTCCTGACCAGCCCATTTGCCCCACAGGTTGTTTTTAATCCGTGCAACTATAAAGCCGAGTGATTCGGCATGCATGCTAGTATCTACATTCCTGAACTAGGGGAGGCCTTTGAAGCACCAAAAATGGCAAAAGGCAGAGTGGATACAGCGTACATGTGGAACAAAACACCCCGTGATTATATGGAAGCCAAGTCTGGCGCGTAACAGGTAGGACATAGTGTTAGGTTCCCATTCTGCAGAGAACACCTTGACGATCCGGTGAATGGGCTAAGATAATTTTGTACAAAATATATTTGCCAAGAGTCTGTGATTTATCAAACAAGCATAGCATGAGCTTTGGAATACTCTATATCATTATGGCATTTTGTGCTTTATCTGGTAGCGGTGAGCGGTTGTATTCTATGTATTTTCCGTTGACATGTATTTAGCCATAGCTTTATAGTTGCACTGATTAAAAACAACCTGTGGGGCAACTGGGGTGGTCAGGAGTGCATGACCAAATGGAGTAGCCACACCTCCAGTACAAACTTACAAAGAAAAAAAGAGAAATTTCAGTCAGCACATCCCAGAGTGCAGGTGCTGTTTGCTATGGCTAAATACATGTCAAAGGAAAATACATAGAATACAACCGCACACCGCTACCAGATAAAGGTACCTACATGTTATATTATTTCATGTTATATTATTATTATTCACACACTGATAAACATTTTCAATAGGGAAACACAGCTGCCATTAAATTCAGTTACATTATCCCTGTACAGTGACATCACTGTGTGTATTATCCCTGGACTTTGACATCACTGTGTTTATTATCCCTGTACGGGGACATCACTGTGTTTATTATCTCTGTACTGTGACATCACTGTGTTTATTATCTCTGTACTGTGACATCACTGTGTTTGTTATCCCTGTACTGTGACATCGCTGTGTTTATCCCTGACTGACATC
>ONZH01007578.1:0-32416 GCA_900303285.1 Rhinella marina
TACAGCTTGATCCAGAAAACTCTCTGTGCGACATTTGTCTGGGTCGCAGTCTAAATAGCCACCGTTAACAGGGTGTCAGTCAGTTCTACGATAGTTTCTGCACGTCACGTTCCCAAAAAAAACAAAATATAAAAAAAAAAAAAATTTTTCAGTTGTTTTTTAGCTCAGTGATACAAATCCATTTTACTCAGCTGCGTGTAACCTTTCTGTGTGTCACAGTTCAGCACACTCGCTCCAATCCGTATATTCTGTCCAGGTGACACTTTCTGTACGTCACTTAATTCTACCAGACTGAACAAGTTTGTGGGTTTCAGTACACCAAGCCCGTGTAATTTTTTTTTTTTTATCATACACCTATATACAAAAAATGTTGAACCCCAGGGCTAAGGGTCGAGGGCGAGGGCGTGGGCGTGGGCATTCAATTACTGCAGGGGGCAGAGGCCGTGGTCCTGGGCAGGGTGAGACAGTACCTGCTGATGAGGGAGCAGGGCAATTCCGCAGAGCTACACTCCCTAGCTTCATGTCTCAACTTACAGGGACACGTGGTAGAGGACTGTTGAAACCACAACAGTGCGAACAGCTGATCTCGTGGATTGCGGACAATGCTTCAAGTAATTTGTCCAGCAGTCAGTCTTCCACGCAGTCCACCCACGTTACCCAAGGGAGCACTCCTATGGCTCCTCCAACTCAACCTCCTTCCCCCCAGTCTGCCCCCTCCCAGGAAAATTTGGAATGCGATCCGGCATACTCTCAGGAACTGTTTTCTGGACCCTTCCCAGAGTCACAAACCACTTCTCAGGTTGCTGCTGACCTCGTTCCCGATGCCCAAGTTTTCCAACTGTCGCAGTCTGTGGGTGATGATGATGATGATGACAATGTTGACTTAGTGGAAGAAGTTTGTAAAGAGGTGTCGGACGATGAGGAGACACGGTTGTCAGACAGTGGTGAAGTTGTTGTTAGGGGAGGAATTCCGAGGAGGGAGCAGACTGAGGAATCGGTGGATGACGAGGTGACTGACCCAAGCTGGGTTGATATGCCGAGTGAAGACAGGGCTTCTGAGGCGGAGGCGAGTGCTGCACCAGAACAGGTTGTAAGAGGCAGTGGTGTGGCCAGAGGGAGAAGCAGGGCCAGAGCTGGTGCATCAGCAGCAACTGTTTCACGTAGTGAAGCTCCCGTGGCGAGGCTAGATGTTCGCAAGTCTGGAGGTTCTTTAAAGAAAGTGAGGATGACCGACGGACTGTGGTGTGCAACCTGTGCCACACCAGGATCAGCAGGGGTGCCACCACTACTAGCCTAACCACCACCAGCATGCGCAGGCATATGAGTGCTAAACACCCCACTCAATGGAACCAAGGCCGTTCACCACCTCCTGCGGGTCACACCACTGCTTCTTCCCCTGTGTCACTCGCTGCCTCTGCTAGTCAACCCCCTGCGTCACTCGCTGCCTCTGCTAGTCAACCCCTGCCCAGGACCCCGGCATGAGCGCCTCCCGCCGGAAAACCACACCTTCGCCTCCACGATCCTCCACAGTGTCCACCAACGTGTCCCAGCGCAGCGTTCAGCTGTCTTTACAGCAGACGCTGGAGCGCAAGAGGAAATACAGTTCCACCCACCCACATGCCCAAGCCCTCAACGTCCACATCTCCAAATTGCTTAGCTTGGAGATGCTGCCCTATAGGCTGGTAGAGACCGAGGCCTTTCGAAATCTCATGGCGGTGGCTGCCCCTCGGTATTCCGTCCCCAGCCGCCACTATTTTTCCCGATGTGCTGTCCCAGCCCTACACCAGCACGTGTCACAGAACATCATCCGTGCCCTGACCAACGCTGTTTCTGAGAAGGTCCACCTAACCACGGACACGTGGACAAGTGCTGCCGGGCAGGGACACTATATCTCACTGACTGCACATTGGGTTAACTTGGTGGAGGCTGGGACCGAGACTGACCCTGGGGCCGCTCATGTACTGCCCACACTGAGGATTGCGGGGCCTACCTCGGTTACGGTCTCTCAGACGTACTATGCCTCCTCCTCCGACCCCTCCTCCTCCTCCACCGAATTACCATCCGTGGGCACGGCGCCTTCAGTCGGTAGCTCTAGGCGCAGCAGCAGTGCCGTGGTTAAGCGCCAGCAGGCGGTGCTCAAACTGCTGAGCTTAGGTGACAAAAGTCCCTTTTGTCACCTAAGCTCAGCAGTTTGAGCACCGCCTGCTGGCGCTTACCCACGGCACTGCTGCTGCGCCTAGAGCTACCGACTGTGCCACCGCCCAAGAGCTGTTACAGTGCATCACGGCGCAGACCGATGTGTGGCTGGCACCGCTGAACCTCAAGCCAGGCATGGTTGTGTGTGGCAACGGGCGTAACCTGGTGGCGCCTCTGCAACTCGGCAGACTGACACATGTGCCATGCCTGGCCCACGTGTTCAATCTAATAGTTCAGCGGTTCCTCAAGACATACCCCAATCTGTCTGATTTGCTCATCAAGGTGCGCCGCATCTGTGCGCATTTCCGCAAGTCGACCACAGATGCTGCCACTCTCAGGGCAGCCCAGCGCCGCCTACAACTGCCCGCTCACCGACTGTTGTGCGACGTGCCCACGAGATGGAATTCCACATTAAACATGTTATCCAGAGTTTACCAGAGCGATTGTAGACTGCCAGATGTCATCTTCCACCAGAACTGGTAGTCAGGTCTCTCAGATTCCTCAAGTCTACAATGAGGAGTGGACATGGATGTCTGATATCTGCCAGGTGTTGAGCAACTTTGAGGAGTCAACACAGATGGTTAGCGGCGATGCCGCCATTATCAGCCTCACCATCCCGCTGCTTTGCCTGTTGAAAAACTCACTGCTCAGCATCAAGTCGGATGCTTTGCGCTTGTCACAAGAGACGGTGGACGAAGATACGTCGCTTGATAGCCAGAGCACCCTCCGGTCTGTTTCTCAGCGAGTATCGGAGGAGGGGGATGAGGAGGAAGAGGAGGAGAATGTCGGCGAGACAGTAGAGGGTACCAGTGCTCAGTCCTTAACTCTTGAGCGTGTATGGGCTAAAGAGGAGGACTTGGAGGAGGAGGAGGAGGAGGAGGAAATGGAGAGTCAGGCCAGTGAGGAGAGGGAATTCTTGCGTGTTGGGACTCTGGCGCACATGGCAGACTTCATGTTAGGCTGCCTATCCCGTGACCCTCGTGTTAGAAGAATTTTTTCAAACACCGATTACTGGGTGTTCACTCTCCTGGACCCACGGTACAAGCAGAACCTTTCCACTCTCATCCCTGCAGAGGAAAGGAGTATGAGAGTGAATAGATATCAACAGGCCCTGGTGCACAAGCTGAAACAATTATTCCCATCTGACGCCGCTAGCGGCAGAGGGCATGGTTCTGTGGGCCAAGTAGCGGGGGAGAGGAGGCGAGCAGGCAGCTTGTCCAGCACTGGCAGGGGGAACGCTCTCCAAGGCCTTTGCCAGTTTTATGTCACCCCAGCAAGACACTGTCACCTGTCCCCAGTCTAGGCAGAGTAGGGGGGAGCTGTACAGAAAGATGGTGAGGGAGTACCTAGCTGACCATACAACGTCCGTAGCGATCACTCTGCTCCATACAACTACTGGGTTTCAAAGCTGGACACGTGGCCTGAACTGGCGCTGTACGCCTTGGAGGTGCTGGCCTGCCCTGCCGCTAGCGTGCTGTCAGAGCGGGTATTCAGTGCAGCTGGTGGCGTCATCACCGATAAGCGTACACGCCTGTCAACTGACAGCGCTGACAGGCTGACGCTTATTAAAATGAACAAAGCCTGGATTTCACCGGAATTCAAATCTTCCTCCGGGGGAAAGCAGCTAAAGATTTAACATTAACTTATGTATCCGATTCCTCTTCTCTACTCCTCCTCCTACTCCTCCTCCTCCTCCTCCATATCGTCTTTGCCTAACGCTGACCAAAAAACGCCATTTTTTAGAGGTCCAACTGGCACTCTTTTACCACAATTTTTCAGGAGGGCCCCTACAGGCCCTCTCTTCAAACAATTTGGAGGAAACAATTTTTCCAGAGGTCCACCTACAGGCCCTCTCTCAAACAATTTTTCCGGAGGTCCACCTACAGGCCCTCTGTCCAAACAATTTTTCCGGAGTTCCACCCTACAGGCCCTCTCTCCAAACAATTTTTCCGGAGGTCCACTTACAGGCCCTCTCTTCAAACAATTTTTCCGGAGGTCCACCTACAGGCCCTCTGTCCAAACAATTTTTTCGGAGTTCCACCTACAGGCCCTCTCTCCAATCAATTTTTCCGGAGGTCCACCTACAGGCCCTCTCTCCAATTCCAGTTTCCAGTTTTATTTGCGCAAACTGCATACATTTTTATTTTTGGGATAGGTGTTAAAAATAATATTACTTGCGAATCTATATTGCCCCAACATTGGATACGGTAGCAAGTAGAAGACCAAACACATGCTGCTCACAGGGTTCCGCAAATTCCTGGTCCACCTGCAAATTCCTTGTCCACAATGTCAAGGAGGTCGAGGTTCTCTTAATGAGCAACAAGTCCTTCTGTACTGAAATCGCCGACAACGTCTCCATCTAAGAACCTACAGACCATTGTGGAGAGAGCGGCACAGCTCGCCATCAAAGTGACGAACCCCAACGCCAGACTGCGCAGAGAAGATAACGAATAAATATCTCTGTGGTTATTTTGCTAAATAAAAGTTAAATAAACCCCCAAAAAAATTCATCTGTTCCTGTGCCTGATCCACCCAAGTTGAATCTGTCCCATCATGAGAAATTCCCCCCGAAGGAGTCCCCACTGTAACTTGCTTCCCATACAACTACCTCACCCCCCGACACCTGTGTCTCGCCATTGTCCACCACCTCCTCAGACAACACTGGTAAATCCCCACTGTCAGCACACAGAATCAGCAAAAGGTCTTGCAAATTGGGGCAGAGAATGTTGTGGGCTAGCACATCAGGGAAGGGGTGACTATGGGGTTCCAGGTAGTACGTGACCACATGCAATCTCCATCTAAAAAGTCATGCCACACTTGATCAATCTCATAATTTGTCATTCTAACTCCATCTGGCTGTTGTCACCACCACACACACTAGCCCAGGGGGCACTTCTCTGGCTCTTCCAGCGAAACCTCCTTCCCCCCAGCCTGCCCCCCCCCCACCTACAGGCCCTCTCTCCAAACAATTTACCTCTTTGTCCTATCTTTCTCTCTCTCCAAACCATTTTTCCGGATAGCTGCCTTATACGGTTTTAAACTGAGTAGTATACATACCACAGTTGATCAATCGCATAATTTACGACTGTACCGGTTGGTGCTAAATTTTTAAGTTGGGGTCCTGCGTCGTCATTCTAAATACATCCGGCTGTTATCACCACCACACACGCTAGCCCAGGGGGCACTCCTCTGGCTCTTCCAGCGAAACCTCCTTCCCCCCACCTACAGGCCCTCTCTCCATACTATTTACCTGGATAGGGGACGTATTAGATATTGTACTGATGTTTTTTGTTTTTCTTCTTTTAATTGCCTCCTGACCTGTGATAGGCAGAGCATGGACACGTCCCCTTAGCTGCAGTGGGAAAGACACTCCCCTGGCCAGAGCAAGCTCTTTTTCCGTTTTCCGTGTTCGCAAAAATCCATTAAATATAGGGTCCCAAGATAGGGGACGTATACGGTATTAAACTGAGAAGAATCGATACCATACGGGTTAAAGCAACAGTTTTCCCAAATCCATTCCGGCTGTTGTCACCACCACACACGCTAGCCCAGGGGGCACTCCTCTGGCTCTTCCAGCGAAACCTCCTTCCCCCCCACCTACAGGCCCTCTCTCCAAACAATATTCCCGGGTAGGGGGACGTATTAGATATTGTACTGATTTTGAATTGCCTCCTGCGATAGACAGGAATCAAACCCGGATCAACTGCTTGGGAAGTAGCTATGCTATACAACCAGCAGGCACAGCAACTGATAAGAACAGATACTAAACTTGATGTCAGCTGCAGTGACAGCATGAGCAGTGGTGTCACCTGCAGGCGGTGATGGACCTTCGTTGCACCTAGTTGGGTGCTTCCCTAACATGTGATGGGTATTTGCCTCGCCTTTCTTGGTCTGGGTGAGCACAATTGCCATGAGGGTAACCACCAGGCTGTTGCCTGAGAATTTGGGGTAATGGTGGGATTAAGCAGCCTCAGAGGCATCCATGCATGCTGCCCCTGCTGTTTCCTGTCCATTTCCGTGGTGTTTCCATCATTTTCTGAGGTTTCCAGGTTTTCACCCAGCCTTCCCTAGGCAGAGCCTTGGTCACCTGCAAAAATGCTCGAGTCTCCCATTGACTTCAATGGGGTTCGTTATTCGAAACGAGCACCCGAGCATCGGGAAAAGTTCGACTCGAATAACGAGCACCCGAGCATTTTAGTACTCGCTCATCTCTAATCCTTATCCTTCATTGGGTACATTTTTATCTTTCACTACTTTCACTTTTTTATATATTTTTATCTCATCCTACTTAATAAACTAGGCTAATATTTTAAACCCATATACCGTGTAGACTTGCTCTTCCATATGTGAGTGTGCCTATCAAATAGGATAATTATTTATTCATTGGTACAGAGATTACGATTTCAGGGTGGATTGTAGATAGAGCACTTCTCAAGCCACTCTCTATCAAGTGGTGTGCCACTATACAGTACATTGTATTAATTTTAATACCTTCTACCCACAGTATATAAGTAAGGCTAGTTTCACACCAGCGGTAGCCTTCTTAGGAAGGCTGTTCTGGTGGGTGAACAGCCTTCCAGATCCGTGCTGCCATTAATGCACACGTGCTGCTAGAACTCCCCTCCAGTCCCATTAACTATAATGGAGGTGGACCAGAGTTCTGGCTGCAGCACAGCAAATATGTCGAGAGGCGGCCAGAATAAAACTACGACAATACACAATTGGAACTCATATAATAGTAATAATGCAGCATCAATAAATATGAGACAATACATGCAAAAGTAAAGAAATAAAAAACAAGTCACATGAATCCCGGACCCATATGTGAGCTTATGTAAAAAATTCTGCCCCATGCACCCAGCTTCCTCAGGGGTTTCATGTATTTTGGCCACATACCCCACAAAAAAATTAACAAAAAGCTATCTAAAATGTGAAGAGAAGCAGCACTTACAAACAATGGGTGCAAAAATCCTTCCAAGAACCTGAAGCCAAGGTTCAACAATTCAATGAAACTGAAAAAATGAAGGCAGCACTCCAATAAAAAGTGAAAAAGCGGTGGTTTATTCCCCCAACAAGCAGCAACGTTTCAACCGTTCATTACAGTCTTTATCAAGCTGTGTGCATGTGCTCAAACATCACTTTAAATAGTCACAGTGTGTGCAAATCAATAATCACATCTTATTACATAATTACAGCAAATTCATATCATAATTCATGATTAAATACAGCAGTGAGTCATCCAATACATGATTAAAACTTTAAAAAGTGCACAAGTGTAAAAAGGACATTCATATACTAATATTACCTTATAAAACCGTGAAAAAAACATTATAGTATAATAAAGTGCCAGGTGCTGTGCTATAAACACTAATGGAACTAATTACACATAATTAAAAACCGTAAAGCCATGTTCATGTCCCTGTTCCACGGGCGTCTCGGTGTTCACATCGCGCAAATGTATGACGTCAGTATTCCCGCAATAAACGGGGTTCTAGACGTCAGAATAATTTGCCTATAGTAGATCTCATGCGCCTGCGTGCGGGTAGTAAATTCCCGCGAGAGGCGAGACTACGCTCTCCGAGACTGTTAGGCAAAATACAATGTCTCAAGTCTCAGTGCGCCTGCGTCAACCATTGTCAATCCGGAGGACACTCCCATTGAAAATCCAATGTATATTTGTATCTAAATGTATCCACATTCATCAAAATCCTGTACAACAGGTAAAACCAGGGGAATGGCCAAATCTCCAACCTCAATCAAGGGGGCTACTGTGAGAATCCCATTGATGGGAAAAACACCATTATAGTCCCCAGGCTATGAGACATACCAGGTCGGCATAGTATCAAAATAATTGTATAGGCCCCGGGGCACAGCCGATGTCCCCAGCATTTCTGGGGCTATATGGCGTCCAATTAGGGAAAAGGGTCTCATGTCACCATTGTGTGACAGTCGCCCCTAGTCCACATCAGGGATATCATAATATAAGTACCTAACTGGAGGTCCTCCGGAGACTCAGGCCAGCACCTAACCAATAAATAAATAACAAATTATTATTTAATTTCAAAACAGCAATCAAATATCACTTTTGCGTTGTTGTGGCACCAAGACGTCTTGTGAACAAAGGGGGACAAATCTTCACGGCTTTCCTCCATATTCCACATTATTATCAACATCTAAAAAGAAGGAAAAAAATATTAATACATATTTTCCCATATATAACTTTCTGAGCACATCATTTTCATACACACAGGAGGAGACAGCCGACCCAACAAAGCCAGAGCAGGAGACATTCTCCCATCCCATCAGACCACTCTAAACTCTATGTTTAATCCTTTAGGTTTTAATGTCTGTAGTGTATATATCCAAAAGAGTTCCCTCCTCTTCAATAGTATAGACCTATCTCCACCCCTTCTCGGCAAAGATACCTGTTCCAATATTCTGAATTTTAAATCCTTCTCTGTATGGTGTGCCTCAGTGAAGTGTTTAGACACCGGAAGATTCAACTTTTTCTTCCGAATCGAGTATCGATGCTGGTTCAAACGTGTCTTGAGATCCCAAGTGGTTTCTCCTATATAGTATAACCCGCATGGGCATTCTAACAGATACACTACATAGCTAGAGTCGCAGGTAAGGTATTGTCTAATCTGAAAAAATTATCCTGTATTTACATGGGTGAAACTATTCCCCCGCAACATTAGGGGACAGTTCACACAACCAAAACCTTTATTTGAGCCAACATCTGACTTGACCAATCTGTCTGCCAAATTCTTCATTCTCCTATAGGCACATATGGGGGGAGAGTGAAACTCCTCTACTTCTAAAAAACTGCTTCTCAGAATCCCCCAATGTTTCTTCACTATGGAGGCCATTTTGACACTGTCCCCTCCATAGTCAGAAACAAACGGGATTCTTTTTTTGTCCCTCTGTGAATGTGTAGAGCCCTGTAGCAAAACCTCCCTCGGTTGCGGGGGAATAGTTTCACCCATGTAAATACAGGACAATTTTTTCAGATTAGACTTACCTGCGACTCTAGCTATGTAGTGTATCTGTTAGAATGCCCATGCGGGTTATACTATATAGGAGAAGCCACTTGGGATCTCAAGACACGTTTGAACCAGCATCGGTACTCGATTCGGAAGAAAAAGTTGAATCTTCCGGTGTCTAAACACTTCACTGAGGCACACCATACAGAGAAGGATTTAAAATTCAGAATATTGGAACAGGTATCTTTGCCGAGAAGGGGTGGAGATAGGTCTATACTATTGAAGAGGAGGGAACTCTTTTGGATATATACACTACAGACATTAAAACCTAAAGGATTAAACATAGAGTTTAGAGTGGTCTGATGGGATGGGAGAATGTCTCCTGCTCTGGCTTTGTTGGGTCGGCTGTCTCCTCCTGTGTGTATGAAAATGATGTGCTCAGAAAGTTATATATGGGAAAATATGTATTAATATTTTTTTCCTTCTTTTTAGATGTTGATAATAATGTGGAATATGGAGGAAAGCCGTGAAGATTTGTCCCCCTTTGTTCACAAGACGTCTTGGTGCCACAACAACGCAAAAGTGATATTTGATTGCTGTTTTGAAATTAAATAATAATTTGTTATTTATTTATTGGTTAGGTGCTGGCCTGAGTCTCCGGAAGGACCTCCAGTTAGGTACTTATATTATGATATCCCTGATGTGGACTAGGGGGCGACTGTCACACAATGGTGACATGAGACCCTTTTCCCTAATTGGACGCCATATAGCCCCAGAAATGCTGGGGACATCGGCTGTGCCCCGGGGCCTATACAATTATTTTGATACTATGCCGACCTGGTATGTCTCATAGCCTGGGGACTATAATGGTGTTTTTCCCATCAATGGGATTCTCACAGTAGCCCCTTGATTGAGGTTGGAGATTTGGCCATTCCCCTGGTTTTACCTGTTGTACAGGATTTTGATGAATGTGGATACATTTAGATACAAATATACATTGGATTTTCAATGGGAGTGTCCTCCGGATTGACAATGGTTGACGCAGGCGCACTGAGACTTGAGACATTGTATTTTGCCTAACAGTCTCGGAGAGCGTAGTCTCGCCTCTCGCGGGAATTTACTACCCGCACGCAGGCGCATGAGATCTACTATAGGCAAATTATTCTGACGTCTAGAACCCCGTTTATCGCGGGAATACTGACGTCATACATTTGCGCGATGTGAACACCGAGACGCCCGTGGAACAGGGACATGAACATGGCTTTACGGTTTTTAATTATGTGTAATTAGTTCCATTAGTGTTTATAGCACAGCACCTGGCACTTTATTATACTATAATGTTTTTTTCACGGTTTTATAAGGTAATATTAGTATATGAATGTCCTTTTTACACTTGTGCACTTTTTAAAGTTTTAATCATGTATTGGATGACTCACTGCTGTATTTAATCATGAATTATGATATGAATTTGCTGTAATTATGTAATAAGATGTGATTATTGAATTGCACACACTGTGACTATTTAAAGTGATGTTTGAGCACATGCACACAGCTTGATAAAGACTGTAATGAACGGTTGAAACGTTGCTGCTTGTTGGGGGAATAAACCACCGCTTTTTCACGTTTTATTGGAGTGCTGACTTCATTTTTTCAGCTTCATATCTAAAATGTGTCTATATGCAAAAATGGTAAAAACTGTGAGTAGACCTGAGGTTGAAACAATGGGTAGGTAAAATAAAGTACGCACATAAGGACTGATTCACATATATCCGCTCTGTAGCATGCTGTGTCGATTGTATTTGGCAACATCTATAATCAATGCAGTTTCTTTGCTGCCTGCATTGTGCAAAATGCCACAAGGGGGCCCTGTTGGGCTTATATTTTCTTAAAGAGTTGAATTTTTGGTTCTTTTACTTTCTATGTATATTATAATGCCTAGATGTAATCATACATAAGATATTCAAATTCAGAGTTGTCTTGTAAACCCGTCAGACAGGAAAATATCCACCAATTATGTAGCATACATTAAGTACCATATTTTTCGCCCTATAAGACGCACCTGCCCATAGGACGCAGGTAGGTTTCAGAGGGTGAAAATAGAAAAAAAATATTTTGAACAAAAGCTGCCAGGTACATATATTTTCCCCTGGCTTTATTCAGGCAGAATTATCACTCTTGTACTGGAGGGGAGGGGGGAGCGGTGATACCTGCTGGCTGCTGCTGAGGACTGTGTACACTGTGTGGCTGGGGCCTGGGCTGATACTAAGGAGGACAGGACAGTCAAGAGGTAAGGCTGCTGCTCACACTGACAAGCTCAGACTGCGCAGCAGTTTTTCCCCTCCCCGTCCCACCTCCTCTTATAATTATCGGCTTTGATTGGGGCAGTGCTGACTGCTTCATAGGAGTGAGGGACTTCCTCCCTCCTCCTTCTTCACTATGTGGCCGAAGTGAAATGAAGCGTGCGCAGCGCACCGCCCATATCCTCAGTGCTGCAGATGGGCAGGAGCGCTGCCAGCTGTCCCCTTATCCATGCCTCTATAGAAGTGCTGGGCTCTTCCTCAGCAGGTACCTACATGCCAGGATCGATGTCCGGTACATTGCAGGCTGCTGTCCTTATGCAGTACAGCCTGCGATGTACCGGCCACATGCAAAGTGCCGGCCATTCTTTTCCTTCCCCCTGTATTCGTCCTATAAGACGTACTATCATTTTCCCCTTACTTTGGGGGGGGGGGGTGTGCGTCTAATAGGGCGAAAAATTTGGTAATCCACTCGCTAAGTTTCTAACATCTTGTTAAGCCTTTGTTTCATCTCTTTCTTCACTATGTGACATATCACACAAATTGTTATGAATATAAGGTTACGTTCTGTCAGAAGGAATTGAGGTCTTTGTACTTACATAAACCCACACACGAAAATGAACCATTTTAAAATTAAGACTGTACCTAAATTCGTTAGCTAATTTAAGGCCAACAAAGAATAAAGAGAACAAGAATAAAGTAAAGGGAAGATAAGCAATAACTCTGACACAAGGCAGAAAATTATAAGAATACATTTTTTTTTATAGTTGCAGTTATAAAGGCATTTTCCAGAACTTTCCCACATAGGTCATAAATATCACATTGGTGGCGGAGACCAAAACTCCACCCCCCACCAGATGATTTTGTGGGTACCAGAAACTATACATTAGAGGGAATCAGAAGTACAAGGTTCCATCCACTATGTAGTGGCCGTGCTGAGTACTGCAGCTCAGCTCCCACTGAAATGAGTCCTATAAACTACACAGTGATAGAGCCTTTCATCAATTGTATAATTTTCAGCAACTGCCCAATACAGTTGATCAGTCGGGGTGCCGGGTGTCAGACCCCCAACAATCTGGTATTGATGGCCTATCCTGAGGATCAGTCATCAGTATCTAAGTACTGGAAAATCCCTTTAACACACTTTAAAGTGTAACTGTAATGTTTTCATAAAAAATCTATGTTAACATATGTTACTGTTGGTGGAGCATTATGCATAAAGCACTCTTTAGTTTCTTCACATACCGCTGTTTTCCTTGAGTTTTTCCCTTAGTTACGGCTGTTTTAACCTCTACAATAGGAGGATCTTCTCAAGATGGCAACTCTGCCAGTTCTCTGAGGCCAAAACTGGTTTCCCTCACTTCACATACACACTTGCTGTGGCCAGCAGCTTCCTGCCAGCCAGTCAGATTGGATTACTGATTACTGACATGCCTCCACATTCTGAAGCCTAATGCAGGCATGCAGTGTGAAGGGCCGCCCCTCTGTCTTCCTGTCTTCTTAGATGAGCCATAGCAACAGTCTTTTAAGGGACCAGTGGAAAGGAGACATTAATGGAAGCTGTTATTATAAGGTAATTACAGATCTTTTGACAATTAATTGACAGACTAACTCAGGTATACCTGCTTAGCTATTAAACTAGCAAATAAAAAAATATGACAGTTACACTTTAAAGGGAACCTGTCACCTCCTAGACCGAAATTAAACTGTTAGCAGTACCTTATAGTACGTTGCAGTGTGATGCAGATAGATATCTTCATAGGGGCAAGCGATGCATCTAAGTATGTAAAATCCATCTTTTATTCCACCAGCGCGCGCTTTCCTGAGTCACTCCTGAAGTCAAGGGGGCAGCGGCCTAGCTTCTTCAAGTCAAGCTAGCCACTCCCCTCTTGTAAGTGAGTGACACCTCCGGCAGTTCACATCAGCGGCGCTTTCCTCATTACTGCGCATGCGCGCATCAGCAAGCGCGCGATCCCGGCTCCGGCAGTTCACATCAGCGGCGCTTTCCTCATTACTGCGCATGCGCGCATCGGTAAGCACGCTCACTTGCCGATGCGCGCATGCGCAGTAAAGAGGAAAGTGCCGGCGATGTGAACAGCCGGAGCCGGGAACGTACTATAAGGTACTGCTAACAGTTTCATTTCGGTCTAGGAGGTGACAGGTTCCCTTTAAGTAACAAGGGGAAGGGACACAATCATACAGAATCTAAAACCGTACAGAGAGTTGGATTCATCATAGACAATGCAGAGCTCACATCTCTCCATCTCTATAGTATGGAGACTTAAACTGGAGACTTAGAACCTGTCAAAAGATATGTGTTCCACCAACTGCCACTAGTACCTGGCAGTTCTTTTCATCTAGTCTCCAAAAATATTTTTTTAGCTCATAGAATTGCCTAATGATAATAAAAAAAATACTTTCGGTGGGGGGAGAGCTGGAAAGAAGGGAGTGCTAGGAATGGTAGTGGTTTCATGAATGCTATCCAACACTGGTTGGAGCTGTGCAGTGCATGGAGAATGCACCCTTTCTTCCATTCGTCGTTCTCTGAAAAATGTGGTAGGTGCCGGGGGCAACAGCCTTTTCAACGTTATAGCTTAAACATATACCACCATATCAGCAGAAAAGTAATCGGAATACTCAGTAAATCACTTTGCAACCATAAGAACACGAGTACCAAATGCTTCCTTAAATAAATACTTTATTCTTCATTTAAAATACAATTAATACCAAATCAGATCAGTGAATCCAAAATCGACGCCTGGCACATCAATACACATTATAATTGCAGTATATGTAAAAATATGACACAATTCCTATAATGCCCTAATGATATTTCAAGCGGGTGTAGGAGGCCACTACTTAATAACATACATACTATATGACACCAATGTGTCTACTAACCGTAGCCGTGTTACAATAATGACCTACAAACTCCACTAACAATGGCTATTATAACAGGAACATATCATATCAACTGCACACGGGGGCTACGATCACATCAAAGTAAGATATCAATAACCTACCCACACCAATGCCAGAGGACACCAGGCGCCCCCCCTCGACGCGCGTTTCGCGTATTTGCTTCTTCTAGGAGGAGAGGCCAGGGAAATATCACGACGAATATTTAAAGTGCCAAGGGACCAATCATGTCACTAAAATAGCATCATGTGATTAGGAGGCATGCCGGATCGTAATCGCGGCGCATGTCCAATCTAAACCATCCACGTCAATAGTGCTTCCGCCCTCTCCCCGAGGCCAACGCCGGGAAGGGCAGCTGCACGTCATATGCTGACATGTGCTGCCTGTTACCAGCATCTCACCTCGTTGGAAAAGGAAACCGAAGCACCGCAATAGTAAGATCAGACATGTGCACATTATCCGCTAAAAGAAGGAAGACTCTAAAATAGCATGAGCAGATTTATTAATCTCTTTATACATATGGGGCCAGTTACACTAATATCTATGACTAGATTACCTACATAAGAATGCTATAGTTAATATATATCTTGATAAATCAATTAAAAACCATAAACCTAATATACAAAAATGTTATACATAGTGAAAAAACCTCTACATGATTGATACATGTCAATATAAAAACAAATTATACTCACATAGCAAACAAAAACACGTGTATATGGTGAGAACTATCAATTATGATGAATATATACGTGATGGATTTAAATATGATATAAAAAGAATGATAATTCATGTATGACAAAAAAGTGCATCAAAGTGCATAAAAAAGATGAAAACATCCAGTGAAAAAAATGAATGTATAACAATATCACAATTCATTTATATAAGTGTATATAATCCAATACCTGCCATCCACAACAAAATCAATCCCATTAATGTATCATAATAAAGTGCATCAAGTGCATAAACAAGTGAAAAAATCTAGTGGAAAAAAAAACAAAAAACATATCAATATCACAATTCATTTATATTCGCCACAACAAAACCAGTCCCAATTAATAAAAACATCAAGAATTATTTAAAGCTCCTTCTTTATCCTCCTTCTCCTTCTTTATCCTATATAACGTCTTCAAAACCCATATCCAACGATGATGTTCCAAGTACCTCACATTATCTCTATCCCCTTAGACCACTTTTATATCCGTCTAAAGAAAAAAACAACAAATACATATTAAAACATATTAAAAACAATTAAAATATAAAACAATTTCCCCTGTATACCGATACTACAACCTACAAAAACGCACTGAACCCTAAATTTTCATTCAATCCTCTTGGTGCCATAGACCCCAGCCTAAAGATCCACTTACTTTCCAATTGGGCCAATTTTTTCGCCTTATCCCCTCCTCTGGATCCTAAATGGATCATGTCAATACCTTTAAATCGCAATAGGTTAGGGTTACTATTATGAAACAACTTATAGTGCTTAGGTATTGTTTTCAAACAAGTCAAATTTTCTTCATCCTCGGCCTTCTCGATATCCCTCACATGTTCCCTTATCCTTTTTCGCAATTCACGTGTGGTAAGGCCTATGTAGATCTTTTTACATGGGCACATAGCATGATAGACAACTCCTGTGGATGCACATGATATATATTCCCTAATCCAATAAACCTTTTCATTATTCACATCAGTAAAAGAGTCCGATCTATCCATATTTTTACAGGCTTTGCACGACTGACCAGCTAAATGTGTTACAAAGGGGACTTAGTTTCTCTCCCTCTAATAACATGGATTTATTTACAGTAATCAAGGATGTGCACCTGTTTGCCAGAAAATTACTTTTAAGAAGATTACATAACAATAAGGAGGGTAATGATGTTTTCTGTACTAGAGAGGAAATTAATGCCATACAAATATTAGAAGAACTTGCGAAGGAAAATGAGAGAGATGGGGATAAGGTAAGTCAAATTCCCAAAGAAATTGTTAAAAAATCACAAACATTCCCCCCTTTTAGTCTGTGTTCTGCTATTGATATTTTTGTTAAATTGGTCAGCGAGGATCTGACCAAGATTAAAAGGAGGCCTGGAGGTGATAATTTACATTATAAAGAAAGAAAAGCTTTGGAGGAATTGAGTAAAATGAAAGGGATAGTCATTAAACAGGCCGATAAAGGAGGGAACGTTGTTATCTGGCCCTCCAATCTATATGAAAAACAAGTGTATAAATTGCTTAAGGACAAACAATGTTATAGGAGTTTATCTAATAACCCCTTGTTTTTGTTTCAAAGGGAGTTATGTAACATCCTGGATAAAGCACAGGAGGATAACATTATTTCTAAAAATATTGGAGAAGCGTTATTTTCATCTAATCCCAGAGTTCCAACATTTTATATTATCCCAAAAATCCACAAGGATAAAAATGACCCACCGGGACGTCCAATTGTTGCAGGTAATGAGGGACCATGTGAAAATATTTGTAGATTCATTGACTTCCACTTGCAGCCTCTAGTTGGTAGTTTACCCTCTTTTATCCAAGATACGACCTCAGCTTTGAATAGACTGGAAGGTATTCATATGGAGGAGAATATGATGCTGGTAGTTGCGGATGTGGAACCCCTATATACCAGCATCAGGCATGAAGACGGCTTGAGTGCAGTTGGTGAATTTTTAAGAGGCAATGGACAGGAACCTAGATTTAATGAGTTCATCCTGGAATTGTTGAATTTTGTTTTGAGACATAATTTCTTTGTTTTCAAAGACTGCTACTATTTGCAAATTCAAGGAGTGGCCATGGGGGCATCATGTGCCACGTCCTTTGCAAATTTATTCTAAGGAGCATGGGAACGAAAAATATATCAGGATGAAGGTGTGCTAGGAACAGCAAAGGTACACAACTGGATGCGTTATATAGACGACATCCTGTTTATATGGGAGGGGTCAATGGATGAACTACATGATTTTATGGGAACTTTAAATTCCAACCAACTCAACATCAAACTTACCTTCCAGGCTGCACGGACTGTGGATTTTCTGGATTTAAGGATTAATGTTGGTAATGACGGTAAATTAGAGACAGACATATATAGGAAGCAAACAGCGGTCAATTCACTTCTCCATGCTGAATCGTCACATCCAAAGTCAACAATCAATGGAATCCCTACAGGTCAGTTCTTACGATTAAAAAGGATTTGTTCTAGTGATGCGTTGTTTAGAAATCAGACAGGTGAATTAAAAAGACGATTCCAAGAAAGAGGATATAGTAACAGGCAAATAAATAGGGGATTCAAGATTGCAAAACATAGGACAAGGAGTAAATTGCTCTATCCGAATGAAATAAAAGAGATGAAATTAGCACAACCTACACGGTTCATAACAAACTATAATAAGCAGTGGGATCAGATACGTGAGGTAATGAATAAACATTGGGAAGTCTTGCAAACGGATTCAGTTTTGAGGAAATGTATTGCAGAGAGACCATTGATGACGGCTAGAAGGTCCAGGAATCTTAAAGATATGTTGGTGCATAGTCATTGTGTACCGGACATTACCACACAGGATGGAGAAGGAATAAAGGGCTCGTTCTCTTGCGGGTCGTGCAAAGCCTGTAAAAATATGGATAGATCGGACTCTTTTACTGATGTGGATAATGAAAAGGTTTATTGGATTAGGGAATATATATCATGTGCATCCACAGGAGTTACTCAATTCCTCCAAAGCTTTTCTTTCTTTATAATGTAAATTATCACCTCCAGGCCTCCTTTTAATCTTGGTCAGATCCTCGCTGACCAATTTAACAAAAATATCAATAGCAGAACACAGACTAAAAGGGGGGAATGTTTGTGATTTTTTAACAATTTCTTTGGGAATTTGACTTACCTTATCCCCATCTCTCTCATTTTCCTTCGCAAGTTCTTCTAATATTTGTATGGCATTAATTTCCTCTCTAGTACAGAAAACATCATTACCCTCCTTATTGTTATGTAATCTTCTTAAAAGTAATTTTCTGGCAAACAGGTGCACATCCTTGATTACTGTAAATAAATCCATGTTATTAGAGGGAGAGAAACTAAGTCCCCTTTGTAACACATTTAGCTGGTCAGTCGTGCAAAGCCTGTAAAAATATGGATAGATCGGACTCTTTTACTGATGTGAATAATGAAAAGGTTTATTGGATTAGGGAATATATATCATGTGCATCCACAGGAGTTGTCTATCATGCTATGTGCCCATGTAAAAAGATCTACATAGGCCTTACCACACGTGAATTGCGAAAAAGGATAAGGGAACATGTGAGGGATATCGAGAAGGCCGAGGATGAAGAAAATTTGACTTGTTTGAAAACAATACCTAAGCACTATAAGTTGTTTCATAATAGTAACCCTAACCTATTGCGATTTAAAGGTATTGACATGATCCATTTAGGATCCAGAGGAGGGGATAAGGCGAAAAAATTGGCCCAATTGGAAAGTAAGTGGATCTTTAGGCTGGGGTCTATGGCACCAAGAGGATTGAATGAAAATTTAGGGTTCAGTGCGTTTTTGTAGGTTGTAGTATCGGTATACAGGGGAAATTGTTTTATATTTTAATTGTTTTTAATATGTTTTAATATGTATTTGTTGTTTTTTTCTTTAGACGGATATAAAAGTGGTCTAAGGGGATAGAGATAATGTGAAGTACTTGGAACATCATCGTTGGATATGGGTTTTGAAGACGTTATATAGGATAAAGAAGGAGCTCAATTGCAGACACCTTTAAATAATTCTTGATGTCTTTATTAATTGGGACTGGTTTTGTTGTGGCGAATATAAATGAATTGTGATATTGATATTTTTTTGTTTTGTTTTTTTTTTTGGTTTTTTTTTACTAGATTTTCACTTATTTATGCACTTGATGCACTTTATTATGATACATTAATGGGATTAAATTTGTTGTGGATGGCAGGTATTGGATTATATACACTTATATAAATGAATTGTGATATTGTTATACATTCATTTTTTTCACTGGATGTTTTCATCTTTTTTATGCACTTTGATGCACTTTTTTTGTCATACATGAATTATCATTCTTTTTATATCATATTTAAATCCATCACGTATATATTCATCATAATTGATTGTTCTCACCATATACACGTGTTTTTGTTTGCTATGTGAGTATAATTTGTTTTTATATTGACCTTACTGTCATTGCTGTTATATGTCTTGACATGTATCAATCATGTAGAGGTTTTTTCACTATGTATAACATTTTTGTATATTAGGTTTATGGTTTTTAATTGATTTATCAAGATATATATTAACTATAGCATTCTTATGAAGGTAATCTAGTCATAGATATTAGTGTAACTGGCCCCATATGTATAAAGAGATTAATAAATCTGCTCATGCTATTTTAGAGTCTTCCTTCTTTTAGCGGATAATGTGCGCATGTCTGATCTTACTATTGCGGTGCTTCGGTTTCCTTTTCCAACGAGGTGAGATGCTGGTAACAGGCAGCACATGTCAGCATATGACGTGCAGCTGCCTTTCCCGGCGTTGGCCTCGGGGAGAGGGCGGAAGCACTATTGACGTGGATGGTTTAGATTGGACATGTGCCGCGATTACGATCCGGCATGCCTCCTAATCACATGATGCTATTTTAGTGACATGATTGGTCCCTTGGCACTTTAAATATTCGTCGTGATATTTCCCTGGCCTCTCCTCCTAGAAGAAGCAAATACGCGAAACGCGCGTCGAGGGGGGGCGCCTGGTGTCCTCTGGCATTTGTGTGGGTAGGTTATTGATATCTTACTTTGATGTGATCGTAGCCCCCGTGTGTAGGTGATATGATATGTTCCTGTTATAATAGCCATTGTTAGTGGAGTTTGTAGGTCATTATTGTAACACGGCTACGGTTAGTAGACACATTGGTGTCATATAGTATGTATGTTATTAAGTAGTGGCCTCCTACACCCGCTTGAAATATCCTTAGGGCATTATAGGAATTGTGTCATATTTTTACATATACTGCAATTATAATGTGTATTGATGTGCCAGGCGTCGATTTTGGATTCCCTGATCTGATTTGGTATTAATTGTATTTTAACAATAAAGTATTTATTTAAGGAAGTATTTGGTACTCGTGTTCTTATGGTTGCAAAGCCTTTTCAACGTGCAGCAAAGTCCAAGGTTATCTCCCCTGTCCCTGCACAAGCACTCACACAGTCCTAGACAGTATTTAAAAAATCATTCCAGTTTTCTCTCAAGGTTAGTCTCCTGACACAACTGCCTTTTCTCTGGCAGCTTCTAAACTCCACATAAATTATGTCTTCCTGGAGAATGGATTCTTTCCCTTTCCCTTCACACAGGCTTCAGCCAGATTCAAAAGCATCTGCCACTGACACAGACAGAGCCAGACTGACTCTAGACTAGCCAAAAACTAACCAGACAGGTGTGTGTGGCCACTCTTCACATTCAAGCAAAACCAAAAATTGTTGGTTTTGGTGTGTAGTTTTTACACTTCTCTTCTGGTCTTGGATTAAAATATTTTTTTTTAACTTGAACAGAATGATTTTGAGCTAAACTTAAAATGAGTGTGTCACATCTGACAAGCCCTATAAACTACATTAAAGTTCTTGGAGCTATGGACCTGTGTCCCTGATCATTAAAAAGCAGACTCACCTTCTCCATGGTTTCACCACTGCTCCATTCCTGGATGTGTCTGTGGGACCAAGAAGCATCTGGATCCCATGATCGTTGCAGTCAATCACTGGCCTCAGGGGTCACCTCGGCTTGAACTTTAAGTCACTGCTGTGAGCTAGCATCAAATCGATGTGACCGCATAGGCCTATGAATGGCCACTGTGATCATAGGACCCAGCCATTTCATGATCCGGTGAGGGCTAAAAACGGCTGGAAATGTAACAGTGGTGGGTCCATGGACCGGTTAGTTTTTTTTTAATGTTCAGGGGCAAATGTCCATAGCATAGGGGTTGTCTTCTACAATGTCGGAGTCAACCCTTTTAATACAATCATTGTACTGCTGCTGCAGACACCAGATCAGGGATTTGTATGTCGATACCTAGTTACCCCCCACCACTGTGCATCCACAAACTTGGTGGAATGCATTTCTTCTACAGCAGATGACTTGTTACACTGGGCACCAGTCATGACAGGCACTGCTCCCACACCTATGGCCTAAGGGAAGAACACTTTATACCTGCATTATTTATGTTTTATTAATTCATAAACTAGGCCCCCTCCCTTTTAATACAGCTACCTCTAACCCTGGTCCTGGTGCCACATATCCTATATTTCAGCATCACAGAGGAACTCAGTGTAATGCTGTAGCACAATGAAAGGTTATACTAGGTGGAGTGAGGGCAGGCTATGACATGGTAAGTCGATGGGTCCTTGTAGGCGCCACTGACAGGCATTTATTGAGATGTGGATAGTGTGGACTCTTTTTTTTTCCCCATTTACAATTTTATTTATTTTATGTGAATAATATACATATTACACAAACTTGAGCAAGTCAAATCAGTGGAACAATTACAAAATATGTTGTGAATATAAAGTAATAAAAGTACATAGAACCAAACAGAAAGTCTCTCTATGTGTTTCATTCAAGCAAGTGTTCTCGAGAGTCCCAGCATTTTCTGAATTTGGCCACGGTGTTACGCTGAAGAGCCACTGAGTGTTCCAGGGATCTGACCGTCCATATTCTAGTGATTAATTCAGAGGACGTATGTGGAGAAGGTTTTTTCCAAAACAGGGCTATCAAACATTTCGCCGCTGTCAATATGTGGAGAAGCAGCCTGGCGCTGTGACCTTTCAAAGAAGGTGGAATTACATTTAATAAGAGAATAGTTGGGTCGTTAGGGAGTGAAACCTCTAATATGGTTCATATAACAGATCTCACAATTCCCCAAAAGGGCCTTAAGACCAAACAAGACCAGAAAATGTGAAACTGAGAGGCCTGCGGCAAGGAGCATCTCCAGCAAAGATCCGGTATAGCATGATTCATGACATGTAATAATGCAGGTGTGTGATACCAAAACATCAAAATTTTTATTTGGTTTTATTTATAAGTTATAGAGGACAAACTAGTTTGCACCATATAGTCCGCCAGATCTCTGGAGGGAGCTCCCTCTGCAACCACTCCTCCCACCTTGACATGTAAGAGTGTTTAAATCCCACAGGGTAATCAGAAGACGTGAGTATTTGGTAGATATCGGTTATCAGACCCTTAGAGGATGGACTGCGAGTGCACAGACATTTAAACGGGGATAGAGAAGGGATCATCAGTCAGCCTAGCACCTCTCTGCAGTAACCCTCCACCTTTCGGAATTAAAACATCATGGAGGGGGGTATTGAGTATTTAGCTTGGAGTTCCTAGTGTGGACTCTTTAAGTACCAAGTGGGTTTTGATCTTACCCTACAGCATATGTACCAAATTCCCCCTTCCTCCTACATCAAAATCTAATTCTTCACATTAGCACTATACACTCACCGGCCACTTTATTAGGTACACCTGTCCAACTGCTCGTTAACACTTAATTTCTAATCAGCCAATCACATGGCGGCAACTCAGTGCATTTAGGCATGTAGACAAGGTCAAGACAATCTCCTGCAGTTCAAACCGAGCATCAGTATGGGGAAGAAAGGTGATTTGAGTGCCTTTGAACGTGGCATGGTTGTTGGTGCCAGAAGGGCTGGTCTGAGTATTTCAGAAACTGCTGATCTACTGGGATTTTCACGCACAACCACCTCTAGGGTTTACAGAGAATGGTCCGAAAAAGAAAAAACATCCAGTGAGCGGCAGTTCTGTGGGCGGAAATGCCTTGTTGATGCCAGAGGTCAGAGGAGAATGGGCAGACTGGTTCGAGCTGATAGAAAGGCAACAGTGACTCAAATTGCCACCCGTTACAACCAAGGTAGGCAGAAGAGCATCTCTGAACGCACAGTACGTCGAACTTTGAGGCAGATGGGCTACAGCAGCAGAAGACCACACCGGGTGCCACTCCTTTCAGCTAAGAACAGGAAACTGAGGCTACAATTTGCACAAGCTCATCGAAATTGGACAGTAGAAGATTGGAAAAACGTTGCCTGGTCTGATGAGTCTCGATTTCTGCTGCGACATTCGGATGGTAGGGTCAGAATTTGGCGTCAACAACATGAAAGCATGGATCCATCCTGCCTTGTATCAACGGTTCAAGCTGGTGGTGGTGGTGTCATGGTGTGGGGAATATTTTCTTGGCACTCTTTGGGCCCCTTGGTACCAATTGAGCATCGTTGCAACGCCACAGCCTACCTGAGTATTGTTGCTGACCATGTCCATCCCTTTATGACCACAATGTACCCAACATCTGATGGCTACTTTCAGCAGGATAATGCGCCATGTCATAAAGCTGGAATCATCTCAGACTGGTTTCTTGAACATGACAATGAGTTCACTGTACTCAAATGGCCTCCACAGTCACCAGATCTCAATCCAATAGAGCATCTTTGGGATGTGGTGGAACGGGAGATTCGCATCATGGATGTGCAGCCGACAAATCTGCGGCAACTGTGTGATGCCATCATGTCAATATGGACCAAAATCTCTGAGGAATGCTTCCAGCACCTTGTTGAATCTATGCCACGAAGAATTGAGGCAGTTCTGAAGGCAAAAGGGGGTCCAACCCGTTACTAGCATGGTGTACCTAATAAAGTGGCCGGTGAATGTATACATTCACTGGACAGGTACATACAGAACTTCTACATAAGAATTCTATCCAGGGACTTACAGGTGAAGTCTTCGCTAACTGTAGAAGTTCTTCACTTGTCTTGTACATTCAGACCATCTATGATCCTGTTTCTACCCCTATTACTGTGCCTGATAATTCCCAAGCAGTGCTTCCCAATATGGAAGCACTCTTTGTGCAGCAGAAGCAGAGTGCCTCCACTAGTCATAGTGCCCACACGGTCAGGAGTGCACCTGTCCTTTTTGCTGCTTGAAGCAAAAACTGAAACAAAACCCCCCAATGCCAATTTCTTAACCTAAACCCTTTGCCACAATGAAAGTGCTCAATGCCAATGGTCCTTCTGCTGCCTCCCTCCTGCCCCTACCTGGTGCTGCCTGAGGTGATCTTCTCACCTGGTCTCATTGGTGGTGCACCTATGCACATGGTGTCCCCCAGAGTGTCCATGGTGTTTCGACATAATAATAATGTTTCCCTGCAACTCCCCAAAGACAAAGCAGTATAAAAAGAAAATTTGAAAGCCAATGCTCCTTACCATTCCACGCTACTGTCTGCAGCATGGCCCAATCCACAAGTGTCTTCTGTCCTATGACTGGCAGGTGTCTGTGATTACATCATCATACTGTCTGTTCTATAGATTTGTCCTACAGGCCAAAAGAGACCTATGGTTTATCAGATGAATGGTGGGGCAAAGAGACATAGGATCCTGTGCCCTACGGCAGTACTTAAGTCTGTCAGAGTCCTAAGAATGTCAGGCACCACTGTGCCCCATATGTGCGAGGAGGAGCTTCTCCCTTGGGCACCAGGTGAACAGACTCAGTTTCATTTTTCCAGAATTTTCTACTGAGCCTATAGAAGCTCCTGTTCTTCTAAAAGAAAATTACCAACTTCTAACAGTAAATTGGGGGTTCAGCAGTGGAAGGAGGGTGGCAGTGCTGGCTTGCTCTTCATTCTCATTCAATTCACTATCAATATGCCATAAATGTCCCAGATCCTTTGATATGTATATTAGCTGCTGTAATGAGAACATGTTCCAGTACAATTTCATGAGTAAGACTTGAATAATACATGGATCGGAATATGGCATCATCTGGTTCAGCCAAAAGTTGTATGAACTTATGTTAATGAGACCTGACAAATATATGGGATTTTCTTGACTGCACTGGAATCAGTATGGCTGCAATACATTTGATTTTCTATCGCTACATCTACCACAAATTTTCTAAGAAAGTAGTATATATATATATATATATATATATATATACAGTAAAGACCAAAAGTTTGGACACACCTTCTCATTCAAAGAGTTTTCTGTATTCTCATGACTATGAAAATTGTAGATTAACACTGAAGGCATCAAAACTATGAATTAACACATGTGGAATTATATACTTAACAAAAAAGTGTGAAACTACTGAAAATATGTCTTATATTCTAGGTTCTTCAAAGTAGTCACCTTTTGCTTTGATTACTGCCTTGCACACTCTTGGCATTCTCTTGATGAGCTTCAAGAGGTAGTCACCTGAAATGGTATTCCAACAGTCTTGAAGGAGTTCCCAGAGATGCTTAGCACTTGTTGGCCCTTTTGCCTTCACTCTGCGGTCCAGCTCACCCCAAACCATCTCGATTGGGTTCAGGTCTGGTGACTGTGGAGGCCAGGTCATTTGGCGTAGCAGCCCATCACTCTCCTTCTTGGTCAAATAGCCCTTACACAGCCTGGAGGTCTGTTTGGGGTCATTGTCCTGTTGATAAATAAATGATGGTCCAACTAAACGCAAACTGGATGGAATAGCATGCCGCTGCAAGATGCTGTGGTAGCCATGCTGGTTCAGTATGCCTTCAATTTTGAATAAATCCCAACAGTGTCACCAGCAAAGCACCCCACACCATCACACCTCCTCCTCCATGCTTCACGGCATGTAGAGTCCATCCGTTAACCCTTTTCTGCGTTGCACAAAGACTTGGTGGTTGGAACCAAAGATCTCAAATTTGGACTCATCAGACCAAAGCACAGATTTCCACTGGTCCAATGTCCATTCCATGTGTTCTTTAGCCCAAACAAGTCTCTTCTGCTTGTTGCCTGTCCTTAGCAGTGGTTTCCTAGCAGTTATTTTACCATGAAGGCCTGCTGCACACAGTCTCCTCTTAACAGTTGTTGTAGAGATGTGTCTGCTGCTAGACCTGGTCTCTAATCTGAGTTGCTGTTAACCTGCGATTTCTGAGGCTGGTGACTCGGATGAACTTCCTTTCCTAGGGCGGTCCTCATGTGAGCCAGTTTCTTTTTAGCGCTTGATGGTTTTTACGACTGCACTTGGGGACACTTTCAAAGTTTTCCCAATTTTTCGGACTGACTGACCTTTCAGTTCTTAAAGTAATGATGGCCACTTGTTTTTCTTTACTTAGCTGCTTTTTTCTTGCCATAATACAAATTATAACAGTCTATTCAGTAGGACTATCCACCTAACTTCTGCCCAACACAACTCATGGTTCCAACCCCATTTATAAGGCAAGAAATCCCACTTATTAAACCTGACAGGGCACACCTATGAAGTGAAAACCATTTCAGGTGACTACCTCTTGAAGCTCATCAAAAGAATGCCAAGAGTGTGCAAAGCAGTAATCAAAGCAAAAAGTGGCTACTTTGAAGAACCTAGAATATAAGACATATTTTCAGTTGTTTCACACTTTTTTGTTAGGTATATAATTCCACATGTGTTAATTCATAGTTTTGATGCCTTCAGTGTGAATCTACAATTTTCATAGTCATGAAAATACAGAAAACTCTTTGAATGAGAAGGTGTGTCCAAACTTTTGGTCTGTACTGTATATATATATATATATATATATATATATATATATATATATTTATAGACTGTAAGCACTTGTAGGCAAGGTCCTTTACCCCTCTGTATCAGTCTGTTAATTGTTTCTTGTTTATTGTATTTTGGATATTTGTGTAACCCCGGCTGGATGTACAGAGGCATGGAATTAATGGTGCTTTAAAATGAATAATAAGATATACTGTATATTGTAACACTGCGGGGTGTAGTGTACGGTTAGGGACACTCACTGAGGCACTGGCGGCATAAAGTTCACATCACTTTATTATGGTCCAGGTCCACAAGGTTAAATCAGAACATTCTTTCTTTAGTGTAACCAAGGATTTCCAGCATTTCAGCAACAAATCACAAAACAAAAACCTTCCCGTCTGGGATTGACTAACAATCTAAAGAATCTGCCTCACCTAGGCTACAGCAGTTAGTCTGACATTCCCACGGCATGTAGGTTGCTCACTAGTCCTCAGTAGTTCTGGCACCATGTGCTCTCCTTGGAGGCCCCTCCAAGTGAGATACAGAACCCTTTAAATAGTGACCTGAGAAGGCTAACTGCCTTCAGGTGTTTTAGGGCAAACACCAAAAAGCTGGACTGGAAGGGAGGGAATGGTTGACCCCACCACAACCTTAACAACCGTTCCGCATAATCCAGGCCCCAGGAATTCTCAGTAAAAACCCTGCCCAAACAACTAAGTTTGTTCAGGCCACAGCACTTCCTGGATTACACTTACTTCACGTAGGTGAGAAATCTGGGTGAAATATACCTTCTTTCCACCAGTATTCCACCTGCATGACCACATATCCCCCCCTCTTCTCCAGACCGGAGGGCTGGGTACCTGTGCCCCACATGCAGTGTACCCTTGACAACGCATCTGCATTAGTTTTCCTGGCCTATGTTCCAACACAAAGAGAGACAGGAACCACCTGGTGACTCTAGCGTTTCTCTCCCGTTTTTGTTTCATCCATGTTAGGGGGGCATGGTCTGAGAGCAACTTAAACTTCCTCCCTAACAAATAATATTTAAGGGATTCCAGTGCCCACTTCACAGCTAAACATTCCCTTTCAACTATTGCATAGTTTTTCTCTGCTGGGGTCAGTTTCCTACTTAAATACATAATAGGATGTTCTTCCCCATTTACTTCTTGGGACAGCACTGCCCCTAGTCCTGAGTCAAAAGCATCTGTCTGAACCAGAAATTCTTTTGTAAAATCTGGGGTCACCAATACTGGCTGTTTACAGAGGCTAGCCTTTAATGCCTGGAACGACTCTTCGCCTTGGGGAGACCACTTTACCTTTACGGACTTCCCACCCTTAGTTAGGTGGGAAACCTCCGGTAGTACCCGGCGATGCCCAAGAATGCCCTGACCTGTTTTTTTGTCAGAGGCCGGGGCCAGTTCTGAATGGCGTCCACCTTATTCAATTGGGGCTTAATCAGCCCCCGGCCTATAATGTATCCCAGGTACCTGGCTTCTTCTAATCCCAAGGCACATTTTTTGGGGTTGATGGTTAGCCCTGCATCGCTTATAGAGTCCAAGACTCTTTGTACCTTTTTAAAGTGACTCTGCTAATCTGCGCTACAAATGACCACATTGTCAAGATACGCAGCCGCGTATCCTAAATGTGGTTGCAGGATTCTATCCATCAATTTCTGGAAGGTAGCTGGAGCCCCATGTAACCCAAACGGCATTACCACATACTGAAACAGTCCCTCCGGGGTTAGAAATGCTGTTTTCTCTTTTGCTTCTGGGGTTAAAGGGATCTGCCAATAGCCTTTGGTAAGGTCTAATGTAATGAACCTAGCATTCCCTAAACTTTCAATTAGTTCGTCAACCCTAGGCATCGGATATGCATCGAATTTTAAAATCTCGTTAAGTTTCCTAAAATCATTATAAAACCTCCAGGTCTAATTAGGTTTTGGGATTAAGACAATAGAAATGGCCCATTCACTCCTTGACTCCTCTATCACTCCCAACTCCAACATTCTCTTTATTTCCTCTGACATAGCCTTCCTACGGGCTTCCAGGATACGGTAGGGTTTTAAGTTTACGATCTTTCTGGGTTCAGTAATACTCTGATGGCTAATCAGATGGGTTTGTCCTAGAAGATCAGAAAATTTCTCCCGATTTTGTTGCAAAAACTCTTTTGCCTCTTGTTGTTGTTTCCCTGACAGAGTCTCACCCATTTTCACAGGGGGAATGAGATGGGCTTCCTTACCTCTTTTTTGGACTTCTGCCACTAAGGACTCCCTATCTTTCCAGGGTTTGAGAAGGTTAATATGATTCACATGGAAAGGCTTTCTTTTCCCTGGCTGATGTACCTTATAGTTAACATTACTTATTTTTTCCACTACTTCATATGGACCTTGCCATTTGGCGAGAAACTTACTCTCCACGGTGGGGACTAATACTAGGACCCTATCCCCAGGCTTGAAACCCCTGATCTGAGCAGAGTGATTATATACCCTACTTTGGGAGGCTTGGGCCTTCTGTATATGCTCTTTCACTAAGGGCATTACCGTCTCAATGCGTTTTTGCATGTTGGTTATATGTTCAATAATGCTTTTGAAAGGGGTAGTCTCTGTTTCCCATGTTTCTTTGGCTATGTCAAGAAGTCCCCGGGGATGTCGGCCATAAACTAATTCAAATGAGGAAAACCCTGTGGAGGCTTGGGGTACCACCCGGATCGCAAACATGAGGTAGGGTAATAGGCAATCCCAATCTCGGTGGTCCCTCTCTAACACTTTCTTCAACATCTGTTTAAGCGTCTTATTAAATCTTTCAACTAAGCCATCAGTCTGTGGGTGATACACTGAAGTGCATAATTGAGTAATTTTGAATAGCCTGCACAGATCCTTCATAACCCCGGACATAAAGGGAGTTCCCTGATCCGTAAGGATCTCCTTGGGGACTCCAGTTCTAGAGAACATAAAAAATAACTCTCTGTCTCTGGCAATGGTTTTAGAGGCAGTGTTCCTTAGGGGGACAGCTTCAGGATAACGAGTGGCATAGTCAACAACGACTAAAATATACTGATGCCCCCTAGCGGATTTCACTACCGGCCCCACGAGATCCATAGCCACTCTCTCGAACGGAATCTCAATGATTGGTAGTGGTACCAGGGGACTCCGGAGACAAGGGTGCACTCAATTGGCACAAGGGGCAGGAGTCACAGTAATCTTTTACTTCTCAGTAGAGCCCAGGCCAAAAAAAAAAACGCTGGAGAATTCTCTCTTGGGTTTTTTCCGTCCCCAGATGCCCTACCAGAGCATGACTGTGGGCTAAGTCTAAGACTATGCGTCGGTAATGTCGAGGCACCAAGAGCTGCTCAACAACCTCTCCGTTACTCTGGGTAACTCGGTAAAAGAGATTATTATTCACAGAAAAATGTGGAAATTGTCTATCAGCCCCTGGTTCCTGCGGTACCCTGTCAATAACCTTAACACCTTCTCTGGCATGTACAAGGGTGGGATCCAGAGGCGTAGCTACCAGGGGGCAGGGGGGGCGACGGCTCCGGGCCCAGTGACTCGGGGGGGGCCCAGCAGGAATGGCCTTAGTACAATCAGGCGAATACAAGTGAGCGCTTCCATTATGCACGCAGCGTCAGGTCATAGTGTGCGCGGGCCAGGGAAGAGATCGGAGCGCCGGACCGGAGGGCAGCCACAGCGCAGGACAGGTAAGAAAGGTTTTTATTTTAACCTTATGTGGCTGGGTGGGCTGATCTGAGGTCTGATGGGGGCACATTCTGCTGATCTGAGGTCTGATGGGGGCACAGTCTGCTGATTTGAGGTCTGATGGGGGCACAATATGGTGATCTGAGGTCTGATGGGGCACATTCTACTGATCTGAGGTCTGATGGGGGCACATTCTGCTGATCTGAGGTCTGATGGGGGCACATTCTGATGATCTGAGGTCTGATGGGGGCACATTCTGCTGATCTGAGGTCTGATGGGGGCACAATACGCTGATCTGAGGTCTGATGGGGGCACAATACACTGATCTGAGGTCTGATGGGGCACATTCTACTGATCTGAGGTCTGATGGAGGCACATTTGGATGATCTGAGGTCTGATGGGGGCACATTCTGCTGATCTGAGGTCTGATGGCACAATACGCTGATCTGAGGTCTAATGGGGGGCACAATACGCTGATCTGAGGTCTGATGGGGGCACATTTAGCCGATCTGAGGTCTGATGGCAGCACAGTCTGCTGATCTGAGGTCTGATGGGGGCACATTCTCTTAATCTGAGGTCTGATGGGGGCCACATTCTGATGATCTGAGGTCTGATGGGGGCACATTCTTCTAATCTCAGTCTGAGTAAAATGGGGGCACAGTCTGCTGATCTGAGGTCTGATGGGGGCACATTCTCTTAATCTGAGGTCTGATGGGGGCACATTCTCTTAATCTGAGGTCTGATGGGGCACATTCTGATGATCTGAGGTCTGATGGGGGCACATTCAGATGATTGAGGTCTGATGGGGGCACATCTCTTAATCTGAGGTCTGATGGGGGCACATTCTGCTGATCTGAGGTCTGATGGGGGCACATTCTGATGATCTGAGGTCTGATGGGGACACATTCTGCTGATCTGAGGTCTGATGTGGCACATTCTGTTGATCTGATGTCTGATGGGGGCACAGTAGGCTGATCTGAGGTCTGATGGCGGCACAATATGCTGATCTGAGGTCTTATGGCGGCACAATAGCTGATCTGAGGTCTTATGGCGGCACAATACGCCGATCTGAGGTCTGATGGGGGCACATTAAGCTGATCTGAGGTCTGATGGGGGCACATTAAGCTGATCTGGGGTCTGATGGAGGCACAATACTCTGATCTGAGGTCTGATGGGGGCACATTAAGCTGATCTGAGGTCTGATGGGGGCAAGGGACTGTTAGTTTAGAGATGTAAAAACTGGGGACAGGTTTTCTTTAACATAGGAGTCCCCTTGTTTTTTACTCCTATTAATCCTAAATCTAAGACTATGCGTCGGTAATGTCGAGGCACCAAGAGCTGCTCAACAACCTCTCTGTTACTCTGGGTAACTCGGTAAAAGAGATTATTATTCACAGAAAAATGTGGAAATTGTCTATCAGCCCCTGGTTCCTGCGGTACCCTGTCAATAACCTAACACCTTCTCTGAGGTCTGATGGGGCACATTCTCTTAATCTGAGGTCTGATGGGAGCACATTCTGATGATCTGAGGTCTGATGGGGCACATTCTGCTAATCTGAGGTCTGATGGGGGGCACATTCTGATGATCTGAGGTCTGAGTAAAATGAGGGCACAGTCTGCTGATCTGAGGTCTGATGGGGGGCACATTCTCTTAATCTGAGGTCTGATGGGTCACATTCTCTTAATTTGAAGTCTGATGGGGACACATTCTGATGATCTGAGGTCTGATGGGGCACATTCTGCATGATCTGAGGTCTGATGGGCACATTCTGATGATCTGAGGTCTGATGGG
>ONZH01007579.1:0-18252 GCA_900303285.1 Rhinella marina
CGGCACGCCTCACCAGCGCTACATTTAGCCTGAGGAAGGGCAAACTATTGGCCCGAAACGTTGCTATTTTTTGATGCTCGGCTGAAAATAAATATACACCTGCATTACAAACCGGAGTGCTGTCTACTTATATATTGACACATGATAGGATTAGATACACAGCTCAGCAGACAGTTTCACAATGATAGGATTAGATACGTAGTTTAGCAGACACTGTCACCCAGAATAGGATTAGATACATAGTTCAGCAGACAGTATCACACATGATAGGATTAGATACCCTTCTTAGCAGACAGTATCACACATGATAGGATTAGATACACAGTTTAGCAGACACTGTCACCCAGAATAAGATTAAATACATAGCTCTGCAGACAGTATCACACATGATAGGATTAGATACACAGATTGGATAATCATTAAGGAATATTAAATGTCATGGTAAAATTGAGGTATATACTGACACCCTGAATTGTATTAGGCTACTTTCACACTAGCGGCAGGCCTGATCCGGCAGTTGAAGGGTGCTGCCGGATCAGGACTGCCGCAGCGACATGTGTGGAGCCAGAACCGCGCTCCGGCCCCACACATGTCACACAGTACATACATACACACAGACACACAGACATATACACAAACAAATACACATACATACTTACATGCTCCCGGCAGGTTTTCAGAGCACCGGAGGAGCAGGACGGCTCACGCAGGTAACGATTCCCCACAGCGCCCTCTGCTGGGCGCCTGGTGGAATCATCATCTGTGCGCGCCGTCCTGTCCCTCCAGCGCTCTGAAGACCTGCCGGGGAGCATGTAAGTATGTATGTTTATGTTTATGTGTATGTCTATGTCTGTATGTGTGTATTGTGTGTATGTGGTGACGGATCCGTCATGAACTCCATTGAAAGTCAATGGAGGGGCGGATCCGGTTACCATTGTGGTCACACCAGACGGATCTGCCCCCATTGTCTTGCATTGGGGGTCATTCCGGATCCGTCTTGGTGCGGATGCCTGGACCGGAGAGCAAACCGCAGCATGCTGCGGTTTGTTCTCCGGTCTTAAGACGGAACGGAATGCTTTCAGGAGCATTCCGTTGTCTTCAGTTCAGTTTTGTCCCCATTGACAATGAATGGGGACAAAACTGAAGCGTTTTATTCCGGTATTGAGCCGCTATTACGGAACTCAATACCGGAATTTTAAAACGCTAGTGTGAAAGTAGCCTTATGTACATTTGTAACATGTAATGGGACTGTTAAATTGTATAATTATCTATGCATAATACTGTGGTTGGTGTGTGCTATTTTGCATATAACTAATATAATACTAGACTAGCACTGTATACTGACATCAAGTGTACTGTACCTAACTCATAGCATACGGCATATAGACTTGTGGTAAACAATGGCAGCGGGCAAAATATATGATAATCATTGCACACTAAAAAAAAAAAAAATCCTTCGGAGGGATTTGTTTAATGTATACAATATATTTTGCTATTTAGGTTAAATGTAAGAAGTGAATACCTTAAATTCAGGTATTAGCTAGTAAAACAATGCGCCACCTGGTGTCTGAAAGTTGTATTACAATTTATTCAATTTAGTTATAACGTCACTTCGTGACACACATCTCAGGACATGTTGAGATAAGTGATCAATTAAGTGTGGACACATCTGTAGTTATATTTCATATGCTTTCATAAAAAGTGATTTGTGATAAAAGTATATATTCACAAGCTTCTTGGAATTTTTTCTATTGGTTTCACAAATTATCATTTGTCATAGATATTACCATATAACATATGCAATGGGCGGCCTCCCTTCAGGACCTGCTAAGGATGTTGTAACGCACGTCCCAGGAGTAGGAATGCCGAGTGGTATATTTGTGTGGCCTAAAATGTCTCTGGTGTGTCACGGTGTCATGGTGCTCCTACCTGGAAACGGCTGGACCCCAGTCTTTGGCTCCGGTTGCAATAAATAGGGGAAATAATTGAGTCCAGACCTTGTAATGGAATCCATCGCAGTTTTACTTAAGTAGACTTGCATCCAAATAACAAACTTCTGGCTTTATCTTGGCTTCCAGCAGCTTTTAGCATATAATCTTGGCAGGCAAAATCCTCTGCTCTATCTCTGTAGCTCACTGCTGTACTGACAAATTTTCTGTAAATTTTGTGCAAGTTTTGTCAGCTCCAACATGGAGTCTGAACCAGAATTGTCAGACCTTTCCCCAGCATGGGGTAACTAGAACTAAATGGATCTAACTGGTCTCCACCCTTACTGCAGGAAGTGAAAACTGTCCACTTCTCTCCAAAAGGGAGGTCAGAATGGCATGGAAGGGTCCATTCTGATTAAACTGTACAGTAGCTCTGCCTTTGTGTGCTGCCACTTGCTGGTACACCAGGCACATTACATAGTAAAACAGGTGCAAACATTATATTAAGTGCACATTTTTGTATGACCTGAAATAAAATACATAGATGAAATTTAGGTTAACCGACGTGGGTAGTAGCAGGGCATAGGAGTGGTAACACCACTCTGGGTTCTTACACTTACAATCACCAAACAAATGTATGCATTGTAGTGATGAGCGAATCGAAGCGGCAATATTCGTGATTCGCACAAATATTGCCCGCTTCGGCTCGGCTCGTGATACCGAGGCAGCGCGGACTCGTGAATATCCGTGAGTCACTGCCCGTTTGAAATTACCGCTTTTTTCAGCCAATCAGCATGAAAGGGAAGGCTGTGGGAACACCTGCTGTGATGTACCAGCCCCTATACCTCCCCAGCAGTGATTGGCTGGCAGTAACATGTGACCTTACTTTACATAAGGTAGGGACCTGCAGCACCAGCCTCATAGTGCTTTTGGAAGGAGAAGAGAGAGACAGTGTTAGCTAGTGTAGTGTGTGCAGCAAGGAGTTAGGAGTTAGGTTAGGAAGCCCCAACAGTCTTTTGAAAGACTATTTATTCTCTGAAGAACAGTATACAGTATATGCTGTAAGCCTGTATTCTGTGCAGGATAGGAAGCCCCAACAGTCTTCTTAAAGACTATTTCATTCTGTGAAGAACAGTATACAGTATATGCTGTAAGCCTGTATTCTGTGCAGAGCTGTGCCTGGTACACCTTGTCCATCCACATAGCTCAAACTATACATCTCTAAACAGATATATTCCTGTGCATGACTGTGCTGAGAGAAGGGAATATTACATCAGCCATCTATATACCTCACAGTCTATAGATTCCGTATTGATCTGTAGATTCCAGTGTGATATACAAATACTGCGTGCTATTTCTTGATAGATGTGAAGATAATTTTACCTAGATATCAATATATCTATATTGGCCAGTGCATTTTAGTGCTCTCTGTAATGCACGGTGCTGCGACAAGGGAATATATTTCATCAGCCTTCTATATACCTCACAGTCTATAGATTCTGTATTGATCTGTAGATTCCAGTATGATATACAAATACTGCATGCTATTTATTGATAGATCTGAAGATAATTTTACCTAGATATCAATATATCTATATTGGCCAGTGCATTTTAGTGCTCTCTGTAGTACACGGTGCTGCGACAAGGGAATTTATTACATCAGCCTTCTATATACCTCACAGTCTATAGATTCCGTATTGATCTGTAGATTCCAGTGTGATATACAAATACTGCGTGCTATTTTTTGATAGATCTGAAGATAATTTTACCTAGATATCAATATATATATATTGGCCAGTGCATTTTAGTGCTCTCTGTAATACACGGTGCTACGACAAGGGAATATATTTCATCAGCCTTCTATATACCTCACAGTCTATAGATTCCGTATTGAATCTTTACAATTATAATAATATAATACTGCTACTGTGCACATGGAGAACCCCAGGGTCAGGGGGAGAGGGGGAAGAGCTGGGAGAGGTGGAAGAGGTGGTCGTGGAGGGAGAGGTGGGAATCGTGGTGGTGCTGTGGTCAGCGGTGATGACCGTGGTGTGCGTGGTGACACAGTGCCGGCTGCTGTGGGTACAGTGGAAACACGTAAGGTCAGGGTGCCTGGTCAACTCCAGAAGTTGGTAGGGCAGCGTCCTACAACTCTGACAGACCCCAAACAACAACAGGAGGTGGTTCAGTGGATTGCAGAGAGCACGTCCAGCCACGTTTCGTCTGCCCCCTCATCCAGCCAGTCGACTTCTCTGAGCCAGGGTGTCTGGCTGGGAGACTGGCTGGGGAGAAGGAGGGACTGCAAAAGGTCTTGCGAATTGGGGCAGAGAATGTTCTGGGGTAGCACATCAGAGAAGGGGTGACTATGGGGTTCCAGGGAGTACGTGACCACATGCAATCTCCATCCAAAAAGTTATACTGAGGCTCACCACCATGCTTTACACTGCAATCTTATTGAAAGACAGACAATCAGGGGTTCACCGCCAGGTTGTCAGGCAGCATTTTTAAGTGGGTCACCATTACCGTGTCCCTGAAAATTGCCTTGGGGTCATCACCAGACTATTGGCCAGATTTAGAAAAAATGGTGCCCCTGGTGTTTCCTATCCATTTCCAAAGTGTTTCCATCTTTTTCTGAGGTTTTCACATGTTGGGGCAAATTTGACTGTGCAGAACCTTTGGCCCCTGCAAAAATATTCGGGTCTCCCATAGACTTTAATGGGATTCGTGATTCGGCTCGAACCCACGAATCCCGTGGAAATTTCGGGCCGAATTCCGAATCCCTGAATATTTTAGGATTCGATCAACTCTAATGCATTGTAATCTTTATACGGAATGTATTATTTTTTCTAATGGAAAAGTGGTTCATTAATTTAGGGTAGTTTAAAGGGAGTCTTTCACCTAATCTTTATTACTATTTTTTTATAATTACGTCCTCCCCGTCACAAATCAAGTTCTTGCGCCGCTCATCCTGTGCCCGGCGCCTGCGCACTGCTCTGCCCACTATGGGCAGAGGTGTAGGGGCTTTTAGTGCGCATGCGCCAGGCCGTTCTTTACAACCCGGCCGGGCGCTGGATTTGTGATGAGTAGGACATAATTATAATAAACGAGGGTAGGCCAGAGCAGTGGAATAGGAGGGGTTTGGAGTGCAAATCGCCTGGGGGCCTGGGCTCCATCTGCAATAATGCCGCTTCCGGGCACTTGCACAAACTAATTAGCATAAGTTAAAAAAGTATTTTTTCAGAGATATCAGCGAGGGACATCTTTAACCCCCGGAGCTTTTTTCGGTTCTGCATTTTCGTTTTGCGCTCCCTGCCTTCAAACAGCCATAACTCTTTTATTTTTCTGTTCACATAGCTGTATGAGGGCTTGTTTTTTGCGGGACAAGTTGTACTTTCCAACGCCACCATTTAATATTGCATACGGTGTAGTGGGAAGCGGGAAAAAAATTCCAAACCGGGTGAAATTGCAAAGAAAACGCTAATTCCGCTACAGTTCTACGGGTTTTCTTATTTACAGCGTTCGATGTGCATTAAAACTGATCCGTTACTTTCATTCTACTGGTCAGTACGAATCCGGCAATACCTAATATGTATAGTTTTTCCTGCGTTTTCATAGTGATAAAATAATTAGAAAGTTGCCCTTTTTTTTTTTTTTTTCCTTGTCAAATCTTGACCCCTATAACTTTTTGGTATTTATGTGTACAGAGCTGTATGGGGGCTCATTTTTTGTGGGACGATCTGAAGTTTTTATTGATACCATTCTGGGGTGTGTATGACTTTTGATCACTTTTTATTTAATTTTTTTTAGAAAAAAAAAGCGACAAAAAACGGCAAATCGCCATTTGGACGCTTTTTTCCGCCACACAATTCGCTGTATTGGAATTTTTTTTTTATATTTTAAAAGTACGGGCGTTTTCGGTCACGATGATACCCATGATGTCTATATTTATTGTTATTTAGGTATTTATTTTTTACTTATACGGAAAGGGGGGTGATTTGAACTTTTACATCTTTTTTATTTTTTATATATTTTTTAACTTTTTTTTTAAATTTTTTTTTTACTATTAGAAAGCTCAAATATGGGCTTATATATTGTGGCTTTTTTTTTTTTCTTTATGAGCAATTCTGGTTTTATAGACTCAGAAAGACATGAATTGCTCATTTCTTATCCTGGCCTGCATCTAGTGGCCAGGATAAGAATTGCACTTTGAAAACTGTAATCCTCACCAGCGAGGATTACAGTTTTCATATGGTGTACAGACACCCCGATTGGCCACACGGGGTGTCTGTACACCACCCGGAAGCGAACGCTTCCGGGTTTAGCCGCAACTAGATGCCGTGATCACGTGTGATCACGGCATCTAGTCAACCCGGAAGACGCCACCGATGTAGTAGGTAGCGGCAAGTCTCTGCTGTTAGAAACAGCAGAGACTTGCCGGCCATGACGCCCGCCGCACCCGCGAGCGGGCGCCATGTGCCCGCATCGCCCCAGCGCCGTACATGTACGGCGCTGGGGTGAAGGGGGTTAATAAAGGTACTGTTGTGATATATGGAAAGGAGTCCATAGCCTGATCTGAGCAGTCTATAACGCTCAGATTAGGTGAAAGACTCCCTTTAACAATTTCCTCATTCATCCAATAATCCCTTACTGTAATACTTTACAATTTACAGTTCAGGAATATGATAAGCAGCACACAGTTTGTGTGCACAATATCAATAGACAGGGTAAATCCATCACTAGGACTGAATATGGAATACCTGCTCTCCTATGTAAAAAGCTATAAACAGTATGTATACATCAGAAAATAGCAATGTAAAAAATGAACATGATTGAACTTAACAAAGCATTATTTACTGATACAATGCAATGTTTCAGCAGAATAATGTCACTTATAAGTTTCCAAGAGGGGATGATATAACATATTGAATACATATGTAAACTGGAAGTGAGCAAAAAACAAAATATTCATATTTTTTCCTATGAAATCTTTACTCACATTGCAACTGGGTAACTTTCCCAGTTCTTCTGAAACCTGAGATTTGCTTTGATGTTACTTTTAGATGATTCCTCTGATATACTGCAGTTTACTAGTGCACTTCTGTGCATTTCTGATGGGTTTAATAGAATATGACAGTTAAAAAACAGAAAAAATTCTGAAATGGCCCCAGCAAAATAAATTTTGAGTAGATTTCCCCATCATTTCCCCCTATGTTTTAATCCTAAAATAATAAGTTATAGTTAAACAGTTTCTTATTCCAGATATTGCAAGTACAAAAGAATAGAATGGAAAGGTACCATTCATTACTGTACACATCCAGCAGCTGTCTGAAGTGAAGAAATCATGGCATGGTTGGCAGGCACCAGCTTACCTTATGATAATTACCTTTTCATTGAAGTGCCGAATAATTACAACAGAACGCTGTCAAATCAATGGTCAGGCCCTAGATAAAATGGCCCCTGACAAGGTCATGCTGTCACTTTAGAAAATGATTCCCCCCCTCCCCCCCGTTTTTCTTCTTTCCTTTTCTTCGTATTCATTTTTGAATAGATTTAATTGCCTTTATCCTGTGTCACAAGCATTCATTTTATTGTAATGTCTAGAGCCTGATTTGAACACATTGAAAAGCTACACGGGACAGTCAAACCCTTTAATGTAGGTTAAGAAGGTATTACTTCTGCTATCTGCTTTATGTAGATACTTCAAATACATTTTATTGTATAAATTGCTTTTTCTTCCCAATTTTTATCTCAATCTCTTTGTAACAAATCCTTCTGCAATTTCTACTTTAAAGATAGAACTGTTGAATGAGGTTTATTTAAAACAAATTAGCATTTTTCAGCATAAGTTTTATATTGCCCAATCTCATAAATGCTACAGAAGCGTCTGACCTTTCTCAGCTGGATACCACAGTAAAATATTTGTGTGATGACAATAAAACTGTCAGCTACAACTTTACCTTTCCCCCTTTATTTCCTAATCAAAGAGTGCTCTTTGCTCATCCTTTTATTTTATTCTTCTACAGCACTTCCCTGTGTTTTTTTAATAAGGACCAATCATTAGTATGGCTGCAAATATGGGGCTATTTAGACCTTGCAGACTATCTTTATTAGTGTGTATTATATAATATATTTGCTGTTCTTTTTATGCCCCTCACACACATAATGGCACATTTATTAAGACCAGCGTTTTAGACGCCAGTCTTAATAAAGCCCCATAGCTGATGATGGATCCACCAAAGTTATGAAGAGGCGCAGGCCTCCAGTACGCATCCAGTACCAGTTGGAAATGAAAGACAGCTACCTAGCTGTCTTACATTTAGACTTTTTTCTACGCCTAAACCCCACCCACACCATGCCCACAATTTTAGAACTGCCGTGAGCGGGGCAAAGTCGCAGATAGCAACGCAATTAACCACTGTGCCGTCATCTGTGCCTGAAATACACCTAATTTAGACATATTTCAGCATAGTAAATGACCCCCATGCACTTTTGTGCAAAATCATATGGGTCTTTTAGTAGCTATCTGCTAAATGTATGGTTTATATGTTATCGTACATGCATGCTTAGGCATCAGTGGAATTGGATAGTAGTTCTCATATTATTCAATGTCTGTTTTTGGGACACATAAAAAGGCCTTTTACAGGTACAGTACAGACCAAAAGTTTGGACACACCTTCTCATTCAAAGAGTTTTCTGTATTTTCATGACTATGAAAATTGTAGATTCACACTGAAGGCATCAAAACTATGAATTAACACATGTGGAATTATATACTTAACAAAAAAGTGTGAAACAACTGAAAATATGTCTTATATTCTAGGTTCTTCAAAGTAGTCAGCTTTTGCTTTGATTACTGCTTGGCACACTCTTGGCATTCTCTTCATGAGCTTCAAGAGGTAGTCACCTGAAATGGTATTCCAACAGTCTTGAAGAAGTTCCCAGAGATGCTTAGCACTTGTTGGCCCTTTTGCCTTCACTCTGTGGTCCATCTCACCCCAAACCATCTCGATTGAATGAGAAGGTGTGTCCAAACTTTTGGTCTTTACTGTATATAGACAGGATGCACTTAAAAAAGAAGACGAAGTTCTGGAAATATATACAGGGTGGGCCATTTATATTGATACACCTAAATAAAATGGGAATGGTTGGTGATATTAACTTCCTGTTTGTGGCACATTAGTATATGGGAGGGGGGTCAGAAGGTCTCCCGATCTGACCCCCTTAGACTTTTATCTTTGGGGTCATCTGAAGGCAATTGTCTGTGCTGTGAAGATACGAGATGTGCAGCACCTGAAACTATGGATACTGGAAGCCTGTGCTAGCATTTCTTCTGCGGTGTTGCTATCAGTATGTGAAGAATGGGAGAACAGGGTTGCATTGACAATCCAACACAATGGGCAGCACTTTGAACACATTTTATAAGTGTCAGAAACTTATAAATAACTCATGTCATGAAATAATAAAGTTACGTTAAAACCAAGCACACCATTGTTTTTCTTGTGCAATTCTCAATAAGTTTGATGTGTCACATGACCCTCTTCCCATTGAAAAAACTATGGTCTACCATACCACTACCATGGTCACCACCCATCTTGAAAAGTTTTCTCCTCCCATAAACTAATGTGCCACAAACAGGTGTTAAGTTAATATCACCAACCATTCCCATTTTATTTAGGTGTATCCATATAAATGGCATATATATATATATATATATATATATATACAAAAACAGACAAAGGCAGCACTCAAGGGTAACGTGAAAAAATGGATGGTTTTATTTAACCCTATATATATACTAGCTGAAGGACCCGGCTTCGTCCGGGTATATTTAATTTATTTCATTTACTGTTTGTGTGTGTGTGTCGTTAAAAGATATCGAGAGTGACCTATACAGTGCCCGCCCCTTTAAGAGTGACCTCTGAAGCGGCCCGCCCCTTTAACAGTGACCTCTACAGTAGCCCGCCCCTTTAACAGTGACCTCTACAGCGGCCCGTGATTAACAGTGACCTTTACAGCAGGTCACCCCTTTAACAGTGATCTCTACAGCTGCCTGCCTCTTTATCAGTGACTCTACAGCAGCCTGCCCCTTTAACAGTGACCTCTACAGCGGCCAGCCCCTTTAACAGTGACCTCTACAGCGGCTCACCCGTTTAACAGTGACCTCTACAGCGGCCCGCGCCTTTAACAGTGACCTCTACAGCAGCCTGTCCCTTTAACAGTGACCTTTACAGCAGGTCGCCCCTTTAACAGTGACCTCTACAGCAGCCCGCCCTTTAATAGTGACCTCTACAACTGCCCGCCCCTTTAACAGTGACCTCTACAGTAGCCCGTCCCTTTAACAGTGACCTCTACAGCTGCCCGCCCCTTCAACAGTGATTTCTACAGTAGACCACCCCTTTAACAGTGACCTCTACAGCAGCATACCCCTTTAACAGTGACCTCTACAGCTGCCCACCCTTTTAACAGTGACCTCTACAGCTGCCCGCCCCTTTAACAGTAACCTCTACAGCTGCATGCCCCTTTAACTGTGACCTCCACAGCAGCTAGAGTGGCCACTGTCTTCATCCCAGAAAGCCAGACCTCACCGGCCATTCCCCCAAACGTGAAACAGGGCCCCCAGTTCCCATGAAGACACACCACTAAACATGAGGCCACACCCCCTGGCTCCGTGAAGACACGGAGGAGAAACTGAGTGTGAGCTACTGAAAGGGTGGACATCCCTGTGTCTGTCCAGGCACTGCGTCGGACGGAGAACAGGTAGCCAGAAAACTGGACTGTCCAGCCTAAATCCGGACATCTGGCCACCCTAACATCAGCCTTCCCCTAGGGTGACCAGAGATCTTGTTTTAGGCTGGACAGTCTGGCTTTCAGACTCCCTGTCCTCTGTCATGCGCAGGGCCTGGATGGACACAGGGATGTCCTTTTGAACAGCTCACTCTCAGCAGCAGCACTGTGCAGTCTGAGCAATGAGCTGCAGGGAGAAAGTCACCCTCCCCCCACCCCTGCAGCTGAAAGAAGGTGATTTTTACCTATATTTTAATCCCGGTCAAATGCGGCGTGGAAGGGGCGTGGCCTGACTGAGTCAGGGGCGTGACTTAGTGGGATCTGGGGGTGGGGCTTTTAAGTCCTTCTTTTGACGATGGCCTGAATTACAGGTCGATGCCATAGTAATTTAGGAGGAAGGTGGGTAGCAGTGGAAGAATGCATCTTTTATTACTACTGAACAGTGAATATGTGAGATTTACATTATATGAGGTAATGATCTAAAACATAAGTTATATTTATGGTAACCAAAATATCCCTTTACCATTGTCATCCACAGTGCTCTGCCTCTTTAATGCAGACCTACAGCAGTGAACTGGCTAGGTTGTCAAAGAAACCTGGTGTGTGGAGAATGCCTATGAGCTTCTATTGGCTGATAAGGGTCATGTGACCAGGCTACTATTGGCTAATGCATTTTTTGGGAATATCTCAGGAACGGTACGTCCTGGAGAGCTGAAAACTGTTCTAAAACCTTCCTGGACACCTGATGTACATGTGTGCCAAATTTTGTGATTGTAGCTGCAGCGGTGCGGATTCGTTTAGCAGACATACACATACTCACAGCTTTATATATATACAGTGAAAAAAAACGTCCGTTAAAAACAGACACATTGTCAGTTTTTCATGGTCATTTTGCATCAGTGTGTGCATCCATTTTCTGGCCACGTGTCCATTTTTAATATCCGTTTTGCATCCGTTTTTCATGGCCGTTAAAAATGAATGAAAAAATGGATGAATTAATTATGGCCCCTAGCAGTAATAATGTCCTCTTTTTTGCCCCCAACTATAATCATGCCCCCATGATGCCCATAATGTCCTCCATAGCACCCCTAACTAAAATAATGTCCCCCACGGTGTAAATATTTTTTTTTATAGTGCCCCAGCTAAAATAATGTCCCCCATATTGTGGGAATTTTTTTTAATGTTCCAACTTTAATGATGTCCCCCATGTAGGGACCCTGGTAAAATAATGTCCCCCATAGTGTATGAATTTTTTTTTACCGCCCCCAGCTTTAATAATGCCCCCAATGTAGGCCCCCATCTTAAATAATGTCCCCCCATAGTGTAGGAATTTTTTTTTACTGTCCCCAGCTTTAATAATGTCCCCCATGTAGGCCCCCTAGTAAAATAATGTCCTCCATAGTGTAGGAATTTCTTTTTTTTACTGTCCCCACCTTTAATAATGCCCCCAATGTAGGCCCCTCTCTTAAATAATGTCCCCCATAGTGTAGTATTTATTTTTTTTAATGTTCCCAGGTTTAATAATGTCCTTCATGTAGGACCCCATCTTAAATAATTTCCCCATAGTTTAAATAAATGTCCCCATAGTGGCCCACAGCTGCTTTTTGATAAATTAAAAAAAATATATACCCTGACCTTATCCACTTGCTCGCGCTGCAGCAGTCTCTTCTCTCTTCACTGAACAGGACCTGCCGAAGGACCTGCAATGTGCGCGATGACGTCACTGTGCGCTCCCACGGGGTTTCATCACCGCGCATATCGCAAGAGACTTCCGCAGCGTGAGCAAGTGGGTGAGGTGAGGTTTTTTTTAACCCCTCCATTGCCATATAGGTTAAGTATACCTGTTTTTAACAGCCGTTAGACGGGTGCACTCCTGTCAATCGTCCGTTAAAAACGGTCCCATTGATTTCAATGGGTCAGTCTGCCAGCGGGAACGGCCAAAAATGTATTATTTTTGGATGGACGCTATTCACTGGCCGTTAAAAGAACGGCCATGTGAATAGCCCCATAGACATTCATTGGTGCTAAAAATGGCTGTGACGGCTGTTACTTAAACGGCCATCACACGGCGATTATTCACTGTCGTGTGCATGAGCCCTTAGTATTATAATGGGAACTGAAATCAACACAAAAAATCTTGTGTCCTAGCATGTGCATATCAAAAACACAAAAAATCAACACAAAAAAATCTCTCTTTGGCATGTTTTTTCTATTCACAAGAGTAGTGAAGTGAATCCAATCCTTTTTAATCCAAAAGGCCATATTGCTCTACCGTATTCAACAGTCGTTAGACAGGTGCACTTCTGTCTAAGTGGCCGTTAATAAATTATCCCATTGATTAATAGGCTGAATAGGATTTAAACATAGCTATACGTGACAACTCTAATTTTTTTCAAACTTCCATGAAGCTGCCAATCGAATTTTTCAAAACTTTGCTCATCTCTAACTGCCACCAATGCACAGTAGATACAGTGCAGTAATTTCACACTTTCCAGTTTGTTTCTCGCTCACACGTTTTTTACACATATATAGCTATGGCACCCATCAACATCCTGCTTGAGGGTAAATGGCTTACAAGATGGTATCTCTATACCACAGCCTACCTGTGATGTCATCATTATCGTTATACAGCATATACATGTCATGGCGTACAACTCACAGTAGTGCACATATTTCTCAAAATTTTGCAATTGCATAAGAAACATATCAATATACTGTATGTTATATTGCATACTTACTGTAAATGCAAAACTATTACAATTTACAGCAGGTAACATGTCACATAGTAATCATCACATTGCAACCGTATTCCCAACAAATAGACAACAGTTCCCCGGTCAGCTTAGGTGATATTGCTATAGGGTCAACAGTAACCCATTGAAATAGAACATTATACCACTGCATAAGTACAAAGGACATGTTTTCTTGTTGGATGGCATGCAGTTATTTTCCACCCCCACATTCTTGCAACTGTCAAGCATTCTTGCCACTGCTGTGAAAGTAAATAATGTTCAATCATTGTGTTCAGCGATAAGTCTTAAAGAAGAGCACTCCTTACAATCTGACCAGCAAGCTTGGATGTGAAAAATGTGGCATCTTTAGGAAAGACTGGGCTGGCCTGCCATATTATTGTAAAAAAATATACATTATTTTAAATATGCTATACCATTTGCCTATATACAGGACAGACCAAAAGTTTGGACACACCTTCTCATTCAAAGAATTTTCTGTATTTTCATGACTATGAAAATTGTAGATTCACAATGAAGGCATCAAAACTATGAATTAACACATGTGGAATTATATACTTAACGAAAAAGTGTGAAACAACTGAAAATATGTCTTATATTCTAGGTTCTTCAAAGTAGCCACCTTTTGCTATGATTACTGCAATTTGCACACTCTTGGCATTCTCTTGATAAGCTTCAAGAGGTAGTCACCTGAAATGGTATTCCAACAGTCTTGAAGGAGTTCCCAGAGATGCTTAGCACTTGTTGGCCCTTTTGCCTTCACTCCGCGGTCCAGCTCACCCCAAACCATCTCGATTGGGTTCAGGTCTGGTGACAGTGGAGGCCAGGTCATCTGGTGTAGCACCCTATCACTCTCCTTCTTTGTCAAATAGCCCTTACACAGCCTGGAGGTGTGTTTGGGGTCATTGTCCTGTTGATAAATAAATGATGGTCCAACTAAACACAAACCAGATGGAATAGCATGCCGCTGCAAGATGCTGTGGTAGCCATGCTGATTCAGTATGCCTTCAATTTTGAATAAATCCCCAACAGTGTCACCAGCAAAGCACCCCCACACCATCACACCTCCTCCTCCATGCTTCACGCTGGGAACCAGGCATGTAGAGTCCATCCGTTCACCTTTTCTGCGTCGCACAAAGACACGGTAGTTGGAACCAAAGAGCTCAAATTTGGACTCATCAGACCAAAGCACAGATTTCCACTGGTCTAATGTCCATTCATTGTGTTCTTTAGCCCAAACAAGTCTCTTCTGCTTGTTGCCTGTCCTTAGCAGTGGTTTCCTAGCAGCTATTTTACCACAAAGGCCTGCTGCACACAGTCTCCTCTTAATAGTTGTTGTAGAGATGTGTCTGCTGCTAGAACTCTGTGTGGCATTGACCTGGTCTCTAATCTGAGCTGCTGTTAACCTGCGATTTCTGAGGCTGGTGACTCGGATGAACTTATCCTCCGCAGCAGAGGTGACTCTTGGTCTTCCTTTCCTGAGTCGGTCCTTATGTGAGCCAGTTTCTTTGTAGCACTTGATGGTTTTTGTGACTGCACTTGGGGACACTTTCAAAGTTTTCCCAATTTTTTTGGACTGACTGACCTTCATTTCTTAAAGTAATGATGGCCACTCGTTTTTCTTTACTTAGCTGCTTTTTTCTTGCCATAATATATGTATCCACTTGACTTCTGCCCAACATAACTCATGGTCCCAACCCCATTTATAAGGTAAGAAATCCCACTTATTAAACCTGACAGGGCACACCTATGAAGTGAAAACCATTTCAGGTGACTACCTCTTGAAGCTCATCAAGAGAATGCCAAGAGTGTTCAAAGCAGTAATCAAAGCAAAAGGTGGCTACTTTGAAGAACCTAGAATATAAGACATATTTTCAGTTGTTTCACACTTTTTTGTTAAGTATATAATTCCACATGTGTTAATTCATAGTTTTGATGCCTTCAGTGTGAATCTACAATTTTCATAGTCATGAAAATACAGAAAACTCTTTGAATGAGAAGGTGTGTCCAAACTTTTGGCCTGTACTGTATATAAAATCATATATAAAAAAACTATAAAAATGATGTATTAATATTTTAAATAAATAAATAAGCATACATACAGGGACTTGCAATATTGCATGCAAAATTTTTGAGTCATTTAAATCTATACCTACTGTACATAAAAAGAAACAATATCTGGATTACTATATATACCAAATTAATATATATTAATATATACCAAATATATACCAAATTAATAAGGATGAGCAAATCGACTTTGGATGAAACATCCGAAGTCGATTCACATAAAACTTCATTTCAATACCGTACGGAGTGAGCGTTCCATACAGTATTAGAAGGTATTGGCTCAGATGGCAAGACTTTGCGTCATAACTTCATAAATTAATTTGTACTGTAAAAAAACTTTTCCCTGAACTCGTGTTCGGTTCCAAGGTATTACTTGGAACCGAACCCGAGTTCGGGAAATGGTTTTTTTACTGTACAAATTAATTAATTAAGTAATTATGTGAAAACCCAGACACATAACTAAGAAAGACAAATAAGTACACAGCTTGTGTTAATAAAGAAAAAAGCTTAATGCCAATATTTGAGATCAATGAAATAAGTCTGTAAAACAATAAAGGAGATAATACTACCAGTATATGGAGGGGTGAGTGATAAAACATTCAACAATTATCCCCGACTGTGTGGCTTCCTCATTTACCAATCACTTAGTGCTTTTTAAGGTTTTTTTTTTTTTTATGTATATGTATATTTCCTTGAATATGTTTTAAAGGTGATTATACCTTCTGCTTTTGCTGTGGATTTTACGTTTAAGGTTACAAGTACAGATGAGCGAAGATATGAAAAATGTGATTCATATGCGTCACAAAATGCATTCCTTTGTATGTAGCAAGCGCTACGAAGGGGAATGGCAATCGTGCCTCCCCCATCATCAGCCCCCTCAGATGCCGTCTTCATAGCTGATTGTGGCATGTGAGGCTACAATTTGGACCTTTCAGGGGTTAATCAAGGTAAAAAAGAATACTTACCTTATCCATTCGCTCGTGAAGAGGCCGTTGTGGCCATCCTGATTGAAGACACCTTACAAAATCTTGCATGGTGACGTGATGACATCATTGCACTGTCCGGGCATGGTGATGTCATCACTGATGACGTCATGGCACCATGCCTACTCGGCAGCATGGTGACATCTTACGTCACCCCACACAACATTTCATGTGGTTTCTGCAATCAAGATGTCTGTGATTAGCTGAGTATTTAATTTTTTAATTCTTACCACCATTTCAAGAAAAATAGAATCATTACCTTGAAGAAAATTTTTCCTGAAATTCGGATCAAAGTCAATTCATTTGGCTATGACTCCCTCTACGTTAGTTACAAGCATATACTTTAAATATATATTTTGCATTTCATTCACATTGCCAGGGGATACTCATACACCTAACCTGTCATACTAGATACCGAAACCTTGACCCCAAGAATACAGCAGGGAAACAAAACACAAGACATACTTATTACATGAAAAAACCACTGAGTCCTAAATAGTTCATATAAACTTACTCGCAAATTTATTGTTACATAATAAAACAACAACCATTTACATCATCTATAATCGAAAGAACCTCAGCTCAGAACATACCTGCCACCAGCTAGAATACCCAAAACGCCATCTCATAATATCATTATGGCAATACACTATTGCACTCTGCCCTTAAGAAACATTACAGCATTGAAGGTGCTAGATTCGATAAAAAATGTAAACCCTATATACGGCAGTACATCAATAGATTGCACACAGGGTTATGCACTATTTATGAAATGTTATTTTATTATAATTGTTATCATTTTTTATATACATTGGTAAATTTGGGAGATTTATGCACTGATTGCACTTTGCACTTTATGGCACAATGATTCTATTGAAGAGTGTTATGTGTGTTTATTTATATATGTTGCACTTGTTTTTATGATTGATACTGATGTTGTTATAAGTATTGATTTATATGAGATGGATCACTTATAAGCATCTATCACTTATTTTTTGGATTATTTTCACTTCACTAAGATACTATGGTTAGGTTTTTAGATTAATAATTAGGATAATCATGTTTTTATAGCAGTGTATTTTCTTATAACGTTCCCCCGTTTTAGTTATTCACGCTATTTACCATATGCGGATCAGTGACGCTTGACTAGTTGTGGAATCCACCACGCTTCAGCGGGTTGCCAAAGAAGTACGAGGCCGGTGACGTCAGCTATCCAAACTATGTTTGGATTAGTTTGCCCTCACTGGTTTGGGCTTCGGGCGATGGGCAGAAGCGGATATTATGAGGTGAACCAACACGTGATCAAGCTTCAATATCATTGACCGCAGCTGATAGTTCCCATGTGATCGTAATTCATGTTTCTACTGGCTGGCAGTATTTTAAATAGTTTATGGTAGTCCCATGGAGTCCCTCCCTGTCTTCTCCTGAGGAAGCAATACGCGAAACGCGCGTTGAGGAGGCAGGTCACCAGCGGCCAGTTCAGGGTACGTAATGCCTAATATGTAGATTATATTGAAACGGGAAGTCCTGTGTGCAATCTATTGATGTACTGCCGTATATAGGGTTTACATTTTTTATCGAATCTAGCACCTTCAATGCTGTAATGTTTCTTAAGGGCAGAGTGCAATAGTGTATTGCCATAATGATATTATGAGATGGCGTTTTGGGTATTCTAGCTGGTGGCAGGTATGTTCTGAGCTGACGGTTCTTTCGATTATAGATGATGTAAATGGTTGT
>ONZH01007580.1:0-181696 GCA_900303285.1 Rhinella marina
GAGTGTGCTGAACTGTGACACACAGAAAGGTTACACGCAGCTGTGTGAAATGGATTTGTATCATTGAGCTAAAACAACAAATACAACTAAATTTTTTTTTTTTTGGAACGTGACGTGTAGAAACTATCGTAGAGCTGACTGACACTCTATTGACAGTGGCTATTTAGACTGCGACCCAGACAAATGTCGCACAGAGATTTTTAGGATCAAGCTGTATATGTGACAGGTAGCAAATGACTTGGTTATATTCTGTGACGTACAGAAAGTGTCACTTGGACAGAATATATGGATTGGAGTGAGTGTGCTGAACTGTGACACACAGAAAGGTTACACGCAGCTGTGTGAAATGGATTTGTATCACTGAGCTAAAACAACAAATACAACTAATTATTTTTATATATTTTTTTTTTTGTTTTGTTTTTTTTGGAACGTTATGTGCAGAAACTATCGTAGAACTGACTGACACCCTACTGACGGTGACTATTTAGACTGCGACCCAGACAAATGTCGCACAGAGATTTTTAGGATCAAGCTGTATACGTAACAGGTAGCAAATGACTTGGTTGTATTCTGTGACGTACAGAAAGTGTCACCTGGACAGAATATATAGATTGGAGTGAGTGTGCTGAACTGTGACACACAGAAAGGTTACACTCAGCTGTGTGAAATGGATTTGTATCACTCAGCTAAAACAACAAATACAACTAATTATTTTATATATTTTTTAAATATTTTTTGTAGTTTTTTTTTTTTTTTGGAACGTGACATGCAGAAACTATCATAGAGCTGACTGACACCCTACTGACGGTGCCTATTTAGACTGCGACCCAGACAAATGTCGCACAGAGATTCTTAGGATCAAGCTGTATACGTGACAGGTAGCAAATGACTTGGTTGTATTCTGTGACGTACAGAAAGTGTCACCTGGACAGAATATATGGATTGGAGTGAGTGTGTTGAACTGTGACACACAGAAAGGTTACACGCAGCTGTGTGAAATGGATTTGTATCACTCAGCTAAAACAACAAATACAACTAATTATTTTTATATATTTTTTTTTTGGAACATGACGTGCAGAAAATATTGTAGAGCTAACTGACACCCTAGTGACGGTAGCTATTTAGACTGCGACCCAGACAAATGTCGCACAGAGATTTTTGGGATCAAGCTATACACGTGACAGGCAGCAAAAGACTTTGTTGTATTCAGTGATGTACAGAAAGTGTCACCTGGACAGAAAATAGTGAGTGTACTGAACTGTGACACACAGAATGGTTCCACACTGCTGTGTGCAATGGATTTGTATCACTGAGATATAGCATAAAAAAAGGGGGTTATATATGGCGATAGCTGCACTACTAGTGCCAGCCAGCCAGCCAAGCCAGGAAACAAAAAAAAAATGTCTTCTAGCCCTTAGAAGGGCTTTTGGGTTCTTTGTGGGTGATTCCTGCCTAACAGAGAACTAAATGCAAGCCCTAACACTCTCCCTGAAATGCAGCAGCTCTATCCCAAACGACATCCAGACGGCATCTGAGCCGAGCACCGCGGCCAGTCACTAGTATATTCCAGGGTCACGTGATCAGGCCAGCCAACCCCTGCTATCGACATGTAAGGGCCCCACGTGATGCTGGGTGTACCGTAGAGTCTCCTGGCTTGTGATTGGCTGTGTTTATAGGCGCCAAAAAAGCACGATGCGGAAGTTGCCATTTCCTCGAGCATGGCGAGATACTCGTCCGAGCAGCGAGCACTTACGAGTACCCTAATACTCGAACGAGCACCAAGCTCGGACGAGTATGCTCGCTCATCTCTAGTTGGCACAAGATTACAATTTCCTCCTTACAATTTTTTTTGAAAACTGCAAAATATTTATGATACACAGAAACACGGCAGCACGGTGGCTCAGTGGTTAGCACTGGTGCTTGCCGAACATGGACAACATCTTCATGGAGTTTGTATGGTCTCCCTGTGTTTGCGTGGGTTTCCTCTGGGTACTCCAGTTTCCTCCCACATTCAGACATACTGATAGGGAACTTAGACTGTGAGCCCGATTCGGGACAGTTTGATGCGAATATCTGTTAAGCACTGCAGAATATGTGAGCGCTATATAAGTGCATCAAATAAATAAATAAAACCACATGGCCACAATATGCAAAATCAAAAAGGAGACCTAACTGAGAAATTGCTATATTTTTTCATGCTGTCCCCCGACCCTCCAAAAAATGCTAAAAATTAAATTTATATATTACATGTACCACAAAATGGTGCTATTAAAAAAAAACAAGCATTCATATGAGTTTTGAAATGTGGAGTTGAAAAAGTGAAAAAAGTTGCAGCATCCTGAAGTCCAACATGTTTGAAGCTGCGTTCTTAAGGAGCTGTCCAACATTAAATACAATTCTTCACAAGCAAGCAATTGCGATAATCTATTAAAAGAATGCATACCCACCCTTTTCCCCCCTCGCTCCTTCCAGAGCTTTGCTCCAGTCCTCCCCGCTACTGTGGCCATAATCATTGTGACATACTTATATACATTGGACACCACTACACCTGATCATTGGCCTCAGTAATGTGCAGAATAAGACAAGACTGCTGAGGAAAGTGATTGTTGCAGTAGTTACATGGATTATATGGGCATGTCATCGATTTAGCCAAATAAATAAAGCACAGAAGGGAGGACCACATAGCATCACTGGAAGTGGTGGAGGTTTAAATGGGTATACATTCCAACATTTCTGACAATTATTGGCTAAGTTGGACAACCCCTTTAATACATTTTAGTCAACTAAGCCTACTACTTCAGTTGTTTTTGGCCCAGAAACCAGAAACATCTAGAACATTCTTGCTCTTGGTATTATAGTTGAAAGTTACCAACTAAAATATACATTTTTATATATTAAATTGACACAAACAGAAAAAGATTTTTTCTTTTACAAATGTAAAATTTTTATATTTTACATGGAATTAATTAAACAAAATATTAAGGGGTCCAGTTCCAGCCAGACCTCGAGCTCTAAAAAACAGGAGAAGGTGGCACAGGGCAGCAGTGCCAAAGGACCTGTAGCCGGAGCTTCTATTTGTAGTATTCGCAATACTTGGCTGGTGTTCCACCGGGCTAACCCACCAAGGCGCAAAATTGTAGTGAAGGAGAAAGTGGATGAGGTAGTGGAGTGGATGGCATGCTCATCTCAGTCTCAGCCGGATGATCTGCTGTCATCTGCTGATACAGTATCCATATGTAGCCAGGGGTCAGACTCAGAGCGTTCCTCCTGCTCCACCATTCCTCTCCAGCAAAGCCCATCATTTTTGTACGCAATTTGTATGCTCATGCGTACGTGTTTAAAGAAGTTGTGTACCTTTTAAAACTGAACGTTCGTTATTAGTGTGCAAATGTTCGCTAAACGCCACATAATAGCGTAAATTTTGCATGCAGATTCAACGAATATATTAGTCAAATATACGAATCTTATGAAAAGTTTGACGAATGTTCGGCGAATAAAATTTTGAATGATTCGCTCATCTCTATTGCCAATGAGTTATGTTAATATTCATATTTGTGTACAGTAATTCACATTATAGATCAGATTCCAACATTTTAAAGTATGTGCTGGCTATAACATCTTTGCAGCTGTTGGCCCTCAATCTCTTTAGCTAGGGAATTCCTTTATTCCTAAACTGGCAGAGCAGTAGCTTGGTTACCATAGAAACCTGCGTTCTGACTGATATGAACATTCTTCCCAGCAATTACTATAGTTGATGAGCACTGTAATTACCATTGCTTCCTAAGCTGAACTTAAAATAGAACAGACAAGTTTCAGTATTGGAATACATAATTTGTTCAAAATAATTTATTATTTAGATCAAATAGAAATATTTGCTTCAGATGAGAAACTTTGGAACCTCACTGATCATATTTCATGATGAATAAGTATTCTGCATGTATTTCTCACTACTGAGCACACCATTAATCCTGATCCAATCCCCAACTCCATTTGAAATGCAGCCCCAAACTTGCAATGAACCTTCACCATGCCAGCTTTGTGTATCTCAAAGTTTTCATGGGCCCCATTGTCAAAATGCCTAAATGGACAAAATGGACAAGAAGAGGACATGTTCTATAATTTGTGGCCCCATAGAAATGAATGGATCTACGTGCGATCTGGAAAAAATGCCGATCAGATGCGGACCACAAATATGGTTGTATAAATGAGGCCTAAAAGAAACTAGACTAGAAACAAAGAGGACCTTGTAGATAGTTCTGTAGTATTGCATTTGATAAAACGTGCCATGACTTTATATTATGCTGGATTCATACAAAAAGCAAAAAAAACCTTTGATATGTGTCCATATACAACAACATGTACAATAAGGACCCTCACTTTCCGAGTACGTAAGGATACTAGCCATAAGTTCCTGTGCTTACGGCCTTCTTAACAGTAATTAGCTAATGATAATGTCTATGAAAGCGTACATTCATAACGATATCCAAGTTAAAGTTTTAGCAACTTTAACTAAAACTTTATTTTAAACTAATTTGCACTATTTAACCAAAAATACTGATTTTTCATCTTCATCTTTTTCAACTTCAACCTCTTTGATAATCTGTGCTATTGTGAGTGACCTGCTGGACAGTATATATGACCATTTTTCTGCTTAATTCCTATAATCCCCCCAAACCCCTTGCATGTACTCTATATCAGCTCCATAGCACCACTCACTAATCTCCTTCCCCGGTCTTACTGCTCACAGTTTTACACCAAGTTCTGCATACTTGCCAAGTGTCAAATTAGTTTCAAACCCCACTCTCAAAGTCCCCTGGAATCAGTCCCCCGCATCTCAAGGGTCCCGTCCGGACTGTCAGGGAAGGACCACATGGCTCAGTTGTGAGCCATTCAGTCTATGTAGTGAAACCAACCAGCAGTTGTATGCTGGTGGTCGCTTAGGCCCCCCTTCCCTCAGTACTTTGTATGTCTTCTTATGCGGCACATGGGTCTTTGGGCCCCCTCGGGCTCCTGGGCCCGGTAGCGACTGCTACCTCTGCACCCCCTATAGCTACGCCCATAATTATGACTCATTACGAGCATATAAAGCAGTTCTTGTACTTAGCTTTTCCTCCTGGGTAGGCCTAGCAGTTGAGGACCAGATCTCAGACATGACAAGCAGACTACTGAGCTGTTGCTTTCTGTCCTGTATACAAGTGCTGGTACCAGAGTGTAAAAAGGCTTCTCTAAATGGCATCTGCCAGGCCAGCAGCAACAAGTACCAGTGTGATTCCATGAAGCACAGAGAAGTGCCAGCAATGCAAGGAAGTGAGTCCACATTCATTCATGTATGTTTATGGGACCTGTCAGTGTGTTACACTTTATACTGCTTCTAGTAAATATACATACATAATGTGAGTGGAGGAGCTGTACATATATACTGTGAGTGGAGGAGCTGTGGATATATACTGTGAGTGGAGGAGGTGGGGATATATACTGTGAGTGGAAGAGCCTTGCATATATACTGCGAGCAGCGGAGCTGTGCTTATATCCTATGAGTGGAAGAGCTGTGTATATATAGTATGAGTGAAGTAGCTGTGCATATATGGTATGAGTGAAGGGGATGTGCATATAGCCTGGAAGTGGAGGAGCTGTGCATATATAATGTGGCTAGAGGAGCTGTGCATATATGGTATGAGTGGAGGAGCTATGCATATATAATGTGGCTAGAGGAGTTGTGCATATATGGTATGAGTGGAAGAGCTGTGCATATATAATGTGGCTAGAGGAGCTGTGCATATATGGTATGAGTGGAGGAGCTGTACATATATAATGTGGCTAGAGGAGCTGTGCATATATGGTATGAGTGGAGGAGCTGTACATACATAATGTGGCTAGAGGAGCTGTGCATATATGGTATGAGTGGAGGAGCTATGCATATATGGTATGAGTCAAGGAGCTGTGCATATATGCCTATGACAAAAAGATTAAACTATACACCAGCACTACCAATGTGCCTCTCAGTCCCCTGTGGAAGAGATCGAGTCGCCGCTGAATGGTAGAATGAGTGAACTGCCAACACTCTTTATAACATATATGTCAGTTTCTGAAAGTAAAGAAATATACCATCCGCGCAGTAACGGCACTTATTTAAGGAGATATATGCATATATGATATGAGTGAAGGAGCTGTGCATATAGACTGTGGCTAGAGTTGCTGTGCATACATCCTATGAGTGGAAGAGCTATGCATACATGGCATGAGTGAAGGAGCTGTGCCAGGGGCGTAGCTATAGGGGGTGCAGAGGTAGCAGTCGCTACCGGGCCCAGGAGCCTAAAGGGGCCCAAAGACGCTTGTGCCGCTAAAGAAGATACACAGAGCACTAAGGGAAGGGGGGCCCAAGCTGAACTCCTGCACCAGGGCCCATGAGCCTTTAGCTACACCCCTGAGCTGTGTATATATACTGTGAGTGGAGGAGCTGTGCATATATAATGTATCTAGAGGAGCTGTGCATACAGTGCCTTGCGAAAGTATTCGCCCCCCTGGAACTTTTCAAACTTTTGCCACATTTCAGGCTTCAAACAAAAAGATATAACATTTTAAATTTTTGGTGAAGAATCAACAACAAGTGGGTCACAATTGTGAAGTGGAACGAAATTTATTGGATCATTTGAACTTTTTTTGTAATAATAAAACTGAAAAGTGGGGCGTGCAAAATTATTCGGCCCCCTTGCATTAATACTTTGTTGCGCCACCTTTTGCTGCGATTACAGCTGCAAGTCGCTCGGGGTATGTCTCTATCAGTTTTGCACATCTAGAGACAGAAATTCTTGCCCATTCTTCCTTGCAAAACAGCTTGAGCTCTTTGAGGTTGGATGGAGAGCGTTTATGAACAGCAGTTTTCAGCTCTTTCCACATATTCTCAATTGGATTCAGGTCTGGACTTTGACTTGGCCATTCTAAGACCTGGATACGTTTATTTGTGAACCATTCCATTGTAGATTTTGCTTTATGTTTGGGATCATTGTCTTGTTGAAAGATAAATCTCCGTCCTAGTCTCAGATCTTTTGCAGACTCCAACAGGTTTTCATCCAGAATGGTCCTGTATTTGGCTCCATCCATCTTCCCATCAATTTTAACCATCTTCCCTGTCCCTGCTGATGAAAAGCAGGCCCAAACCATGATGCTGCCACCACCATGTTTGACAGTGGGTATGGTGTGTTCAGGGTGATGAGCTGTGTTGCTTTTACGCCAAACATATCGTTTTGCATTGTTGCCAAAAAGTTCGATTTTGGTTTCATCTGACCAGAGCACCTTCTTCCACATGTTTGGTGTGTCTCCCAGGTGGCTTGTGGCAAACTGTAAGCAAGACTTTTTATGGATATCTTTGAGAAATGGCTTTCTTCTTGCCACTCTTCCATAAAGGCCAGATTTATGAAGTGTTCGATTGATTGTTGTCCTATGGACAGACTCTCCCACCTCAGCTGTAGATCTCTGCAGTTCATCCAGAGTGATCATGGGCCTCTTGGCTGCATCTCTGATCAGTCTTCTCCTTGTTTGAGATGAAAGCTTAGAGGGGCGGCCGGGTCTTGGTAGATTTGCAGTGGTCTGATACTCCTTCCATTTCAATATGATCGCTTGCACAGTGCTCCTTGGGATGTTTAAAGCTTGGGAAATCTTTTGGTATCCAAATCTGGCTTTAAACTTCTCCGCAACAGTATCACGGACCTGCCTGGTGTGTTCCTTGGTCTTCATGATGCAGAACCCTGAGACTATCACAGAGCAGGTGCATTTATACGGAGACTTGATTACACACATGTGGATTCTATTTATCTTCATCAGTCATTTAGGACAACATCGGATCATTCAGAGATCCTCAATGAACTTCTGGAGTGAGTTTTCTGAACTGACAGTAAATGGGCCAAATAATTTTGCATGCCCAACTTTTCAGTTTTATTATTACAAAAAAAGTTTAAATGATCCAATAAATTTTGTTCCACTTCACAATTGTGACCCACTTGTTGTTGATTCTTCACCAAAAATTTAAAATGTTTTATCTTTTTGTTTGAAGCCTGAAATGTGGCAAAAGGTTGAAAAGTTCCAGGGGGCTGAATACTTTCGCAAGGCACTGTATATACTGTGAGTGGAGGATATATACATGTATGCTGTGAGTAGGGTAGCTGTGCATATATAGTCTAAGTTGCAGAGCTGTGCATATATCCTGAGTGGAAGAGCTGTGTATATATGGTATGAGTGAAGGAGTTGTGCATATTGTGGATAGAGGAGCTGAGCAGTGGGGAAAAAAGTATTTAGTCAGCCACCAATTGTGCAAGTTATGGTGGAAAATAAGTATTTGGTCACCTAAAACAAGCAAGATTTCTGGCTCTCACAGACCTGTAACTTCTTCTTTAAGAGGCTCCTCTGTCCTCATTACCTGTAGTAATGGCACCTGTTTGAACTTGTTATCAGTATAAAAGACACCTGTCCACAACCTCAAACAGTCATACTCCAAACTCCACTATGGTGAAGACCAAAGAGCTGTCGAAGGACACCAGAAACAAAATTGTAGACCTGCACCAGGCTGAGAAGACTGAATCTGCAATAGGCAAGCAGCTTGGTGTGAAAAAATCAACAGTGGTAGCAATAATTAGAAAATGGAAGACATACAAGACCACTGATAATCTCCCTCAATCAGGGTCTCCATGCAAGATCTCACCCCGAGGGTTAAAATGATCACAAGAACTGTGAGCAAAAATCCCAGAACCACACGGGGGGACCTAGTGAATGACCTGCAGAAAGCTGGGACCAACGTAACAAAGGCTACCGTCAGTAACACACTACGCCGCCAGGGACTCAGATCCTGCAGTGCCAGACGTGTCTCCCTGTTTAAGCCAGTACATATCCGGGCCCGTCTGAAGTTTGCTAGAGAGCATTTGGATGTTCCAGAAGAATATTGGGAGAATGTCATATGGTCAGATGAAACCAAAGTAGAACTGTTTGGTAGAAACACAACTCATCTTGTTTGAAGGAGAGTTAATGCTGAGTTGCATCCAAAGAACACCAAATACTGTGAAGCATGGGGGTGGCAACATCATGTTTTGGGGCTGTTTCTCTGCAAAGGGACCAGGACAACTGATCCGTGTACATTAAAGAATGAATGGGGTCATGTATAGTGAGATTTTGAGTGCAAACCTCCATCAGCAAGGGCATTGAAGGTGAAACGTGGCTGGGTCTTTCAGCATGACAATGATCCCAAGCACACCGCCAGGGCAACGAAGGAGTGGCTTCGTAAGAAGAATTTCAAGGTCCTGGAGTGGCCTAGCCAGTCTCCAGATCTCGAACCCCACAGAAAACCTTTGGAGGGAGTTGAAAGTCCTGGCCAACATACCAGCAACAGTGTGTGCCAACCTTGTGAAGACTTACAGAAAACGTTTGACCTCTGTCATTGCCAACAAAGGATATATTACAAAGTATTGAGATGAACTTTTGTTATTGATCAAATACTTATTTTCCACCATAATTTGCAAATAAATTCTTTAAAAATCAGACAATGTGATTTTCTGGATGTGTTTTCTCATTTTGTCTCTCATGGTTGAGGTCTACCTATGATGTCAATTACAGGCCTCTCTCATCTTTTTAAGTGGTAGAACTTGCATAATTGGTGGCTGACTTAACCCCTTCACGACCGCCGCCGTACATGTACGGCGCGCGGGCAGTGCGGGGACATGACGCCCGCTCGCGGGTGCGGCGGGCGTCATGGCTGGCAAGTCTCTGCTGTTTCTAACAGCAGAGACTTGCCGCATCTTACCTCCGTCTTCGGAGACTTCCAGGGCCTTCTGATGCCGTGATCACACGTGATCACGGCATCAGGATGCGTCTGAACCCGGAAGCCCACGCTTCCGGGTGGTGTACAGACGCCCCGATTGGCCAATCGGGGTGTCTGTACACCATATGAAAACTGTAATCCTCGCTGGTGAGGATTACAGTTTTCAAACTGCAATTCTTATTCTGGCCACTAGATGGCAGGCCAGGATAAGAAATGAGCAATTCATGGTTTTAACTGCATCTAGTAAATCCATGATTGCTCATAAAGAAAAAAAACAAAACACAATAGATCAGATGATATTTGAGCTTTAAAATAATCACAGAAAAATTAAAAAAAATGTTAAAAAATATATAAAAAATAAAAAAGATATAAAAGTTCAAATCACCCCCCTTTCCGTATAAGTAAAAAATAAATACCTAAATAACAATAAATATAGACATCATGGGTATCACCGTGACCGAAAACGCCCGTACTTTTAAAATATAAAAAAAAAATTTCAATACGGCGAATTGTGTGGCGGAAAAAAGCGTCCAAATGGCGATTCGCAGTTTTTTGTCCCTTTTTTTTTCTAAAAAAAATTAAATAAAAAGTGATCAAAAAGTCATACACACCCCAGAATGGTATCAATAAAAACTTCAGACCGCCCCGCAAAAAATGAGCCCCCATACAGCTCTGTACACATAAATACCAAAAAGTTATAGGGGTCAATATATGACAAGGAAAAAAAAAAAAAAAAAAAGGGCAAATTTCTAATTATTTTATCACCATCTAAACGCAGGAAAAACTATACATATTAGGTATTGCCGGATTCATACTGACCAGTAGAATGAAAGTAACGGATCAGTTTTAATGCACATCGAATGCTGTAAATAAGAAACCCGTAGAACTGTAGCGGAATAGCGTTTTCTTTGCAATTTCACCCGGTTTGGAATTTTTTTCCCGCTTCCCACTACACCGTATGCAATATTAAATGGTGGCGTTGGAAAGTACAACTTGTCCCGCAAACAACAAGCCCTCATACAGCTATGTGAACAGAAAAATAAAAGAGTTATGGCTGTTTGAAGGCAGGGAGCACAAAACGAAAATGCAGAACCGAAAAAAGCTCCGGTCGTGAAAGGGTTAATACTTTTTTCCCCACTGTATACTGTGAGTGAAAAAGCTGTGCCTATATTCTGTGTGTGGAAAAGCTCTGCATATATACTGAGTGGAAGATCTGTATACTGTGAGTGGGGTAGCTGTGCATATATACTCTAAGTGGCAGAACTAGCCTTACATATATTTATTTTAAATATAATGCCATTAGGTAGAGAAGTTGAAAAATAGGAGATATAAATAGAAGATCTAAAAATGAGATTCATCAGAGGTTGATACATTTTCCAAAACACCCCTCAAACTAGCATAAAGTATGCTGTACATGATGCTGAGTCCAATTATGTAATTTTTATCTTCATACTCACATGCAATTTGACACTATACTACAAACCAACAGTAAAATGCATTGAGAGGACTCTTCGTTGAGTCATCTCCATTATGTGCATAAGCCTGGGAGTCCTCTCAATGCATTTTACTGCTGGTTAGTAGAAGCACAGCATCAAAATGCAATGGTGTAAGAAGATCATTATATCATTGAACTCGGGATCATTGACACGATACATCACTTACTCCAGATTTGGGGATGCTTCAGGTCTAGCAGATTCCCTTTAATGGCTAACTGAAAAGTTAAGGACAAAATTGCAATCTTACAAGACTACTCATGTCTCTTCCTCATCCATGTCACAGTATCTGAAGATTTATACACAACAGTAGATAGGAATAGTGAGGTAGATCAGACAAGTGATTTAAAGCAGATCAATGTGAACAGAGCAGTAAGGCTAGTTTCACACTAGCAGCAGCACGGATCAGGCAGAGCAGTAAGGCTAGTTTCACATTAGCCGCAGCATGTTAACCCCTGCTGAGAGGTGGCCGGAACGAAAATACAAGATGTTGTATTTTCGTTCCGGCTGCCTCTCAGCAGGGGTTAACATGCCCCTTTACCCGCCGGATCCGTGCTGCCACTAGTGTGAAACTAGCCTAAACAAACAGTTGTAGCAGTAAATTGTTCTAGTATTTACAGATAAGGAGTGTAAAAGTTTTATTGTCCCCTGATATATATCCAGTCCATGAATGTGAAGACCCCAGGAGGTCTAATAGGCAAAATCCTTAAGACATGTAGAAGGACATAAATCCACGTGCCAACCTGAGTGTGTGAAAGGTTGTCATGTCCTTGTACTCAGGGCCGCTTCTGCCATGAGGCGAGATGAGGATCTCGCCTCAGGTGGCAGTTTTCTTGTATTTTTGATCGCGCTGCCTATGTGGGCGGAGCATATAGCCCGGGAATCTGCATAAGCTCTGCCCACACATCCTGCAAAGCGATCTCCAGGGAAGAGAGGACTGCAGGAACGGGGCAAGGTGAGCAGGTCCTGTGTTGTGTTTTGTTTTGTCTTAACACAGAGAGGGCACAGATGGCATACAAAGGGGGCACAGTGGAGACAGAGGGCATTAATAGTACAAAGGTGGCACAGTGCAAAGGGCATTAAAAGTACAAAGGGGCACAGTGGAGAGGGCATTAATAGTACAAAGGGTTCATACAGAGGGCATTAATAGTACAAAGGGGGCACAGAGAGGACATTAATACTACAAAGGGGGCACAGTGGGCATTTTCACTACAAATGGGGCACAGATAGGGCATTAATACTACAAAGGGGGCACAGTGGGCATTTCCACTACAAATTGGGCACAGAGGAGAGGGCATTAATACTACAAAGGGGGCACAGTGGGCATTACTACGATAAGGTGGGTACAGTGGGCATTGTTATTGTAAGGTGGGCACAATGGGCATTACTACTACAAAGGGGGGCACAGTGGGCATTACTATTACAAAGGGGCACAGTGGGCATTACTACCATAAAGGGGGCACAGTGGGCATTACTACTACAAAGGGGGCATAAATGGCATTATTAGTACAAAGAGGGCACAGAGGGCATTACTACCATAAAGGGGCACAGAGGGCATTACTGTTACAAAGGGCCACAGAGGGCATAACAACTATAAAAGGGGACACAAAGGGCATTATTATTATAAAGGGGCCACAGAGGACACTGATACTATAAAGGGGGCACAGAGGGCATTGCTATTATAAAGGGGTAACAAAGGGCATTACTACTATAAAGGTGGCACAGAGGGCATTACTACTATAAAAGCACACAGAGGGCATTACTACTATAAAGGGGTCACAGAGGACATTACTACTACAAAGGGCCACAGAGGGCATTACTACTATAAAGGGGGCACAGAGGGCTTTACTACTGTGAAGGGGGCACAATGGGCATTACTACTGTGAAGGGCGCCCAGAGTGCATTACTAATGTGAAGGGGCACAAAGAGGCCATAAGTGCCGTGAGAGGGCACAAAGAGGGTATTTCCCCTGTGAAAGGGGCATAAATGCGTTTGCCCCTGTGTGTGTCTGTCCCTGCCCCTGTGTCTGTCACCATCACCATTCCCACAGTGTTCCTATGTCTTGACGCAGCTGCATCAGGACGTTCTGTGCGGGGCAAGAAGAAGAAGGAAGAAGAGGCAGCGCCCCCAGCATGGAGTCCGTGGGAGAGGCACAGGGAGGCACACTAAGGACACAGGTAACACTACCACATGATCTGCACAAGTTTTATCTGTGGTTTTACATAGGACTGCAGGTAACACTACTGCATTATCTGAACTCAGAGAGTTATCACTGTGTTATCTGCGGTGTTACATAGAACTGCAGGTGACATCTATTACATTATCTGTACTCAGAGAGTTATCACTGTGTTATCTGTGGTGTTACATAGGACTGCAGGTGACATCTATTACATTATCTGAACTCAGAGAGTTATCACTGTGTTATCTGTGGTGTTACACAGGACTGCAGGTGACATCTATTACATTATCTGAACTCAGAGAGTTATCACTGTGTTATCTGTGGTGTTACATAGGACTGCAGGTGACATCTACTACATTATCTGTACTCAGAGAGTTATCACTGTGTTAACTCTGTGTTACATGGGACTGCAGGTGATATCAATAACTTTATCTGTACTTGTACCGTCCCAGATCTGGCAGGACAGACTTGGAGTTCGGTGGCTACTTGCCTTTCATACTATATTTTAATGGGAGTGGGCGCCCAGTGGCGTATCGCCCATAGAGGCAGACCACTATGGGGCCCTGGCACAGGAGGGGCCCGGAGCGCACGGGAGGCCCCGCCCCCTACTCTGCATCATTAAGATGTGTCCTGCCCTGCCTGAGCTCCGGGCCTCTCCTGGCCTGATCACCTCCGCTCACCGCAGGAGGGCCCGGACGTTCCTGTGCGCTCCAGCTGGCCCCGCCTCCTCCCTCATGCCGCGCTGCTACTGGACGAGGAGGACCTGTGCAGCGCGGCAAAAAGGGGAAAGAAGATCAAGGCCCCAGCCCCCTCCAGAGTGGCATCGGCGGTACAAGGGAAAAGTAACTGTAAGTATTTATGTGTTTCATGTGTGTGTGTGTGTGTATGTATGTGTGTATGTTTGTGTGTGGGTATATGTGTGTGGGTATATGCATACACTGTGCCAGATAATATACATTATACCTCTACACTGTGTATATACTGTCTGTATATTGTACAGCATGGCGCAGGGGTTATATTTTCCGGCATGGTGTAACCGCCATGCATTTGTTGTACAGTATATATTATAATCCCTATACCATGCTATACAATCTACAGTATAATCCATACACCATACTGTATAATATACAGTATAATCCGTACACAATGCTGTATAGTATACAGTATAATCCGTACACCATGCTGTATAGTATACAGTATAATCCGTACACCATGCTGTATAGTATACAGTATAATCCGTACTCCATGCTGTATAATATACAGTATAATCCGTACACCATGCTGTATAGTATACAGTATAATCCCTACACCATACTGTATAATATACAGTATAATCCGTACATGATGCTGTATAATATACAGTATAATCCGTACACCATGCTGTATAATATACAGTATAATCTGTACACCATGTTGTATAGTATACAGTATAATCCGTACACCATGCTGTATAGTATACAGTATAATCCATACACCATGCTGTATAGTATACAGTATAATCCGTACACCATGCTGTATAGTATACAGTATAATCCCTACACCATACTGTATAATATACAGTATAATCCGTACATGATGCTGTATAATATACAGTATAATCCGTACACCATGCTGTATAATATACAGTATAATCCGTACACCATGCTGTATAGTATACAGTATAATCCGTACACCATGCTGTATAGTATACAGTATAATCCGTACACCATGCTGTATAGTATACAGTATAATCCGTACACCATGCTGTATAGTATATAGTATAATCCATACACCATGCTATATAGTATACAGTATAATCCACACACCATGCTGTACAGTATACAGTATAATCCGTACACCATGCTGTATAGTATAAAGTATAATCCGTACACTATGCTGTATAGTGTACAGTATAATCCATACTCCATGCTATATAATATACAGTATAAACCGTACACGATGCTGTATAGTATACAGTATAATCCGTACACCATGCTGTATAATATACAGTATAATCCGTACACCATGCTGTATAGTATACAGTATAATCCATATACCATGCTGTATAATATACAGTATAATCCGTACACTATGCTGTATAGTATACAGTATAATCCGTACTCCATGCTGTATAATATACAGTATAATCCATACACCATGCTGTATAATATACAGTATAATCCGTACACTATGCTGTATAATATACAGTATAATCCGTACACCATGCTGTATAATATACAGTATAATCCGTTCACCATGCTGTATAACATACAGTATAATCCATACACCATGCTGTATAATATACACTATAATCCATCCTTGTGGCTGCCCCCATTCTCCTTAATTAAAAAAAAAATAATAAATCAGTAGCTCATGTATACATTTCTTTTTTGCCAAAAAAGGGGTGTGGCATGGGAGGAGCCAGAGCAGCATGTGGGATGGGCCGGGGTAGTGGGTGGGGTTAGGGGCCCCATTCAGATTCTGCTATGGGGCCCAATGATTTCTATGTACGCCACTGGGGGCGCCATTCAAATTTTTGCCTCGGGCAGCAGAAGAGCTAGAATCCCTGCTTGTACTCCCTTCTTAGATTTGAAATTCATTTAAATAGTCTGTTATACGAAGGTGAGAACATTCTGTTCAGTCTCTAAATGTCATTTTTCATGTAGAGTGCCAGTTTTACCTACAGTACGTTTCATATTGTTTGTGTATGAGAGCCAAACCTTTCATAGTGTTATATTGTGGCGTCTTATAACCTCTGGATTGAGAAATCATAGTGTACTCTTGGCTTGCTTCCCATTACTGTGCACATCAAAAGCACACCTTTCAGTGTTCACTTTCATATCATTTGAAATAACAGGAAAAGAAAGCACTTCCCTGTTAATAAGTTTCCATATATTGACAAGAGCTGAGAAGTTTATTATGATCTCCTCCATCTGTGTTCTGCTTAATAACATCAGTAAATAACTTTTGAGCGAATATGCCATTTTACTGACCCACAAAGTGAGTTTAGACTCGTGTTTTTCAATGTGACTTAGTTATCTTCTGCAGATGTATCATGAGTTCAAAATAAACATTATACTGTGCTACACAATTAAAGGGGGAGGGCTTCTGATCTTTAAAGAGGACATGTCAGCAGGATGAGAACTGCATTAGACCAGGCATATGGCCTGGTAGGACTGACCCTGCTGAAAATGATATCTCGATGGAAGAAATCAGTTTCAATGTTCCATCTATAAGTAAATAATGGCTTCAATGCACCACTGCCCCTTGGAGAACCTCACCCCCTTGGTTTTTCATGCACACTCCCCTTGACTGACAGGCGCGGGCATCAGATATATTGCATGTTATCGACATCATAGTGGCAAGCGGTGTAATTACAACTATGCTGTTCCATTCACTTTAATGGGAAGGAGCAGAGTATAACAGTTAATCACTGGGGTTGCCGGTAATCCAACCACAGGTGAACACGAAGGGTTGCAAAGAGACGGTAATTTCAAACAGAAGGAGGTATTTTGTCAATGCTTTTTGCAAAAGTGGTTAATCTTTTTGATGGACTGAAACGTTAAAATGAGTTTATACCCAATAACTATATTAATCCCAAAACACTTTTAAATAATTTTCAGGGACACGTAAACATTACATTTCAGAGTGGATAACATGGCTGCATTTGTTTGCTAAAAATTCTGACTTTTCTGTCCATGCATTTAAGTACTAGACAGCCAGTTACGTTCATTTCCAATTAAATACAAGTAGGAAGAGAACCTAGCTGCTTACTTTCACTTTTGCTAAATGGCAATGAAAGTGAATAGAAAGTGTAAAATCTTCATAAAGGCAAAGAAACAGAATTACCAAACTTTGCCTACTGTTTCTTATCTATTATTATATGGGCCTGCTTAAAGGAGTTGTCCTGTTTCCTATATTGTTGACAGATCCTCAGGATAGTCTTCAAAAACACAATGATGCCAGCATCTCCAGCAGTGGTGTTTTTATTCACTCAGTGCAGCAGGTATATAAAGTGCAACGTTTCAGCTACATCATAGCCTTTCTCAAGAATTAGGCCTTATTCACACAGTCAGTGTTCGGTCAGTGATTTCCATCAGTGATTTTGAGCCAAAACCAGGTGCGGCTCTAAACACAGAACAAGTTCAGATCTTTCCCTTGGAGCTCATCTCTGTTTATGCTCCAATCCTGGTTCTCAATAGAAATACAAGGTACCGCGCTGCTTTCGAGGGGGTTATTCCTTCCTTTCCAGATCAGAAACATACGCTGTTACTCTGGCCAACTCAAACACCAATATTCACAGGATGAATCCCTCTTTCTCTTCTCATACACCTTTGTTTTGATCGAGGGGAACACCAAATAGTGACGTACCTCCAGCCAAGTGGTATATTTAAAATGTATTATACTCACAAGACATAAAATGTTTCAACCATATCAATAATAAAGATGTCCACCCAGGGAAAAAAAACTCTCCCGTGTATTCCAACCCAACCCGGGTTTCGCCTTCGCTTTGTCAAGGGTTCTGGGCTTCCAATCCTGGTTCTGGCTCTCAATGTTCCGGACATTCCTATGACAGATAACAGGAGGTCTGTCAGATTGGCAACACGCGGTATAATCTGACATGTTTCCCCTTTTGTTTTTACCCACCCTTTTCCCTCAGGTGTTCCTGGTGTGGTAATTGTTAGAGATGAGCGAGTAGTGAAATATTCGAAATTTCGAAATTCGATTCGAATAGACCGCGAAATTCGACTATTCGACCAGATATCGAATCCCATTAAAGTCTATGGGGAAAAAATGCTCGCCACTTGGAAATCTCAATTCGACCACTTGGAGGTCACCAAGTCCACCCTGGAACCTCAGAAAAGGATGCCAACACTGCTGGAATGCAACTAGGACAGCAGGGGAAGCATGTCTGGGTGCATATAACGCGCCCAAGTCGCACTATTACGCCACTATCACAGCCTCTCAACAATACACTCCAAACACAATATAACCTCTCTGTAAAGTGAGACCATACAAGGAAACCTTCTTTCCTCAACATTGCCATGGACCCCAAGCCAAACTAGACAAAAAAGAAGATAAAATTCTGCACCCCTTAAAATCACGTTGCCTATGACAACCACAGATGGCATAGGCAAGGGGGAAAGCAAATAGACCCCACCCCTAATTGTCATTGTGTGTGTGTGTGAGATGTGGTCAGACATGTCTTCTTTAAGATGTAAAAACAACTCAAAAACACATGCAGAAGCCTTAAAATGCCCAAATTGTTGGCGCTTGAGATGTCAGTGACCCGACCTGGCCCAGTGTCATGTCTAGCAGGTAAAGCAGTGGGGATGTTGAGGGATGCATAGGACCGCAAAAGGCAGGAAGAGGCCGTGGGCTGGCCAGAGGCTCATGGAAAATTTTGTGGAGGCCCAAGAGGTGAGACGTCTTAAAAATTGTGTGGAGGCTAAAGAGGTGAGACCTCTTAAACATTTGTAGAGCCCCAAGAGGTGAGACCTCTTAAAAATTATGTGGAGGCCCAAGAGGTGAGACCTCTTAAAAATTATGTGGAGGCCCAAGAGGTGAGACCGCTTAAACATTTTGTGGAGGCCCAAGAGGTGAGACCTCTTAAACATTTTGTACAGGCCCAAGAGGTGAGACCTCTTAAAAATTATGTGGAGGCCCAAGAGGTGAGACCTCTTAAAAATTATGTGGAGGCCCAAGAGGTGAGACCTCTTAAAAATTATGTGGAGGCCCAAGAGGTGACACCTCTTAAACATTTTGTGTAGGCCCAAGAGGTGAGACCTCTTAAAAATTATGTGGAGGCCCAAGAGGTGAGACGTATTAAAAATTATGTGGAGGCCCAAGAGGAGAGACGTGTTAAAAATTATGTGGAGGCCCAAGAGGTGAGACCTGTTAAAAATTATGTGGAGGCCCAAGAGGTGAGACCTGTTAAACCTTTTGTGGAGGCCCAAGAGGTGAGACCTGTTAAAAAGTTATGTGGAGGCCCAAGAGGTGAGCAATAAATATATACATTTTTCTTATTTACGGAGCAATTCTACGGCGGTTAAGGAGGAGGAGGAGGAGGTGGAGGAGGAAATGGCACTTCATACAGATGGCACTTCACTTTTGGCTGCTTTCCACTGTTAACCTCTTAAACATTTTGTGGAGGCCCAAGAGGTGAGACCTGTTAAAAATTATGTGGAGGCCCAAGAGGTGAGCCATAAATATATACATTTTTCTTATTTACGGAGCAATTCTACGGCGGTTAAGGAGGAGGAGGAGGAGGTGGAGGAGGAAATGGCAACTTCATACAGATGGCACTTCACTTTTGGCTGCTTTCCACTGTTAACCTCTTAAACCTTTTGTGGAGGCCCAAAAGTTGAGACCTGTTAAAAATAATGTGGAGGCCCAAGAGGTGAGACCTGTTAAACATTTTGTGGAGGCCCAAGAGGTGAGACCTGTTAAACATTTTGTGGAGGCCCAAGAGGTGAGACCTGTTAAACATTTTGTGGAGGCCCAAGAGGTGAGACCTGTTAAAAATTATGTGGAGGCCCAATAGGTGAGACCTCTTAAACATTTTGTGCAGGCCCAAGAGGTGAGACCTGTTAAAAATTATGTGGAGGCCCAAGAGGTGAGACCTGTTAAACATTTTTGTGGAGGCCCAAGAGGTGAGACCTCTTAAACATTTTGTGGAGGCCCAAGAGGTGAGACCTGTTAAAAATTATGTGGAGGCCCAAGAGGTGAGCCATAAATATATACATTTTTCTTATTTACGGAGCAATTCTACGGCGGTTAAGGAGGAGGAGGAGGTGGAGGAGGAAATGGCACTTCATACAGATGGCACTTCACTTTTGGCTGCTTTCACTGTTAACCTCTTAAACCTTTTGTGGAGGCCCAAAAGGTGAGACCTGTTAAAAATTATGTGGAGGCCCAAGAGGTGAGACCTGTTAAACATTTTGTGGAGGCCCAAGAGGTGAGACCTGTTAAACATTTTGTGGAGGCCCAAGAGGTGAGACCTGTTAAACATTTTGTGGAGGCCCAAGAGGTGAGACCTGTTAAACATTTTGTGGAGGCCCAAGAGGTGAGACCTGTTAAAAATTTTTGGGGCCCAAGAGGTGAGACCGTTAAAAATGATGTGGAGGCCCAATAGGTGAGACCTCTTAAACATTTTGTGCAGGCCCAAGAGGTGAGACGTGTTAAAAATTATGTGGAGGCCCAAGAGGTGAGACCTGTTAAACATTTTGTGGAGGCCCAAGAGGTGAGACCTGTTAAAAATTATGTGGAGGCCCAAGAGGTGAGACCTCTTAAACATTTTGTGGAGGCCCAAGAGGTGAGACCTGTTAAACATTTTGTGGAGGCCCAAGAGGTGAGACCTGTTAAAAATTATGTGGAGGCCCAAGAGGTGACACCTCTTAAACATTTTGTGGAGGCCCAAGAGGTGAGACCGGTTAAAAATTATGTGGAGGCCCAAGAGGTGAGACCTGTTAAAAATTATGAGGAGGCCCAAGAGGTGAGACCTCTTAAAAATTATGTGGAGGCCCAAGAGGTGAGACCTGTTAAAAATTATGAGGAGGCCCAAGAGGTGAGACCTCTTAAACATTTTGTGGGGGCCCAAGAGGTTGAAACCTCTTAAACATTTTGTGCAGGCCCAAGAGGTGAGACCGGTTAAAAATTATGTGGAGGCCCAAGAGGTGAGACCGGTTAAAAATTATGAGGAGGCCCAAGAGGTGAGACCTCTTAAACATTTTGTGGAGGCCCAAGAGGTGAGCCATAAACATATAAATTTTTCTTATTTACGGAGCAATTCTACGGCGGTTAAGGAGGAGGAGGAGGAAGAGGTGGAGGAGGAAATGGCACTTCATACAGATGGCACTTCACTTTTGGCTGCTTTCCACGGTTGGAGAAGCAAAGTCCGGGTCAATCCACTTGCTGTTCATTTTGATTAGCGTCAGCCTGTCGGCACTGTCGGTTGACAGGCGGCTGCGCTTATCGGTTATAATGCCCCCGGCTGCGCTGAACACCCTTTCTGATAGCACGCTGGCGGCAGGGCAGGCAAGCACCTCCAAGGCGTACAGGGACAGTTCCAGCCACGTGTCCAACTTGGAGACCCAGTAAGTGTAGGACGCCGAGGGATCGGGGAGGACAGGGGTACGGTCTGCCAGGTACTCCCGCAACATCCGCCGATACTTGTCCCTCCTGCTGATAGCGGGCCCCGCAGTGATGGAAGTTGCACGAGGGGGTGCCATGAACGTGTCCCACACCTTGGAGAGTGTTCCCCTGGTGGCTGTGGGCCTGATGGATGTTGTGGGACTCTGGGAGACCCTCTCCTCTCTGCCGCCAGCGATGGTGGGTGGGAAAATCTCCATCATGTTCTGCACGAGTTCCCTCTGGTATTCCAGCAATCGATTCGTCCTCTCCTCTACCGGAATAAAAGAGGAGACGTTATCTTTATACCGGGGGTCCAGGAGTGCGAAGACCCAGTACAGTTTGTTCTCCACTATCCGGACAACACGTGTGTCCCGGGAAAAGCAGCCCAGCATGAAGTCAGCCATGTGTGCCAGACTCTGAATAGGCATGACCTCACTGCCCCCACCAGAAGGATCACTTGCCATTTCCTCCTCTTCCTCTTCCGCCTCCTCTCCGCCCCATCCGCGCTGAACCAATGGGACGCACACAGCCTGACTGCTACCCTCGCCGCCAGCATCCTCCTCCTCTTCCACAGCCACCTCCACGTCGTCCTCCTCCTCATCCTCCTCCTCCTGCAACTGCCACCGTGAAGCAGACAAAAGTGTGGTCTGACTGTGTAGCTCCGTTGCGTCTCCTCCTACCCCCGTCTCCTCTGCGTGCAATGCGTTCTCCCTTATTGCGATGAGCGATTCTTTAAGGACGCCTAGGAGCGGGATGGTTACGCTCACTATAGCGTCCTCGCTGCTGACCTTCTTGGTGGACTCCTCAAAGATACGCAGTACATCGCATATGTCTGCCATCCATGGCCACTCGTGGTTGGCAAACTGAGGGAGCTGAGTTGGAGGCACGCGTGGATTCATAATCTGGTACTCCATCAATGCTCTCTGCTGCTCACACACCCTGGCCAACATGGAATAGGTGGAATTCCAGCGAGTGGGCAGGTCGCACAACAGCCGATGTTCAGGCAAATGGAGGCGTTGCTGGAGTTTTTTTAAGCTAGCAGCAGCTACAGTTGACTTCCGAAAGTGAGCGCACAAGCGCCGCACTTTCACCAGTAGCTCTGCCAGGTTGGGGTAAGTCTTCAGAAATTTTTGGACTACCAGATTAAAAACGTGGGCCAGGCATGGTACGTGATTGAGTTCGGCAAGCTCCAGAGCCGCCACCAGGTTACGGCCGTTATCGCACACGAACATGCCTGGTCCTAGCTGCAGCGGCGACAGCCACATCTCCGTCTGCTGCAATATGGCGTCCCTCACCTCTGGGGCGCTGTGCTTCCTGTCGCCCAAGCTGATGAGCTTTAGCACCGCCTGCTGACGTCTCCCCGCGCCAGTGCTGCAACGCTTCCAGCTAGCGGCTGAGGGAGATGTTAAGGCAGAGGAGGAGGAGGAGGAGGAGGAGGGGGGTTTATCAGAACCCATGCTGGCAATCTTGGGCGGGGGTGGTAGGTAGGCCGTCTCTGTTTGCGACCCCGTCCCCGCTTCCACTACATTCACCCAGTGTGCCGTCAAAGAGATGTAGCGTCCCTGGCTGCAAGCGCTTGTCCACGAGTCGGTGGTCAAGTGGACCTTTGCGCTGACTGCGTACCTCAGGGCCCGCCTGATGTTACGCGACACGTGCTGGTGCAGGGCGGGGACGGCACTCCGGGAAAAGTAGTGGCGGCTGGGGACGGAATAGCGAGGTGCGGCAGCCGCCATCAGGTCGCGGAAGGCCTGCGTCTCCACAAGCCTAAACGGCAACATCTCCAGGGCCAGCAGTTTGGAGATGTGGCAGTTTAAGGCTTGGGCTTGGGGGTGACTCGAGGCGTACTTCCGCCTGCGGTCGAACGCCTGCGAGATGGACAGTTGTTGGGACGAGGAGTGTGAGGGTGCAGGCGAAGAGGCGGGGGAAGGGGAGGCTGAAGGAGAAGGCCCCAAAGTAGCCGAGGCAGAGGCAGATGTGGAGGTGTCCTGGCTGGAGGTCTGGACCGCAGTGGCAGCACACAACAAAGGGGAAGAGGCAGTGGCAGCAGGACCGGGCGCAGTTTGTATTGCGTTTGCTCTCTCCCACTCAGCCCAGTGCTTGACTTCCAAGTGACGCCGCATGCCTGAGGTGGTCAGATTGCTCTTCTCAGAGCCCCTACTCAGTTTTGATTGGCAGAGTGTGCAAACCGCGCTCAGTTTGTCATCCGCACAAACATTAAAAAATCTCCACACCACAGAAGTACGAGGCCTCGATGGGGGAGCTTCGCGCGACTGCCCGCTGCCGGGAACAGCTTCGGCCGTGCTGGCTGTGGCCTCACTACTTTGTCTGGACTGTCCTCTGCCTGTGGACATCCCTCTGCCTGTGGACATCCCTCTGCCTCTGGACATCCCTCTGCCTCTGGACATCCCTCTGCCTCTTGCTGCCTTTTTCGGTGCTGCGCAGACCACCACCTCTCCACTGCTTTCCCCGCTGGACATCACCCCTGGCCAAGTGGGGTCGGTCATTTCGTCATCCACCACCTCCTCTTCCTCACTCTGCTCCTCCTCCTGCCCACTGGACATTCCAACAGCCTCCCTTGATGGCAACTGCGTCTCATCATCATCATCGCTCATGATAACAGATGCTGGTTCAGGGTCCACATCAGCAGGAGATGGCGAAAACTCAAGGGTTTGGGCATCACTACAAACAAATTCCTCTCCTAGCTCCTGGGATTCTTCCGGCACATCTGAAAAAGGACCCGAAAAGAGCTCCTGGGAGGGGTCAAGGGTGGGATGACTCTGTTGGCCAGGTGTGGAGGAAGGAGGGTCAGAGTGAGACTGTGTGGATGACTGGCTGGTGGACAACTGTGTGGAAGCGCTATCGGCTATCCATTGCACCACCTGTTCAACCTGCTCAGGCCTCAACAGCGGTGTAACCCGCCCCCTGCTTAACTGTCCCATAAAGGCAGGGATTCTGGATGAGCGGGATCCTGGCTGACCCTCACCAGCACGCATTGTATCCCCACTGGCTTCAACAAGGCCCCCAACAGCATTTCCGCGCCCCCGTCCTCGTCCACGTCCTATTCCGCTAGCCCCCCGCCGCATTTTTTTTTTTTTTTACAATATTTTGCCTTCACAGCCGTGAAATTAGTTTGCAAGAGAACGCACAGTACAGTTGCCAATTGAAAGGCCTATATATTGTATATATTGTATATTTCAAGGTACACAGCCGTGTTCTAAGTGATCAGACGGTGTGTATGAACACCAGTTATGAGAAATTACTTTGCAAGAGAACGCACAGTACAGTTGCCAGTTATAAGGCCTATATATTGTATTATTCAAGGTACACAGCCGTGTACTAAGTGATCAGACGGTGTGTATGAACACCAGTTATGAGAAATTACTTTGCAAGAGAACGCACAGTACAGTTGCCAGTTAAGGCCTATATATTGTATTTTTCAAGGTACACAGCCGTGTACTAAGTGATCAGACGGTGTGTATGAACAACAGTTATGAGAAATTACTTTGCAAGAGAACACACAGTACAGTTGCCAGTTATAAGGCCTATATATTGTATTTTTCAAGGTACACAGCCGTGTACTAAGTGATCAGACGGTGTGTATGAACAACAGTTATGAGAAATTACTTTGCAAGAGAACGCACAGTACAGTTGGCAATTGTAAGGCCTATATATTGTATATTTCAAGGTACACAGCCGTGTACTAAGTGATCAGACGGTGTGTATGAACACCAGGTATGAGAAATTACTTTGCAAGAGAACGCACAGTACAGTTGGCAATTGTAAGGCCTATATATTGTATATTTCAAGGTACACAGCCGTGTACTAAGTGATCAGACGGTGTGTATGAACACCAGTTATGAGAAATTACTTTGCAAGAGAACGCACAGTACAGTTGCCAGTTAAGGCCTATATATTGTATTTTTCAAGGTACACAGCCGTGTACTAAGTGATCAGACGGTGTGTATGAACAACAGTTATGAGAAATTACTTTGCAAGAGAACACACAGTACAGTTGCCAGTTATAAGGCCTATATATTGTATTTTTCAAGGTACACAGCCGTGTACTAAGTGATCAGACGGTGTGTATGAACAACAGTTATGAGAAATTACTTTGCAAGAGAACGCACAGTACAGTTGCCAGTTATAAGGCCTATATATTGTATTTTTCAAGGTACACAGCCGTGTACTAAGTGATCAGACGGTGTGTATGAACACCAGTTATGAGAAATTACTTTGCAAGAGAACGCACAGTACAGTTGCCAGTTATAAGGCCTATATATTGTATTTTTCAAGGTACACAGCCGTGTACTAAGTGATCAGACGGTGTGTATGAACACCAGTTATGAGAAATTACTTTGCAAGAGAACGCACAGTACAGTTGCCAGTTAAGGCCTATATATTGTATTTTTCAAGGTACACAGCCGTGTACTAAGTGATCAGACGGTGTGTATGAACAACAGTTATGAGAAATTACTTTGCAAGAGAACACACAGTACAGTTGCCAGTTATAAGGCCTATATATTGTATTTTTCAAGGTACACAGCCGTGTACTAAGTGATCAGACGGTGTGTATGAACAACAGTTATGAGAAATTACTTTGCAAGAGAACGCACAGTACAGTTGGCAATTGTAAGGCCTATATATTGTATATTTCAAGGTACACAGCCGTGTACTAAGTGATCAGACGGTGTGTATGAACAACAGTTATGAGAAATTACTTTGCAAGAGAACACACAGTACAGTTGCCAGTTATAAGGCCTATATATTGTATTTTTCAAGGTACACAGCCGTGTACTAAGTGATCAGACGGTGTGTATGAACAACAGTTATGAGAAATTACTTTGCAAGAGAACGCACAGTACAGTTGCCAGTTATAAGGCCTATATATTGTATTTTTCAAGGTACACAGCCGTGTACTAAGTGATCAGACGGTGTGTATGAACACCAGTTATGAGAAATTACTTTGCAAGAGAACGCACAGTACAGTTGGCAATTGTAAGGCCTATATATTGTATATTTCAAGGTACACAGCCGTGTACTAAGTGATCAGACGGTGTGTATGAACACCAGTTATGAGAAATTACTTTGCAAGAGAACGCACAGTACAGTTGGCAATTGTAAGGCCTATATATTGTATTTTTCAAGGTACACAGCCGTGTACTAAGTGATCAGACGGTGTGTATGAACACCAGTTATGAGAAATTACTTTGCAAGAGAACGCACAGTACAGTTGCCAGTTAAGGCCTATATATTGTATTTTTCAAGGTACACAGCCGTGTACTAAGTGATCAGACGGTGTGTATGAACAACAGTTATGAGAAATTACTTTGCAAGAGAACGCACAGTACAATTGCCAGTTATAAGGCCTATATATTGTATTTTTCAAGGTACACAGCCGTGTACTAAGTGATCAGACGGTGTGTATGAACACCAGTTATGAGAAATTACTTTGCAAGAGAACGCACAGTACAGTTGCCAGTTATAAGGCCTATATATTGTATTTTTCAAGGTACACAGCAGTAGTGCCAAATATAGTTTGGTATGTAGCAGAGCACCTAATACACCACTAATGCCTCTCTCTGTCCCTACTCCAGCAGCTATCCCTGAATACAGCAGCCGTTCTCTGTAAAGTCTATATTGTAGTAAGCTATCACTGAAGTCCACTGTAGTAGCCCTGATAAGGGCTTTTAATCACGCTCCTGCCTGTCCAACAGCTAAAATCTGTCTCTCCCTTCTCCAGCCTCTGTCCCTGACTAAGTTCACGCAGCATATGCGTACGAGCAGGAAGAGCTGAGTTTTTAATATTCGAGGTCACATGGTTTTTCCAGCCAATGCATGTAGACGCCGTTTTCGCGCTGCCAGCGTGCTCAGCGTGCCTGTCATACCCCCCCTGCATGGTGATTGGTGGAAAAAGAGCGCCAGGGAAGGTGGGAGGGGAAACGAATTCTAGGTGCGCCATCGCCGTTATACTCGAATTAAATCGAGTACGCCAAATATCGTAGTATTCGATCGAATACCAGCTCGATCGAACACTACTCGCTCATCTCTAGTAATTGTCCCTCCCCTATTTATTGCTTCTTCTCCCACTATTCCTTGCGGTTTATAGCTTCAGTTGTTGTGGTGGTGAGCAGCAGTTTGGCTGAGATCATGGAGCCTCCATTTCTTCATTAAAAGATAAGTTTCCTTTTCCCTCCTGTTGTTTTGTTATTTGGCCTTAGGGAGACTCCTGTTCATCCTTCCTTTTGGAGGAACAGGTAGACTCATTCCTGTCATTAGTTTCCAGGGTCCTATAGGGTCAGTTCGGTGTTTAGGTTCCTGTGTATGAACTTGCCTACCTATGAGGCCTGTTCATACTGGTATATAGACAGGAATTAAGCCATGGTTTTGTGTAGGAGGTGTCCATCTTCCTTCCTTAGTTTCTAGGCCTAATCTCCTTTCCCTCCTACGCTTGGTTTGGTTCCCCCCCCACCTGCGCGTGACACTCAATCACTGATGGAGTTCACTGACCAAAACACTGATGTCTTGAGGTCTTACAAAGCATTAAACTAATGCTTGAGAAAAGCTATGATGTGGTTGAAATGTTGCACTTTATATATGTACATGTTGGGCTGAGTGAAAGACATCTCTGACGGAGATGCTGATGCCATTGTGTTTTTTGAAGACTACTTTACCAGATGTGAATCTATTGGCGGGATGTTCTGTTGCATGCCTGAAGTGATATGACATGGGACTTTGGTGCTGTTCTTAGACGTAATGATGGTGACTTTGGTGAATTTTAAGTTGCTATATTGGAGATCCATCCTCAGGATACGTCAACAAATGAGATCGCCTGTGGTTGGACTACCGGCATCTCCATTGATCAACTGTTACACTCCTTCTGCTCCTTCCCATTACAGTGAATGGGACAGCATAGTTGTAATTACACTGCTTGCCACTGTGATGTCGACGACAAGCATGTAAACAGAGAAGAGAGCACAGTGCTCATGAGCACTGCATTCTCTTCAAACAGCTGATCTGCAGGGGTGCTGGAATTCGCACCCCCACTGATCCCATATTGATAACCTACCCTGAGGATAGATAATCAGTATGGCAAAAGCAAAAGAAGCCCTTTAACACTTAAAATTCATCAGTATTATTAACAGGTTACAGTGAATTTATGGTCAAAAGTGAAAACCTAGTTTTGCTGAGAACTTACAGTGCTGTGACAGCCTGTTATGTCCCTCCTCTACTACTAGCAGCTGGGGGCTGAAGTTAGTTATAGCAGATATTTTACCATCTATTACACTATAATGTATAATACTAAATGTAGTTGAAAACGTATCTGGTTGGGACACAAATGAAAGAGCCCACAGCCTGTATGAGTGTGGAGGAAATGGTGGCATAAGTGCTTACTAAACGACCTTCCTTCCACAGAGCTGAAGAGATAGTGGATTAAAAAAAAAAAAAGCATGAGAGTCCCCTATATACACTCAATAACAAAATAATAATGCTCCAAGAAATAGTTATTGTATTCTTATGAAACTTTTTAAGGGTGAATGTAATGACGATATACTCTAATACCCTGTTGGGTTGTCTCTAACCTGGATACATGGTGAGATATGGTTGGCCATGGGGGCATTCAGGTTCTGTATGGTATCCTGCAGCACATTTGTCCACAGATATTGCAACTGGTCCTGTAGACCCTGCACACTTGTTAGTTGCCAAAGCTGGCCTCCCAGCTGGTCCCATAAATGTTTGGTGATACATGTGGTAATTGAGCAGGCCAAGGAAGTCCTGTAATCTGGTGCAGACATTCCTGGGAAACCCTTGCTGTGTTCGGGTGAGCATTATCCTGCTGTTAGTTGGAAGCCACACCATGAGAGGCAACATATGTGGCCGCAGGATTTCCTGCATGTATCATTGATCTTTTAGTGTCAATCATATGCAATAGCTCACCAGATCATCACACCATCATTTGGGGCAGTGTATCGCTCCACAGCAAAAGCATGATTGAAGCACTCATCACAAAGCTTCCATACTTGAACCCAACTGCCATGGTATCCCAAATAAACCCTGGATTCGTTGCTAACCCCTTAAGGACAGGACACTTGTGAGTTTTGCATTTTTATTTTTACTCCCTGTCTTCTTGGAGCCAAAACTTTACTATTTTGCTGTTCACATAGCCATATAAGTGCTTGTTTTTTGTGGGCCAAGTTGTATTTGCTAATGGCACCATTTTATATTGCCTATGATCTACTGGAAAGCTGGAAAAAAATCCATAGGGGGTGGAATTGGAAAAACAAACGCAATTCCACCACAGTTTTCTAGGTTTTGCATTTACAGTGTTCACTATGCGGTAAAACTGATCTTTTACCTTCATTCTTTGTGAGAGCTAATTTTTTTGCGGGGCAATCTGTAGTTTTATTGATGCCATTTTGGAGTATGTATGACGTTTTGATCACTTTTTATTCAGTTTTTTTGTGGGAAGGTAAAGTGACAGCCATCAGCCTTTTTTTATTTTTATTTTTTTTAGTTCGGTGTTCACCATACAAGATAAGTATATTTGTATTTTAACCCCTAAATGACAAGCACTGTACATATACCATTGCACAACACCACTGCAAATGAAAGCAACAGTGGCAGGACACGTAATGGGCGCCATGAAAATATAATAAATTCTCTTTGGTTAAGCACCTGGAAATGGTATCGTATGCTCGGGTGCGCTGGCCGAGCACTAGGGGGAGGGGAGGGTGTCTGGTTAATAGAAAAAGGTCACAATCGCGACTTCTCCTCTTTTACTCCTTTCACTTGTAAAAGTATGCTAATTAACTGAATTTGTACGCATTAGCGCACAATGCGTAGCATTAGTATAGAAATTTGTATGCATTAGCGTACAATGCGTAGCATTAGCATACAAATTTGTACGCACTAGCGTACAATGCGTAGCATTAGCATACAAATTCGTACGCACTAGCATACAATGCGTAGCATTAGCATACAAATTCGTACGCATTAGTGTACAATGCGTAGCATTAGCATACAAATTTGTACGCATTAGAGTACAATGCGTAGCATTAGCATACAAATTCGTACGCATTAGCGTACAATGCGTAGCATTAGCGTACAAATCAACATTACAGTGAATGCCAGTACTCTCCCACACATTTATTCGCTGCATAGCAGCGAACAAACGCGCGGGTAAGAGACTCGAGCATTGCGCTCGAGTACACTCTGTGTTCGAGCATGCTCGCTCAACACTAGTTACCACTGCTCCCAACACCTCCTAAAAGTTAAATCAGAATGGTCTAGATGGGGGGCAGTTCATCAAAATTTCTCAGTCCAGTGATATATTCCCTCATAGTCAAAATGTCTTTGAGTGAATGATAGTGGTATATCTAGCATTCAATGATCTCACACCAATAAGTTCACTACCCAAAAGTAGCCTCTTAGAGCCTCCTTATAGGGTAGTGGGGGGAACCAATTTTATACCTTCTTGTGGCAAGACCAAATGTCTAATCAGGCCACACTTGTAATCTTTTAAATATCTGCCTGAGACATAACTGCATGCCTAGTTTTGTAGCAATATGAGTCTTCTATTCTGAAGGGAAGGGGTGGGACCTCATTGTTTGCCAGTGAGGTGTCACCTTTTTGACCACTTAAAGATTTTAATATAGTTATTGTCGCATTCTTGATCAGTATGTTATTGACTGAAGCAAAAACAATTTAGGAAGAAAAGAAACAGTCCTTTTTGTAGACTTTGGTGAGCACTTTGGAGACTTTAGTATGAAAATAATAAAGAAGCTACATTATTTTGTTCAACACTTACCATATGCAAGTTGCTTCAAAAGCTACTACCAGACACGGATTTCATTCATTTCAAAGGTCATCGCTCACATATTTAATCGGCTCGTGCCAAGAATCTGCTTTAGCACTTACATGCCCCTGGGACAGTAGTGTACTGTATTGTTTGCTGTGCTCTGTCTATATTTGCAAGGAACAATGTGTATATATATCCACAAAGAACATGACCTTTAATTTTTATAACACCTCAAATGCCTACATGGCCTTGCAAACTTAAGGTAATCTAACACTAGGAAGTTCACCGTTACACCAGCACAATGCCTTGTAGGCACTGTTGTAGCTATAGGGCTCGCAGCAGTTGCGACCGGGCTCCTAAGCCAGGGGGGACCAGAAGCACTGTATTTTCCCTTTATGAGATGCGGATAGTGCATCTTATAAAGGGAATACTAGTGAGCGCTTCCATAATGGAAGCGCTCGCTAGTATGCAGGAGGAGGGGGAGTGAAGCGCTGGTAGCGCTGTACTGTACATACCCCTCCTCCTGCTCACTCCTCTCAGGGCTCGCGTTTCTGTGTCCTGACTGCCTGCAGCGCCAGGACGTACAGAGCGCACTCTGACCTGACACTGCAGGAGGTCAGGTGACTGCAGCATGGGCCCTGAGAAGAGGAGACAGCCAGGACCGGGAGAGCGGCAGCAGGAGAGCTAAGTTTATTTATTATTTTACAGTCTGATCTGAGGTCTGATATGAGGGGGTCTGAAGGGTCTAATGGGGGGACTGGGGTCTAGAGAGGCCTAATTAATTGGGGGTCTAGAGAGGTCTAATTGGGGGGTCTGGAGGGGTCTAAATAATTTTGGGGTCTGGAGAGGTCTAATTTTGGGATCTGGAGAGGTCTAATTAATTGGGGGGTCTGGAGAGGTCTAATTTATTGGGGATCTGGAGAGGTAATATTGGGGGTCTGGAGAGGTAATATTGGGGGTCTGGAAAGGTCTAATTTGGGGTCTGGAGAGGTCTAATTTGGGGTCTGGAGAGGTCTGACTGGGGACCTGGAGGTCTGACTGGGGATCTGTAGGTCTGGTCTGAGGTCAGATATGGGGGTCTGGAGGTCTAATGGGGGTCTTATATTGCGGCAGGGTCTGATCTGAGGTCTAAAACTGGGGTCTTATATGGGGTCTGACATAGAGGTCTGGTTTGAGGTGGGGAGGTCTCATTTAGGGTTTTATATGGGGGTCTGATCTGAAAAGAAGGGGGTATTTTTTGTACTGACGCACTATTTGTGTGGTACCAGTATTTTCAGGGAGACTGTTTCTGCAGTATAGTATTGGGGAGCACAGCGGGCACAGTATTGGGGAGCACAGCGGGCACAGTATTGGGGGGGCAGGATGGGGTGTTGAGAAGGTGGGAGAATGATGGAAAAGTAAGAAAGTAAGATGTCTGTTTGTTAAACTCTGCAGAGACGAAGCGCGGCTGAAAGAAGTCACCATGGCGGTCTGGTCTGACAGGAGAAGAAGAGGAAAGAGAATGTCTACATCAGAGAAGAGAAGTCACTGGATGTAAGAGGTACATATGTGGTGCTGTGTTACTCTGTATGTTCTCTAAAGTATGTCTTTAAAGGCTTTTTTTTTTTTTTGTACGAGCGCTGCCTTCTCTGCTCTGTTTACTGCTCATCACTGCAAATGCTGCGGCGAGCAATTGAACAGAGCGGAGAAAGCAGCTGATCTGCGGGGGTGCTGGGGTACCCCACCGATCTTATATTGATGACTAGAGATGAGCGAGCATGCTCGTCCGAGCTTGGTGCTCGTTCGAGTATTACGGTACTCGTAAGTGCACGCTGCTCGAACGAGTATCTCGCCATGCTCGAGGAAATGGCATCTCCCGCATTTTGAATTTTGGGCGCCTATAAACTAAGCCAATCACAAGCCAGGAGACTATGTGGTACACCCAGCATCACGTGGGGCCCTTACATGTCGATAGCAGGGGTTGGCTGGCCAGATCAGGTGACCCTGGAATATGCTAGTGACTGCCCGTGGTGCTCGGCTCAGATGCTGTCTGGATGTCGTTAGGGACAGAGCTGCTGCGTTTCAGGGAGACTGTTAGGGCCTGGATTTAGTTCTCTGTTAGGCAGGGGTGATCTGAAAAGAACCCAACAGCCCTTCTAAGGGCTACAAGACCTTTTTTTTGTCTCCTGGCTGGGCTGGCTGGCACTAGTAGTGCAGCTATCGCCATATATAACACTTTTTTTTTATTGTTTTAACTTGATACAAATCCATTTCATACAGCAGTGTGGAACCATTCTGTGTGTCACAGTTCAGCTGTCCAGTCACCACAATCCGTATTTTCTGTCCAGGTGACCCATTCTGTACGTCACGTCAGTAAAAAAGGTCTTTTGCTCTCACTGATACAGCTACATTACAAAAATCTCTGTGCGACATTTGTCTGGGTTGCAGTCAAAATAGCCACAGTCAGCAGGGGCTGAGTTTGCTCTGATAGTTTCTGCACGTCACATTAAAAAAAATATATATATAAAAAAATATATATAAAAAAATATATATATAAAAAAATTGTTTTTTTGTTGTTTTATCTCAGTGATACAAATCCATTTCATACAGCTGTGTGGAACCATTGTGTGTGTCACAGTTCAGCTGTCCAGTCACCACAATCCGTATTTTCTGTCCAGGTGACCCATTTTGTACGTCACGTCAGTAAAAAAGGTCTTTTGCTATCACTGATACAGCTACATTACAAAAATCTCTGTGCGACATTTGTCTGGGTTGCAGTCAAAATAGCCACAGTCAGCAGGGGCTGGGTTTGCTCTCTGATAGTTTCTGCACGTCACGTTAAAAAAAAAATATATATATATATATATATATATATATATATATATATATATATAAAATAAAAAAATATATATAAAAAAATAGTTTTTTTGTTGTTTTATCTCAGTGATACAAATCCATTTCATACAGCTGTGTGGAACCATTCTGTGTGTCACAGTTCAGCTGTCCAGTCACCACAATCCGTATTTTCTGTCCAGGTGACCCATTTTGTACGTCACGTCAGTAAAAAAGGTATTTTGTTCTCACTGATACAGCTACATTACAAAAATCTCTGTGCGACATTTGTCTGGGTTGCACTTAAGCAGACCAAGTCTGCCTAATCTAATAGTTTCAGTGTAATTGCTCCATACTGCACGGTACGTAATAACATACGTAATTTTGCTCTAACTTTTCCACCTATATACAAAGCACAATACGTATTTCCTGTCCAGGTGACACATTCTGTACGTCACGTCAGTAAAAAAGGTCTTTTGCTTTCACTGATACAGCTACATTACAAAAATCTCTGTGCGACATTTGTCTGGGTTGCAATTAAGCAGACCAAGTCTGCCTAATCTAATAGTTTCAGTGTAATTGCTCCATACTGCACGGTACGTAATAACATACGTAATTTAGCTCTAACTTATCCACCTATATACAAAGCACAATCCGTATTTTCTGTCCAGGTGACCCATTCTGTACGTCACCTCAGTAAAAAAGGTCTTTTGCTCTCACTGATACAGCTACATTACAAAAATCTCTGTGCGACATTTGTCTGGGTTGCAGTCAAAATAGCCACCGTCAGCAGGGGCTGAGTTTGCTCTCTGATAGTTTCTGCACGTCACGTTAAAAAAAATATATATATAAAAAAAATATAAAAAAATAGTTTTTTTGTTGTTTTATCTCAGTGATACAAATACATTTCATACAGCTGTGTGGAACCATTCTGTGTGTCACAGTTCAGCTGTCCAGTCACCACAATCCGTATTTTCTGTCCAGGTGACCCATTCTGTACGTCACTTCAGTAAAAAAGGTATTTTGCTTTCACTGATACAGCTACATTACAAAAATCTCTGTGCGACATTTGTCTGGGTTGCACTTAAGCAGACCAAGTCTGCCTAATCTAATAGTTTCAGTGTAATTGATCCATACTGCACGGTACGTAATAACATACGTAATTTTGCTCTAACTTATCCACCTATATATTTTCTTGTTCAGATTGAACAAGTTTGTGGGTTTCAGTACAGCAGGCCCATTTATTTATTTTTTTTATATAATACACTTATATACAGAAAATGTTGAACCCCAAGGCTAAGGGTTCGAGGATGTGGGCGTGGGCATTCAATTACTGCAGGGGGCAGAGGCCGTGGTCCTGGGCAGGGTGAGACAGTACCTGTTGATGAGGGAGCAGGGGAATGCCGCAGAGCTACACTCCCTAGCTTCATGTCTCAACTTACAGGGACACGTGGTAGAGGACTGTTGAAACCACAACAGTGCGAACAGCTGATGTCGTGGATTGCGGACAATGCTTCAAGTAATTTGTCCACCAGTCAGTCTTCCACGCAGTCCACCCACGTTACCCAAGGGAGCACTCCTCTGGCTCCTCCACCTCAACCTCCTTCCCCCCAGTCTGCCCCCTCCCAGGAAAATTTGGAATGTGATCCGGCATACTCTCAGGAACTGTTTTCTGGACTCTTCCCAGAGTCACAAACCACTTCTCAGGTTGCTGCTGACCTCTTTCCCGATGCCCAAGTTTTCCATCTGTCGCAGTCTGTGGGTGATGATGATGATGACAATGTTGACTTAGTGGTAGAAGTGTGTAAAGAGGTGTCGGACGATGAGGAGACACGGTTGTCAGACAGTGGTGAAGTTGTTGTCAGGGCAGGAAGTCCGAGGGGGGAGCAGACTGAGGAATCGGAGGATGAGGAGGTGACTGACCCAAACTGGGTTGATAAGCCGAGTGAAGGCAGTGCTTCTGAGGTGGAGGCGAGTGCTGCACCAGAACAGGTTGGAAGAGGCAGTGGTGTGGCCAGAGGGAGAAGCAGGGCCAGAGCTGGTGCATCAGCAGCAACTGTTTCACGTAGTGAAGCTCCCGTGGCGAGGCCTAGATGTTCACAAGTCTGGAGATTCTTTATAGAAAGTGAGGATGACCGACGGACTGTGGTGTGCAACCTGTGCCACACCAGGATCAGCAGGGGTGCCACCACTACTAGCCTAACCACCACCAGCATGCGCAGGCATATGAGTGCTAAACACCCCACTCAATGGAACCAAGGCCGTTCACCACCTCCTGCGGGTCACACCACTGCTCCTTCCCCTGTGTCACTCGCTGCCTCTGCTAGTCAACCCCCTGCCCAGGACCCCGGCACGTGCGCCTCCTGCCGGAAAACCACACCTTCGCCTCCACGATCCTCCACAGCGTCCACCAATGTGTCCCAGCGCAGCGTTCAGCTGTCTTTACAGAAGACGCTGGAGCGCAAGAGGAAATACAGTTCCACCCACCCACATGCCCAAGCCCTCAACGTCCACATCTCCAAATTGCTGAGCCTGGAGATGCTGCCCTATAGGCTGGTAGATACCGAGGTCTTTCGCAATCTCATGGCGGTGGCTGCCCCTTGGTATTCGGTCCCCAGCCGCCACTATTTTTCCCGATGTGCCGTCCCAGCCCTACACCAGCACGTGTCACAGAACATCATCCGTGCCCTGACCAACGCTGTTTCTGAGAAGGTCCACCTAACCACGGACACGTGGACAAGTGCTGCCGGGCAGGGACACTATATCTCACTGACGGCACATTGGGTTAACTTGGTGGAGGCTGGGACCGAGACTGACCCTGGGGCCGCTCATGTACTGCCCACACGAGGATTGCGGGGCCTACCTCGGTCACGGTCTCTCAGACGTACTATGCCTCCTCCTCCGACCCCTCCTCCACCTCCTCCTCCGAATTACCATCCGTGGGCACGGCGCCTTCAGTCGGTAGCTCTAGGTGCAGCAGCAGTGCCGTGGGTAAGCGCCAGCAGGCGGTGCTCAAACTGCTGAGCTTAGGTGACAAAAGGCACACCGCCCAAGAGCTGTTAGAGGGCATCACGGTGCAGACCAATCTGTGGCTGGCACCGCTGAACCTCAAGCCAGGCACGGTTGTGTGTGACAATGGGCGTAACCTGGTGGCGGCTCTGCAACTCGGCAGACTGACACATGTGCCATGCCTGGCCCACGTGTTCAATCTCATAGTTCAGCGGTTCCTCAAGACATACCCCAATCTGTCTGATTTGCTCACCAAGGTGCGCCGCAAGTCGACCACAGATGCTGCCACTCTCAGGGCAGCGCAGTGCCGCATACAACTGCCCACTCACCGACTGTTGTGCGACGTGCCCACAAGATGGAATTCGACATTATACATGTTATCCAGAGTTTACCAGCAGCGCAGAGCGATTGTAGACTGCCAGATGTCAACTTCCACCAAAACTGGTAGTCAGATCACTCAAATTCCTCAAGTCTACAATGAGGAGTGGACGTGGATGTCTGATATCTGCCAGGTGTTGAGCAACTTTGAGGAGTCAACACAGATGGTCAGCGGCGATGCCGCCATTATCAGCCTCACCATCCCGCTGCTTTGCCTTTTGAAAAACTCACTGCTCAGCATGAAGTCAGATGCTTTGCGCTTGTCACAAGAGACGGTGGAGGAAGATACGTCGCTTGATAGCCAGAGCACCCTCCGGTCTGTTTCTCAGCGCGTATCGGAGGAGGGGGATGAGGATGGAGGAGGAAATGGAGAGTCAGGCCAGTGAGGAGAGGGAATTTTTGCGTGTTGGTACTCTTGTGCACATGGCAGACTTCATGTTAGGCTGCCTATCCCGTGACCCTTCCGTTAGATGCATTTTTTCAAACACCGATTACTGGGTGTTCACTCTCCTGGACCCACGGTACAAGCAGAACCTTTCCACTCTCATCCCTGTAGAGGAAAGGAGTATGAGAGTGAATCAATATCAACAGGCCCTGGTGCACAAGCTGAAACAATCCTTCCCATCTGACGCCGCAAGCGGCAGAGGACGTGGTTCTGTTGGCCAAGTAGCGGGGGAGAGGAGGCGTGCAGGCAGCTTGTCCAGCACTGGCAGGGGAACGCTCTCTAAGGGCTTTGCCAGTTTTATGTCAACCCAGCAGGACACTGTCATCTGTCCCCAGTCTAGGCAGAGTAGGGGTGAGCTTTACAGAAAGATGGTGAGGGAGTACCCAGCTGACCATACCAACGTCCTGCGTGATCACTCTGCTCCATACAACTACTGGGTTTCAAAGCTGGACACGTGGCCTGAACTGGCGCTGTACGCCTTGGAGGTGCTGGCCTTGCCCTGCCGCTAGCGTGCTGTCAGAGCGGGTATTCAGTGCAGCTGGTGGCGTCATCACCGATAAGCGTACACACCTGTCAACTGACAGCGCTGACAGGCTGACGCTTATTAAAATGAACAAAGCCTGGATTTCACCGGAATTCAAATCTCCTTTGGGGGAAAGCAGCTAAAGATTAACATTACTTATGTTTCTGATTCCTCTTCTCTACTCCTCCTACTCCTCCTCCTCTTTGTCGTCTTTGCCTAACGCTGACCCAAAAAACGCAATTTTTTAGAGGTCCAACTGGCACTCTTTTACCACAATTTTTCCGGAGGTCCACCTACAGGCCTTCTCTCTAAACAATTTTTCTTTGCACCTAGTTGGTTGCTTCCCTAACATGTGATGGGTATGTGCCTCGCCTTTCTTGGTCTGGGTGAGCACAATTGCCATGAGGGTAACCACCAGGCTGTTGCCTGAGAATTTGGGGTAATGGTGGGATTAGGCAGCCTCAGAGGCATCCATGCATGCTGCCCTGCTGTTTCCTGTCCATTTCCGTGGTGTTTCCATCATTTTCTGATGTTTCCAGGTTTTCACCCAGCCTTCCCTAGGCAGAGCCTTGGTCCCCTGCAAAAATGCTCGAGTCTCCCATTGACTTCAATGGGGTTCGTTACTCGAAACGAGCACCCGAGCATCGGGAAAAGTTTGTCTCGAATAACATGCACCCGAGCATTTTAGTGCTCGCTCATCTCTATTGATGACCTATCCTAACATTAGGACTGGAGGGAAGGGGTTAGTTTGAAAATTTGGCATGGGGTGGGGGGCATTTTAATCTTTGACTTGGACAGCAGAAAAGCTAGGTGCACCAGTGCTTAGTGGAGATGGGGGGGGGGGGGGCAAGCTGAACTCTTGCACCCGGGCCCATGAGACTTTAGCTACACCCCTGCTTGTAGGACTAGCTCAGCTAAATGTAATGATCCCTTTCACTTAGTGATCCATTGCTTCATTCTGGAGAAAAAGTACTTTTAATCCTTATACAAATGAGCAGTCAAGTGCAATAAGGATAGCTCCAAGCTACTCTGTGCACCTGTATATCTGTAGCCCAGACAAACTATTTAAGTGATACAATGTGCCCCATTTTCACAGATGAAAAACTGCTGCCAAAACATCAACCAATGTTTTTAACTAAGGATCACAACTAATAATATAAGCCAAGTACAACTGACAACCATCTGTGCGAGTGCGTGTAACCACAACTTCCTCCTCAAACCACAAATATAGCAAAATTGTTACAACCGTCTAGTCCCATACCAACTACAAAATCATTTCATGTTAAGATGCTGGTTATGTACATAAAATGTGATTTTAATTACCCAATATAATTACCTTCATTCCTGATTCAAAAGTTGTTGTCTTCATGCAGAGCAGTGCCTCAGTTGCTGAGAAATTAAGCCTTTTGTATTATGCAAATAAGCTGTTTGGTGCAACAAAGGCATTACCATTGCACCTGATCGCACCAACAGCTCTCTTCCCTACAAGACTTAGCTCCATCCCCCAGCTCTGAGTGACAGGGTCAGTCCTGGCCCTGCATTCTCGCCTGTGCACTAGCTCTTCAGAAATTGATGCATGTGCAGAACAGTCCTGATGCTTGCCAGGGCTGAAGTCAGCACTGTGCAGCCCAAGCAAGCATCAGGGCTATACTGCCAAAGCATGGGCTAAAACGCAGGGTCATGAGACATTACATTGCCACTGCCTGGCCCTGTCACTGAGAGATGAGGGAGGCGGCGGAACTAAACGTGATAGGGAGGGGAGCTGTTGATCTGACTAGCTGCAACGATGACGCCCTCTTGCACCAATCAGCTAATTTGCATACTACAAAAGGCTTAATTTCTCAGCAACTGGGGCACTGATCTGCAGGGGCAGAGCAACGGTTGAATCAGGAGACTGTGTTGAAGCTACCAGTTTATTTAGTTTATTACTCTGGTCTATGGTGACCTCCTGCTCTGGCAGCTATATCGTCCTCTAGCAGATAAACCCTTTACAAGCTCAGAAGTTCACAGAAGCATACATATAAAAATATACTGTATTTTTATTGATACATAGATATAAAAACATTATAAATATATAATACAAAAAAGAAAAAATTAAAACCTATTTGTCTCATAGGTTCTAGGTTCTAGTTTTTTCTTTTTTTGTACGCATTTCTGTATTTGTCAAATTGCACACAGGGTTCGCTGTAGATTTTTCTTGTTGTTTGGCTATATTGGCAGCTTCCTGTGTGTTTGCCACGGACCCTTAACTGCAAGACCAACCCAGATTGTAGATATGGGTAATGTTATGTTTAGGGACAATTATTTTTGTAAATTTTGAATTATGAATTATATTTATGACTTTTTTATATCTATTTTACATGCATGCTTTTGTGAACTCCTAGTTAAAGATAAATAAATATATATGTACTAGCTGAAGGACCCGGCTTCGCCCGGGTATATTTATTATTTATATTTAATCTATTTCATTTGTTTGTGTGTGATATCGAGAGTGACCTCTACAGTGCCCTCCCCTTAACAGAAACATCCACAGCACCCTCTCCTTTAACTGTGACCTCTCCAGCAGCTAGGGTGGCCACTGTCTTCACCCCATGAAGCCACACCACTAAACATGAGGCCACGCGCCCTGGCTCCGTGACGACACGGAGGAGAAGTTGTCTGAGCGTGAGCTACTGAAAGGGTGGACATCCCTGCGTCCGTCCAGGCACTGCGCCGGACGGAAAACAGGGAGCCAGAAAACTGGACTGTCCAGCCTAAAGCAGGACATCTGGCCACCCTAACATCAGCATGCCCCTAGGGTGGCCAGAGGTCCGGTTTTAGGCTGGACAGTCTGGCTTTCAGATTCAGTGTCCACCGTCCAGCGCAGGGCCTGGACAGACAGGGATGTCCACCCTTTCAGTAGCTCACGCTCAGACAGCTTCTCCTCTGTGTCTTCACGGAACCAGTGGGCATGGCCTCGTGTTTAGGGGTGTGGCTTCATGGGGACCGGTGGCATGGCTTCACATTGGGGGGAGGCTGGACAGTCTGGCTTTCAGACTCCCTGTCCTCTGTCATGCGCAGGGCCTGGATGGACACAGGGATGTACTTTTGAACAGCTCACTCTCAGACAGCAGCACTGTGCAGTCTGAGCATGATCTGCAGGGAGAAATTCACCCTCCCTCCCATGCAGCTGACAGAATTGATTTTTACCTTCATTTTGTCAATCCCGGTCAGATGCGGAGTGGAAGGGGTGTGGCCTGACTGAGTCAGGGGCGTGACTTATTGGTACCTGGGGGTGGGGCTTTTCAGTCCTTCTTTTGAGGGTGGCCTGAATTACAGGTTGATGCCATAGTAATTTAGGAGGAAACACAGTAGGTAGCAGTGCAAGAAAACATCTTTTATTACTACTGAACGGAAAATATGTCAAATTTACATTATATGAGGTAATGATTGATGATGAGTTAGTCTAAAACACAAGTTATATTTATGGTAACCGGAATACTCCTTTAACAGTGTCATCCACAGCGCTCTGCCCCTTTAAAGCATACCTACAGCAGTGAACTGGCTGGGTTGTTATGGAAACCTGGTGTGTGTGGAGACTAACTGCCTGTAAGCTTCTATTGGCTGATAAGGGTCATGTGACCAGGCTTCTATTGGCTAATGCATTTTTTGGGAATATCGCAGGAACAGTACGTCTTGGAGAGCTGAGACCCATTCTAAAACCTTCCCGGACACCTGATGTACCTGTGTGCTAAATTTCGTGATTGTAGCTGCGAAGGTGCGGATTCCTTTAGCGGACATACATACACACACACATACAGTACAGACCAAAAGTTTGGACACACCTTCTCATTCAAAGAGTTTTCTGTATTTTCATGACTATGAAAATTGTAGATTCACACTGAAGGCATCAAAACTATGAATTAACACATGTGGAATTATATACTTAACAAAAAAGTGTGAAACAACTGTAAATATGTCTTATATTCTAGGTTCTTCAAAGTAGCCAACTTTTGCTTTGATTACTGCTTTGCACACTCTTGGCATTCTCTTGATGAGCTTCAAGAGGTAGTCACCTGAAATGGTTTTCACTTCACAGGTGTGCCCTGTCAGGTTTAATAAGTAGGATTTCTTGCCTTATAAATGGGGTTGGGACCATGAGTTGTGTTGGGCAGAAGTCAGGTGGATACACAGCTGACAGTCCTACTGAATAGACTGTTAGAATTTGTATTATGGCAAGAAAAAAGCAGCTAAGTAAAGAAAAACGAGTGGCCATCATTACTTTAAGAAATGAAGGTCAGTCAGTCCGAAAAATTGGGAAAACTTTGAAAGTGTCCCCAATTGTCGCAAAAACCATCAAGCGCTACAAAGAAACTGGCTCACATGAGGACCGCCCCAGGAAAGGAAGACCAAGAGTCACCTCTGCTGCGGAGGATAAGTTAATCCGAGTCACAAGCCTCAGAAATCGCAGGTTAACAGCAGCTCAGATTAGAGACCAGGCCAATGCCACACAGAGTTCTAGCAGCAGACACATCTCTACAACTACTGTTAAGAGGAGACTGTGTGCAGCAGGCCTTCATGGTAAAATAGCTGCTAGGAAACCACTGCTAAGGACAGGCAACAAGCAGAAGAGACTTGTTTGGGCTAAAGAACACAAGGAATGGATATTAGACCAGTGGAAATCTATGCTTTGGTCTGATGAGTCCAAATTTGAGATCTTTGGTTTCAACCACCTTGTCTTTGTGCGACGCAGAAAAGGTGAACGGATGGACTCTACATGCCTGGTTCCCACCGTGAAGCATGGAGGAGGAGGTGTGATGGTGTGGGGGTGCTTTGCTGGTGACACTGTTGGGGATTTATTCAAAATTGAAGGCATACTGAACCAGCATGGCTACCACAGCATCTTGCAGTGGCATGCTATTCCATCCGGTTTGCGTTTAGTTGGACCATCATTTATTTATCAACAGGACAATGAGCCCAAACACACCTCCAGGCTGTGTAAGGGCTATTTGACCAAGAAGGAGAGTGATGGGGTGCTATGCCAGATGACCTGGTCACCAGAACTGAACCCAATCGAGATGGTGTGGGGTGAGCTGGACCGCAGAATGAAGGCAAAAGGGCCAACAAGTGCTAAGCATCTCTGGGAACTCCTTCAAGACTGTTGGAATACCATTTCAGGTGACTACCTCTTGAAGCTCATCAAGAGAATGCCAATAGTGTGCAAAGCAGTAATCAAAGCAAAAGGTGGCTACTTTGAAGAACCTAGAATATAAGACATATTTTCAGTTGTTTCACACTTTTTTGTTAAGTATATAATTCCACATGTGTTAATTCATAGTTTTGATGCCTTCAGTGTGAATCTACAATTTTCATAGTCATGAAAATACAGAAAACTCTTTGAATGAGAAGGTGTGTCCAAACTTTTGGTCTGTACTGTACATACATTCAGCTTAATATATTAGATTCAGTGATATGTAACACTTTACAAGCAGCTGTGTCTTCCGCGCTGGGCTGCATTATACAAAAGGAAATCTTATTACAAGGCTGATAAATAACAATATTATGTATGAAGTAAAGTTCAGGCTTCTGACTGGGGGTGAGGAAAAATTTTGCGTGATTTGTTTTTCACAGCCAATTTGGATGCACTGATAAATTAAAACACCGTGCTTATGATTCACAAATCTATTCTCCCATTGCAAACTTAAAAAAAGCGACTCAACAAAACTGAAACATGTGAACTGATTATTTGCTCACCCACATCGAGGCCAGATCAGAATACCAGGCTCCACTTAGCCATTTAGAGCTGTGTAGAAACAGCTCCTCCTTCTCGTGGTTGATAGAAGAGCGTATCACAGAATTATCTTTTTCTGCTACAATAAAATGAATCTTGTATCCCTGTAATTCTCAGGGGAAGTAACCTGATGTGTATTTGAGGAAAGTAAATTTTAGTGTTATTCTCAGAACTCTTTAAACTCTGTCTTGGTTGTTAGTCCACTCATTACCAATGACAAGCAAGAAAGTGTCTATTTTTAACTAAGAACAGCTAAAGGAAAAATAAATTGGCACACAGTGTATTCAATACACAGGCTGGACAATAGTATATAAATATCACATACATTGTAGAACAGGTATGTAACATTGGGTACAAGAAAGATCCCTACACTATATATTACACCCCTTTCCCTCTACACCAACATTCAAAATATGCTTCACCAATCAATAATCAAGAGGAACAGACATGAACTGGGAAGGGGTATGAGAGACAGCGAGGTTGCATGATTTCTGGGCCAGGTATGATGTTGCTTAGGAAGTATGGCCCTGTCAGTCAACTAAGAAAGGGAGGTGCTGGAAGAGTCGGAACTATGGTGGTTTGAACCTAACCTCAGTGCCCTTAAAAGCTAATTTTGGATTGGATTAAAAGGCAGTTTTCTCAAGATTGCAGGATTGGTTCTGGCAGTTTAATTTATGAGTATGATATGGGACACCAGTGTCGGACTGGGGTACCTAGGGCCCACCAGTAAAAATTATTTTGGGGGCCCATTGTACGGATACAATCAAATATAATAAATAATCTAACAAGTTTTTTATATGAACATAGGCTGGTGGAGGGGCTGTACATTGAATATAAGTATGTAGTGCAGTACGTCTACTGTGTTATGTGCCACTTGTGCAGGGGGTGGGGGACTAGGGGCCCACCTTGCTCAGGGGCCCACCGGGGGATTCACCTGTACACCTGTGGGCCAGTCCGAGCCTGTGGGACACAGACCTACCAGATAATGTGTACAGTTTAAAACTGTATGGGTGCTGACAAACCCTCTTTAACATTAAAAGTTAGCTAGTACAAATCACTTGTATCTTGCACTTTTTAACAATTTGTTTCCTTTGCAAGTTGTGTAGTTTGTAGTTCTCCTAGATCTGGTAGGTGGAGGCTAGCTGTCATTCACTGCATACAGAAAGTAGCAGAGAAGCCCCAAAATCATAGTGTACATTATTTAGAGGTACTGACCTGCATGGATGTGACTTTATAACTTAGGCTACGACAGAAAACTGTCTATGCAGTCTCTTTTGTTGTGGCAGTCTCTGAGTTTTTGCTCACACCTCCTCTAGCCTTTCCATACGCTTGTATTGACAGATGTAATCTGATACTTCAGTGAGCTGATCCATCCTGGAAAGCTTCAAAAGAATTTTCAGAGATAAAAGCATTTAGCAAGTGCAGAGGGGAAGGGGTAAACAGCTGAAATCAGAGGAACAAGACATTTCTCTCCGATAAGATATATTACAAAGTATGTTAGAGTCATATGTACTACTGATGCTTTAAGCAAAGTTGTGTGAAAAATCAGTGACCATTTAACTTATTTATTAATGATATAAAGGATGGGATTAATAGCATCTCTGCTATTTTGCAGAAGACACCAGGTTATGTAATAGTGGGCAGTCTATGGAAGATGTCCATAGACTACAAGCTGACTTGGACCCTCTGAGTATTTGGGCATCCAAATGGCAAATGTGATTCATTGTGGAAAAATGTAAAGTTATGCCTCTGAGTACTTATAATCTACATGTATCATATGCCCTAGGAGGAGTAAGACTGGAAGAATCAATTGCTTTGTTGTGGCTTCATCTGAAATACTGTAAGCAGTTCAGTTCTGGGTGTCAATTCATAAAAAGGATGCACTGGAGCTGGTAAAATATAAAGAAGAGCAACTAAACTCATAAGAGACATATAAGGTCTTAGTTATGAGGAAAGATTAAAGAATTTAATTTATTTAGACTTCAGAAAAGACATGTAAGAGGGGATATAATTAACTTGTATAAATATATAAATGGCCTGTACAAACAATATGATGAAAAGTCATTCCCTGTCAAATCTCTCCAAAAGACAAAGAGAAGAAGAACTTGAGTCTCCATAGGTGATACAGGTACTTCACCATAGGAACTGTATATCTGTGGAAGAGTCTGCCTCAAGACATGGTTACAGGAGGAACACTTCAAAAAGGCTTAGATGAATTTTTAGAACTAAATAACATTAATGCTTATGTAAGTGTGTAGAATTCTGTTTTTTCACTCCCCTTCCCTTAGTTCAGATTCTCTCCCATCTCCTGGTTGAACTTGATTTACATATATTTTTTTCCATACTAACTATTTAATTATATAATAAATAAAACACATTGCACACAAAAAAATGGTATAATTATTGTATACACAGCTTGTGGATTAGCGTACGATAATTAAAAACAAAGACGTTTATAATCAATGTCTGGTCACCGAGTACATGTTGTATCTCACCACAGTATTTCAGAAAACTCACTTCAAAACAAGATACATCTGTTATTGACCTGCAAGTAAACAAGACCCTTTAGTACCTGTTGCATAATAAACTACATCACAACAGTATCCACAATTATGAGGTACAACCAAAAGTACAAACACAGAACGCACAGAATGCAGTATGTTCATCGGGCATTATACTTCTATTGTTATCATTATCAACCATAGTCAACTGTTTTTGATCACCTCAAATTATGCTGCAGGTAGTGTGAGACTACATATGGCATCAGACAAAACTGCATTTTTTTATCATCTCAGTGACTTGAAAGTTAAAAAAAAAGGAAAGATAGAAAAAAAATACTTTTTGAGACTCGGCGAAATATTACATTATATCATTTTGTCGTAAAATAGCTGTTATCAAAGACAATGGATGGATTTTACAGAAATAAAAATCGCTCCCGTGGCCCGCCACAATTGCCTCACCTCGCATCATTGGCGGTGCACCCCTGTCTCCTACACAAGAAAGACAGCTATTATATCAAAATGCATCACAAGTTTAATAAGGATGATTTCAACCCTAATACATGCCCATGCCTCAACCTCTGTATTTACTTATCTATCACAGGTACATGACAAACTTTTATAATGATCACAGGCACATCTGCACAGCCCCAGGAAAAGCACCCTTAAGCCTCAGGGTTGGACAAGTTGAGTGGCAACAGTTTACGTGTAGATAGCAGGGGAAGCTCTGGAGCCATGTGTTCCATTGCCTCACTCTTCACTCTCATAGGCCACAGATACTGCCCGAGTGTAGGAGGGCATGATGACATCAACATGATTGCCTGCGCTATTCTGTAATACCTCAATGTGCAATGAGTTTAGACTAGTTCTTTTACCTAGTTTTTGTACACAGGGCTAAGGACTCTACGGCGGGGCACTTTGAGGAACACGTGAGCATTATTAATGTCAGAAGTACTATGCTTGGCACAGTTAATTTGGAAGACACTCTCACTATTATTACTGTTGGGACATTGAATTGCATACATTTGTGGGGGCACACTGTTGGCATTTACTGATGGGGGCAGCTTCTAGGCACTAAGAAGCACTCTGATACAATTATTTTGTGGACACAATTACTGATTGAGGGCAATCTTTGCTGACCACAATTATTTTTGCTGGAATGGTGTGGCACTATTACTATTAGGAGCACTATCACTTCAATAGGGTTATTGGAGGGCTTGTATACAGTCAGGCAGTAACTGATTGGCATAATTTTCGTTGGGGGTACAGTGTGTGGCACTAATTACTGTCAAGAGCATATCTGTACAAAATTATTTTCTGAGGTGCTGTCTGTACCAATAATTATTGTTGAGGACACTGTCTGTTCAAAATTATTCTGGATGGCGCAATGGTTTTGGCACTATCTGAATGACAATATTATTTTGGCGAGGGCTGCAGTATTTCTGCAGAACTGCATTTGGAGACAGAGCAGCCATATTATTAGGGGTAGCAACAGGATTACATTTTAAGGACACTAGAATTGGAAGTTTGTGCTAAGAAGGTGTGGAGATGATGTAAGCAGGGGCGGCCCGGTGTGGCAGGGGGGCCCGTGGGAGGTCCGGCGGCAGTAGGAGATGAGCGCTTCCATTGTGGAAGTGCTCATCTCCATATTCATCTGTATCGCCGTCCTCAGGACAGCGATACAGATGATTGCAGGGCAGGGGAGAGGCGTTTCCCTTACCTGCTCCTCTGATAGGCTGCAGGCCTAGTGCCTGCAGCCTATCAGAGGCCGGCTCAGTCGCTGCCTGAGCCGAACAGCGCGGGAAGCAGGCCGGAAGAGGCCTGCATCGCATCGCTGACAGGCTCATGAAGGTAAGTATAACTGTTTATTTTTTTTTTATTAACGTTACGCTTTTGCCCAGTATGGAGGGGGCATTTTTATTTATTAGGGGCCATTTACTGGCACACATGGGGGAAAGGAGCACTATGGGGACATTATACTGGCACACATGGGAGGGGGGAGGAGTACTATGGGGGCATTATACTGGCACACACGGGGGAGAGGAGCACTATGGGGGTATCTATAAGGTGGCATTAAATACTTGCACAGATGGCGGGAGCACTATGGGGCATCTACAAGGGGGCATTATATACTGGCACTATGGGGGCATCTACAAGGGGGCATTATATACTGGCACAGAAGGAGGGAGCACTATGGGGGCATCTACAAGGGAGCATTATATACTGGCACTATGGGGGCATCTACAAGGGGGCATTATATACTGGCACAGATGGAGGGAGCACTATGGGGGACATCTACAAGGGGGCATTATATACTGGCACTATGGAGCATCTACAAGGGGGCATTATATACTGGCACACATGGAGTGAAAGGAGCACTATGAGGGCATCTACTGGAGGGCATTATATAGGGGCATTTTATACTGGCACACATTATGGGGGCACTATGGGGAAGGGGGGAGAGGAGCATTATCGGGGCATCTACTTGTGGCACTCTATAGGGGCATTTTATACTGGCATATTATGTCAGGCATCATGGGACGGGGAGGAGCACTATGGGGGCACTTTATAAAAAGTATTTGTTACTGGTGCAAATTATGGGGCGCTATGGGGACCTTAACTTAATTGGGGGCACTAAGAGAATTTTTTGGGCACACAATAGGGGCATTTGCACACATTATGAGGGCACTATAGGGACATTAGCTCCACTGGGGGCACAAAAAGGAGGTATTTTTTACTGCCACACAACAGGACATTTGTTGTATCATTATTTTTGGGGGACATTATGTTTACACTATTAGTGTCAGGTACACTGTTTCCTGGGTGCAGTTATTTTTTAGGGCACTCTGTGCCAATAATTATTGAAGGGGGTGCTATCTATGTGGTACTAGTATTTTCAGGGGGACTGTTTCTGCAGTATATTATTGGGGAGCACAATGGGCACAGTATTAGAGATGGCAGGATGGTGTGTTCAGAAGGTGAGAGGATGATGGAAAAGTAGGAAACTAAGATGTCTGTCTGTGAAACTCCGCAGAGAGAAGAGATGGTTGAAAGAAATCATCATGGCGGTATGGTCTGAAAGGAGAAGATGAGGACAGAGAACGTCTCCATCTAAGAAGACAACATCACTGGATGTAAGAGGTATGGGGTGCTGTATTAGGCTACCTTCACATCTGCGTTAGTGATTCTGGCAGGCTGTTCTAGCAGAGAACAATGCTGGATGCAGAATGCCTGCTGGTCCCATTAACTAAAATGGGGTCCAGCAGAGATCCGGCCACAATCTGACAAAAATACTGAGAATCAGCAGGACACAAACCTCTGCATGCTGTGGTTTGTGTTCAGCCGGATCGTAGTGCTTCAGGTGTGAAAGTAGTCTCACCCTATTTTTTGTATTGCTGTATGTAATTTTAGAAGGGAATAGGTTAAAGGGAACCTGTCATCTCCAAAACACCCCCTGAACTAGAGTAAGTGTTGTATAGTGTAAGTGATGCTGAATCCGAATATGTAAGTTTTATCTTCATACTCCCTTCCATTCCGACGCTGTGCTCCCACAAACCAGCAGTAAAATACATTCACTGGACTCTTCTTTGAGTCCTCTCCATTATGTGAGTAAGCACTGGAGTCCAATGAGTGCATTTTACTGCTGGTTTGTGGGAGCACAGCGTCGGAATGGAAGGGAGTATAAAGATAAAAATTACATATTCGGATTCAGCATCACTTACACTATACACCGCTTACCTTAGTTCAGGGGGTGTTTCGGAGATGACAGGTTCCCTTTAAGTTGAAAATTTGGCGTGGGGGGGCCCAGGCACAATCTTTGCACAGGGGCCCTCTGCTGTCTGTGTCCGCCCCTGGATGTAAAGGTGATGAGATGTGGCTGAAGGATGCATTCACAGCAGCCTAGGCTGAATGGAGAATGTGGAATAACTTCAATCAGAGATGACCTGGGATTCACTGGAGAGAAGTGTGTATTTTGTCTGTGACTCTCTGTGAGCAGTACTGTAGTGCTACATTTAATTTGAAAAGTAAGTAAAAGTTTAAAAACTTTACCAACACCCGTGACAATTTACACACCAGCCTTCCTTACTGTACACCATGAGCAAGAGTGGCCTAGAAAGGGATAAAGCTCTTCACATTTTACTGAGGGGTGATAAAGTGCAAAGGTTTGTTAGTATCAAAACACATTCAGAGTGAATAATAGTTAGTGAAGGTTTGTAATGGATCAGCAATATACCCTATTTATTTCAAAATATTTGCTAACAAAGAAAATATTATTTTATAGAGGGATAAAACTAATACAAATTGAACAGATAAGAGTTCTTGCAGCAGATACAGATCCTAAATACACAACCCTCAATCCGTTTGTTAGTAAAGAGGCATAACGTATTTATCGCTTTATAAAATGCACCCGATGATAAGACGCACCCCAGATTTTAGAGTAGGAAAATAAGAAAAAAATATTTTTCATCAGATCTCATATCAGACCCCCCATAAATTTCAGGACATTACATCAGACCCCCCATATCATCTCTCCATGTCAGACCCCCATCAGACCTCAGATCAGCCCATCAACCCCCATATCAGCCCACTGTGCCCCTATATCAGCCCACTCTGCCCCCATCAGACCTCAGATCAGCCTACTGTGCCCCCATCAGACCTCAGATCAGCCCCCATATCAGCCCGCTTTGCCCCCATATCAGCCCTAAATTTTTGGGTGGCTCATCCCACTCCACCGATACGCACTGAGAAACAGACCGGAGGGTGCTCTGGCTATCAAGCGACGTATCTTCCTCCACTGTCTCTTGTGACAAGCGCAAAGCATCCGACTTCATGCTGAGCAGTGAGTTTTTCAACAGGCAAAGCAGCGGGATGGTGAGGCTGATAATGGCGGCATCGCCACTGACCATCTGTGTTGACTCCTCAAAGTTGCTCAACACCTGGCAGATATCAGACATCCACGTCCACTCCTCATTGTAGACTTGAGGAATCTGAGTGACCCGACTACCAGTTCTGGTGGAAGTTGACATCTGGCAGTCTACAATCGCTCTGCGCTGCTGGTAAACTCTGGATAACATGTCTAATGTTGAATTCCATCTCGTGGGCATGTCGCACAACAGTCGGTGAGCGGGCAGTTGTAGGCGGCACTGCGCTGCCCTGAGAGTGGCAGCATCTGTGGTGGACTTGCGGAAATGCGTACAGATGCAGCGCACCTTGGTGAGCAAATCAGACAGATTGGGGTATGTCTTGAGGAACCGCTGAACTATTAGATTGAACACGTGGGCCAGGCATGGCCCATGTGTTAGTCTGCCGAGGTGCAGAGCCGCCACCAGGTTACGCCCGTTGTCACACACAACCATGCCTGGCTTGAGGTTCAGCGGTGCCAGCCACAGATCGGTCTGTGCCGTGATGCCCTGTAACAGCTCTTGGGCGGTGTGCCTTTTGTCGCCTAAGCTCAGGAGTTTGAGCACCGCCTGCTGGCACTTACCCACGGCACTGCTGCTGCACCTAGAGCTACCGACTGAAGGCGCCGTGCCCACGGATGGTAATTCGGTGGAGGAGGAGGGGTCGGAGGAGGAGGCATAGTAAGTCTGAGAGACCGTGACCGAGGTAGGTCCCGCAATCCTCGGTGTGGGCAGTATATGAGCGGCCCCAGGGTCAGTCTCGGTCCCAGCCTCCACCAAGTTAACCCAATGTGCCGTCAGTGAGATATAGTGTCCCTGCCCGGCAGCACTTGTCCACGTGTCCGTGGTTAGGTGGACCTTCTCAGAAACAGCGTTGGTTAGGGCACGGATGATGTTCTGTGACACGTGCTGGTGTAGGGCTGGGACGGCACATCGGGAAAAATAGTGGCGGCTGGGGACGGAATACCGAGGGGCAGCCACCGCCATGAGGTTGCGAATGGCCTCGGTCTCTACCAGCCTATAGGGCAGCATCTCCAGACTCAGCAATTTGGAGATGTGGACGTTGAGGGCTTGGGCATGTGGGTGGGTGGCACTGTATTTCCTCTTGCGCTCCAGCGTCTGCTATAAAGACAGATGAACGCTGTGCTGGGACACATTGGTGGACACTGTGGAGGATCGTGGAGGCGAAGGTGTGGTTTTCCGGCGGGAGGCGCTTGTGCCGGGGTCCTGGGCAGGGGGTTGACTAGCAGAGGCAGCGAGTAACACAGGGGAAGGAGCAGTGGTGTGACCCGCAGGAGGTGGTGAACGGCCTTGGTTCCATTGAGTGGGGTGTTTAGCACTCATATGCCTGCGCATGCTGGTGGTGGTTAGGCTAGTAGTGGTGGCACCCCTGCTGATCCTGGTGTGGCACAGGTTGCACACCACAGTCCGTCGGTCATCCTCACTTTCTTTAAAGAACCTCCAGACTTGCGAACATCTAGGCCTCGCCACGGGAGCTTCACTACGTGAAACAGTTGCTGCTGATGCACCAGCTCTGGCCCTGCTTCTCCCTCTGGCCACACCACTGCCTCTTACAACCTGTTCTGGTGCAGCACTCACCTCCACCTCAGAAGCACTGTCTTCACTCGGCTTATCAACCCAGCTTGGGTCAGTCACCTCCTCATCCTCCGATTCCTCCGTCTGCTCCCCCCTCGGACTTCCTGCCCTGACAACAACTTCACCACTGTCTGACAACCGTGTCTCCTCATCGTCCGACACCTCTTTACAAACTTCTTCCACTAACTCAACATTGTCATCATCATCATCATCACCCACAGACTGCGACAGTTGGAAAACTTGGGCATCGGGAACGAGGTCAGCAGCAACCTGAGAAGTGGTTTGTGACTCTGGGAAGGGTCCAGAAAACAGTTCCTGAGAGTATGCCGGATTGCATTCCAAATTTTCCTGGGAGGGGGCAGACTGGGGGGAAGGAGGTTGAGGTGGAGGAGCCAGAGGAGTGCTCCCTTGGGTAACATGGGTGGACTGCGTGGAAGACTGACTAGTGGACAAATTACTTGAAGCATTGTCCGCAATCCACGACATCAGCTGTTCGCACTGTTGTGGTTTCAACAGTCCTCTACCACGTGTCCCTGTAAGTTGAGACATGAAGCTAGGTAGTGTAGCTCTGCGGCGTTCCCCTGCTCCCTCAACAGCAGGTGCTGTCTCACCCTGCCCAGGACCACGGCCTCTTCCCCCTGCAGTAATTGAATGCCCACGCCCTCGTCCTCGACCCTTAGCCCTGGGGTTCAACATTTTTCTGTATATAAGTGTATTATATAAAAAAATTAAATAAATGGGCCTGCTGTACTGTACTAGATTAGGCAGACTTGGTCTGCTTAGTTGCAACCCAGACAAATGTCGCACAGAGATTTTTGTAATCTAGCTGTATCAGTGAGAGCAAAAGACCTTTTTTAATTAAGTGACGTACAGAATGTGTCACCTGGACAGAAAATACGGATTGTAGTGAGTGGACAGCTGAACTGTGACACACAGAATGGTTCCACACTGCTGTATGAAATGGATTTGTATCACTGAGATAGAACAATTAAAAAAAAAAGGGTTATATATGGCGATAGCTGCACTACTAGTGCCAGCCAGCCAAGCCAGGAGACAAAAAAAAAATTTCTTGTAGCCCTTAGAAGGGCTGTTGGGTTCTTGTGAGATCACTCCTGCCTAACAAAGAACTAAATGCAAGCCCTAACAGTCTCCCTGAAACGCAGCAGCTCTATCCCTAACGACATCCAGACAGCATCTGAGCCGAGCACCGCGGGCAGTCACTAGTATATTCCAGGGTCACCTGATCAGGCCAGCCAACCCCTGCTATCGACATGTAAGGGCCCCACGTGATGCTGGGTGTACCGCAGAGTCTCCTGGCTTGTGATTGGCTGAGTTTATAGGCGCCAAAAATGCACAATGCGGAAGTTGCCATTTCCTCGAGCATGGCGAGATACTCGTCCGAGCAGCGAGCACTTACGAGTACCGTAATACTCGAACGAGCACCAAGCTCGGACGAGTATGCTCGCTCATCTCTAATCATATGTTTTCTTTTACATTATGTTGATGGCTTGGTGGCTTAATATTCATCCCAAATTGTGAACTCCATTACAAAAAAAAAATAATGCCAAAATTGCTGTTTTTTGCTAATCCAGCAGCCACAAAAATGAATGAATTACATGTAAAAGCAATCAAAAAGTCTTATGTACCCCTAAATGTTACCAATTAAATCTACATGTCAGCCTGCAAAAATCAAAGGGGTTATCCAACCCCTATAATGAGTCCCCTAATGCCAGGGCCTCTCATATATAGGTTATATTATACTTACCCAGCACCCACGTCACTTCTGCTCCCCACACGGCCGCCTCTGCATCTCCCCGTCACGTGGATCAAAACATTCGTCAACGGGGTGATAGCCAATGGTAGAATGTAACGGGGACGGGCCGGGGAATGGGGTAAGTATAATCTATATGAGGTGCCCGGGCATTAGGAAAGTCATTATAAGGGTGTCTCAGTAGCAGTGCGGGTGCCAGGAAGTGGGGTAAATATAACCTATATGAGGTGCCCGGGCATTAGGGGGGGGTCATTATAGGGGTTGGATAACCCCTTTAAGCCCTCACACAGCTCAGTCAAAAGAAAAATTTAAAAAAATCTAAAAAAAAATAAATATTTCAGTATTATAGTTTCCCCCCATAATTCCTTATCACACTGAAACATAACAATACATACTTGTATTTGTGAATTATTTCTCTTTGAATACCTTACATGGAAACATGCCCAATGCCTTAGACTTCCGGAACTCATTTACAGTACCCCGTGGTTTTCATCTGATAAAGTTGATAAAGTTGCATTCTTACACCATTTATAATAGTGTGAGGTTAGCCATAGTTGGTCTTATACTGCTGCATGAATGATTATTACAATCAGTTCAGCTCAGTATCACTCAAGCAGATTTTATGACAGTTCTGAGAGTTGAGACATCTCACCATATATGGTCAAAAGCCTGCTTGAAAAGAAAATCCTGACATAGTGTATATTGCAGTGGTCTTCAACTAGAGGTCCTCCAGCTGTTGGAAAACTACAAGGTAGCATAGAGGCTCAGTGATTAGCACTGCTGTTGCAGCACCAGAGTGTTCAATACTGTTTAGGCCCCTTGCTGCAATGGAAAGTTGGCAAACCATTGGCACCCTGTGGGGTAACTTCCTTCTGACCAACCTTCCTTTCAAATTTTTCTGGACAACTGAACCAAAATTTACGGACAGCCCAAAAATTTTATGGACATACACTGCACCACTTTTTAAAGGACACGCCCCCTTCCACGCCTCAGAATAAAGAGGATTGTTCAGTAGTTAAAAATTAAATATGGCATATGGAAAAGAAATCAGCCATTGTAGTCTGAGTGCTTTGTTTATATGGCTGCAGTGATGATGCCTGTGACACGCTGGACTTTCTGGCATCATTGCTGCTGCCATGTAAACAAAGTATGACAGGCATGTAATGGGCAAGTGTGCACATATGTCACAATGTTGGTGATGTGCACACTGATGTGCAGGTGTATGGCATGTGACCACTGCAGCCAGTTTTCAGCATTAGATCACTGATTGGTGATTGGCTGCAGCAGTAGCATACCATATACCGGCAAGTCCTTGCTGCAGTTTAACAGACCAGAGCTGCGTAAAATGGCGCTGAAGAAATAGGTGAAATATATTTGGATGGACATTACATTCGCCAATACCAAACATACAAGATGATACAGCGCACATACCTCTTAAATCCAGTGACATCTCCCTGATGTAGATGTTCTCTTTTCTTTCTTCATCTTGTCTATTTGGCCCACACCACCATGACGAGTGCTTTCAGCCCCATATTCTCTCTGCAGAGTTTGCCACAAAGACACCATAGATTACCCACTTTTCTGTTATCCTGCTGCTACCTAAAATACTGTGCCCACTGTGCTCCCCAATGTCCCCAAATACTATACTGTAGATATAATAGTGCCATATAGGTAGGACCCCATATAGTTACAGTGCTCCCCAAAGTCCCACTGATACTAATAATTCTCTCCCAGAGTGTCCTCATTAGTAATAGTGCCCCAATAGTGATAATGCTCCACGAGTAGCCCTTTTAGCAGTAGTGCCCTCCATATTGTACTAATAGTAGTAACATCCCCAATAGTACCCCCGGTAGTAGTAATAATTCCCCGTAATAGAAATCATTTTTCCCATACTGCCTCCAGTAGTGCTCCCAGAAATAATAAGGTCCGGCTGTAATAGCCCCAGTAATTATAATACCCGTTATAGTGCCCCCAGTAGCTTAAACGGTCCCCTCTAGTGCCCCCAGTAGCTTAGGTTACCTCCTATAGTACCCCTAGTAGTTTAGATAGCTCCATGTAGTGCCCCAAGAATTTAGATAGTAGTAGTGCCCCAGTAGTGCCCCAGTAGTTTAGATAGCCCCCTGTAGTGCCCCCAGTAGTTTAGATAGCCCCCTGTAGTTCAGTTAGCCCCTATAGTGCCCCCAGAAGTTAGATAGCCCACTTTAGTACAGATAGCCCCTATAGTGCCCCCAGAAGTTAGATAGCCCCCTTTAGTTCAGATAGTGCCCTCAGTAGATTACTGTAGATAGCCCCATGTAGTGCCCCAGTAGTTTAGATAGCCCCATGTAGTGTCCCCAGTAGTTTAGATAGCTCCCTGTAGTTCAGATAGCCCCCATATAGTGCCTCACCAGTGAAATAAAAACAAAAATTACATACTTACCTGTTTCCTTAAGTTCTCCATACTACTGTAACACTGTCCCGGCGCTGGCGGCGTCTGTACGTTCGTGGTGATGTCATCGCACGGCGAGATGCCTGCGCCGGGACAGAGGTACTGTAACATTAGGCTGCAGGCTGGCCTGCCCGCGGCCTATTGTAAATCGCAGGCGGAGTCTGCATGGATCCACAGTATTCACTGTAAATGCGCCGTGAATACTGTAGTAGATTCAAGGACAGGCTTTTTTTCTGCCGGACGCTACGGACGGCAGAAGAAAACACCCTGTTTTTACAGACTGTCCGTGAATCTACGGATGGTTGGCAACCCTGCTTCTGACTAACCACCTAAATGCCTTGGTCCCTATTGACAATGCCAGGTATGGGGTTATGACAGTAGTGCTGATCTCCAGGTCTATGGTTGCTGCTGTTTAATAACGGTATGGGCACAGGGCTTCAGATACCTGTACCGATGTAAAGCAGCTGCCGTTTCAAAACAGTAGTGCATAGTTAAAGGGGTTCTCTGGGAAGAAAATCAAAATACTTAAAGAGTAACTCAACTTTTGAATAAAATTTTAATACAATGTTCCTGTGCACTTAAAATTCACTTATCTGTACATGGTTGACAGCTCAGCGGTGTACGCAGTATGGACATGACATTTTATGAATGGGGCCACAGCAGCAGTGAGTATGGGCAGGAGCGCATGTTGCTGCTCCTGGTCGTGCCCCCCCTGGTCGTGTACCCATGTGCTATGCCAGGATTAGCTGAGCGGGCTCCTGCTTCTGCCTGCTTCGTTAAGCTAAGAGCTTACATGCAGGACTCTTAGCTAAGCGAAGCAGGCAAAAATGTTATTCAAAAGTTTAGTTACTCTTTAAATATGACTTTATTATAAATATATTCCCAAATACCTTTGATTAGTTAATGGGTCGTTTTGTCTAGGCAGCAATCATTAAGAGAAATAAAATGGCTGCCGTCCTATTAGTACACACAAAACCTGTCCTAATCACACAGCAGGACAAGTTACTTCATAACAATGAGCTAAAGAGCTGCCTCATTCTCCTCTCTGCTCTATTTGTCAGGGATTATGATCCTGAAAACAGATAATAAGAACTTTAGCTGAATCTCTGTAGGAATGGAGTTTATGAGGAGACATCAAGTACAGAGAGGATGGACAGGACAGACTGTGGTAATGTGGGGCTGTGGTAATGGAGACTGCATACAAGTGCTGCTGTTCATTAGCCACAACTACCTCCTCTCTGTACTTCACATCTCCTCATGAACTCTATTACTACAGAGATTCAGCTGAAGATCATATTAAACTATAATCAGATCATAATCTTGACAAGTAGGGATGAGTGAAGCAAGCTTTGGATCCTAGATCCGAAATCGCTTTGCTCAAAACTTCGTTTTAATGCTCCGTCTCCATACAGCATTACAATGCAAGGGTTACGGCGAGGAGTTTGATTATTAAACTTGAAAACCATTTTAAAACAGGTATCTGAAGCCGACTTAGGAAACAAGTTTTAAAATAGTTAAATTTAAAGTTGAAAAATCAAATCCCGTAGTTATTCACTGAAGTCCCGTGAGACTTCAGTGATAACGAATTTGCCTCGCCGGAGCCCATACATTTAAAGGTTAACAGAAACAAATCTCTGTACAGCATTAAAACGAAGGGGGTCACTTATCAAACTGGTGTAAAGTAGAACTGGTTTAGTTGCCCATAGAAACCAATCAGATTCCTGCTTTCATTTTGGACAGCTCCTTTGGAAAATGAAAGGAGGAATCTGATTGGTTGCTATGGGCAACTAAGCCAGTTCTACTTTACCCCAGTTTGATAAATGAGCCTTGAAGTTTTGAGCAGAGCGACTTCGGATCTAAGATACTCATCCCTACTGACAAGAAGAGCACAGAGGAGGATGAGGCAGCTTTTTAGATCAGTGATGTGAAGTAACTTGTCCTGCTGTGTGATTAGGACAGGTTTTGTATGTACTAATAGGATGGCGGCCATTTTATTTCTTCTGATGATTGGTCCCTAGACAAAACAAACCATTCTAAATAATCAAAGGCATTTGGGAATATGTTTATAATAAAGTAATATTTAAGTATTTCCCGTAATTTTATTTTCATAATTCCCAGAGAACCCCTTTAAAAGCCTACTCCTGCAACATAAATCAATGTTTAACAATAAGCAAATGGTTAAACTAATAAATAAGTAAAAAATCTTAGCAAATGAATCCAAGTAATAATTAAACTTGAGAAAATCTTGCAGATTCTCTTATAAACGCACAGGAAAAAAAATGTGCATTGTGAATTGCTGAGGTTTTGTAATGCACTTAGGAGGTGAGGTATACTGAAACTGTGTGCTTTGCCTTTTCAATGCAGTAAAAGCACATGCACTTTTTGCAATTCAACATATACCTCTATTTGTGTGAGAAGCTTCACGTCACAAATTATGTAACCTTAATTTTTACACTTTTAATCAGAAAAAGGTCAACATGTTCCTGAAAAGATTACGAATAGTTGTTACCCACACTGTTTTCATCAAGGTGTTAACTGTGTTGTCTGTGGCCCTACAGCCTATTATACCGCAATGCGTGATAAGCAAGACGGCAGCAGAAGGCTGACGGCAAGAGGGGGTTGCATAAGACCATTGAAGTTGATCCAAGGTAACATGCTGGAACATCTAAAAAATAAAAGCTTGCATTCATTTTAAAAACAATGGTAATCTACATTTTTAGAGTGAGCTGTACCTATTAATTTCGAAAGAATAAAGTATGTTCATATACTGTATGTTTACATATACATTAATACTGAATATTAGTTTTTTTTTTAATTCACCCCTGCAGAGCGTACTGTATAACAGGCTTCATATGATCTATATACTCGTGCCTACTAGTGGTCTATATACTCAACGGTAAGACTCTGCTCAGCTAGCTTTTCCGATTGACTATTTAAAAATACCAGCCACAGGGTACAAGGTTATGTGGTATGAATAGTATAATTTCATGCTGCAGCACACTGTTATAGAAATGTTGCCTGGGACTCTTTTTCTGTTACCCTTGTTCTAGAGATGAGCGAATCATCCAAAATTCGCTTTGTACAAATCATACGTTATTATATGGTGTTTTGCGGACATTCGCGCACTAATAACGAACGTACAGCTGTTAAAGCAACTTATGTGAACACGTACACATGAGCGTACAAATTGCGTACGAAAATGATGGGCTTTGCTGGAACGGAATGGTGGAGCAGGAGGAAAGCTCTGAGTCTGACCCCTGGCTACATGATACTGTATCAGCAGATGACCGCAAATCATCAAGCTGTGATTGAGATGAGTGTGCCATCCACTCCACTACCTCATCCACTTTCTCCTCCACTACAATTTTGCTCCTTGGTGGGTTAGCCTGGTGGAACAGTGGCCAACTATTGCGAATTCTACAAGTAGAAGCTCCGGCTACAGGTCTTTTGGCACTGCTGCCCTGTGCCACCTTCTCCTTTTTTTTGGAGCTCGAGGTCTGGCTTTTCCATGCCAGACATTGCATTTTCCATGCCAGACATTTTTCACTTGACTGTGGCCCTGCAGCTGGTCTTTGTCTCTCTCCCTGTCTCTCTCCCTATCTCTCTCCCTGTCTCTTCCCTGCCTGATTAATTACTAGCCCTGCACTGGCCCTGCACTTGCCCTGCACTGGCCCTGCAGTATCCCTGATATTTGCAATATGGATTCCCAGAACAATTACACCCCAATTTTAACAAAACAGTTCTCTGTCTCTCAGAACTTCACAGACAGTGCTTCTGCTCGTGTCAGCAGTCACAGCACAACTGATGCGTCACTGGCTTACCGAGCCTGAGCCAATCAGAGAAAGCCCTTCCCACTAGGTTAGGTGACCGCTTTCTTCCCGGGCTTTATGCCAAACAAATAACGAACAGTAAAAGTTCGCTAATTAACTGAATTCGTACGCATCAGCGTATAAAGTAACTTATACGTAACATTAGCGTAAAATTTATCGGACAAGTACGTTGCGAATGTGTAGAAAGCAAAATGACCTATAGTTTAAATTCACTTTTTGGGTTAAGCATTTTTTCCTCCATGTCATTGTCTATGTTTAGGTCATGATTTCCTGTTCTGTACAGACCACTTTACAGTAGCTATTATCATTATAACCACAGACAGGACTAGTAACATAGTAACATAGTTTATAAGGCCGAAAAAAGACATCTGTCCATCCAGTTCGGCCTGTTTTCCTACAAGTTGATCCAGAGGAAGGCAAAAAAATCCTGTGAGGTAGAAGCCAATTTTCCCCACTTTAGGGGAAAAAATTCCTTCTCGACTCCAATCAGTCAATCAGAATTACTCCCTGGATCAACGACCCATCTCTAGCAACTATGACCTGTAATATTATTACACTCCAGAAATACATCCAGGCCCCTCTTGAACTCTTTTAGTGAACTTACCATCACCACCTCCTTAGGCAGAGAGTTCCATAGTCTCACTGCTCTTACCGTAAAGAATCCTCTTCTATGTTTGTGTACAAACCTTCTTTCCTCCAGACGCAGAGGATGTCCCCTCGTCACAGTCACAGTCCTGGGGATAAATAGATCATGGGAGACATCTCTGTACTGACCTCTGATATATTTATACATAGTTATTAGATCTCTCCTCGTTGTCTTTTTTCTAAAGTGAATAACCCTAATTTTGATAATCTTTCTGGGTACTGTAGTCCACCCATTCCAGTTATTACTTTAGTTGCCCTCCTCTGAACCCTCTCCAGCTCTGCTATGTCTGCCTTGTTCACAGGAGCCCAGAACTGTACACAGTATTCCATGTGTGGTCTGACTAGTGATTTGTAAAGTGGCAGGACTATGTTCTCATCATGGGCATCTATGCCTCTTTTGATGCAACCCATTATCTTATTGGCCTTGGCAGCAGCTGTCTGACACTGGTTTCTACGGCTTAGTTTGCTGTTCACTAAAATTCCTAGATCCTTTTCCATGTCAGAGTTACCCAATATTTTACCATTCAGTATGTACTGGTGACTTGCATTATTCCTTCCCATATGCATAACCTTACATTTGTCAGTGTTAAACCTCATCTGCCACTTCTCTGCCCAAGCCTCCAGTCTATCCAGATCAATCTGTAGCAGTGTACTGTCCTCTTCTGTGTTAATTACTTTACACAGTTTAGTGTCATCTGCAAAAATTGATATTTTACTGTGCAAGCCTTCTACAAGATCATTAATAAATATAACAGTAACAGTGACCCAATCTGAATATTAACTAACCTTTTATGTGGTACCGTGTCAAATGCTTTGGAGAAGTCCAGATATACGACATCCATTGAATCGCCGCGGTCCAGTCTAGAACTTACCTCCTCATAGAAACTGATTAAATTGGTTTGACATGACCGATCCCTCATGAAGCCATGCTGATATGGAGTTATTTGCTTATTTTCATTGAGGTACTCCAAGATAGCATCTCTTAGAAAACCCTCAAACTGTTTACCCACGACAGATGTTAAACTTACCGGCCTATAGTTCCCGGGCTGTTTTTGGACCCTTTTTGAATACATTGACAAGTAATACCTCTATATAGATATGACAGAATCCACTATTTACAACTGGTGATATCACAGCTAATCTGTTCACTTTTGACCTCTGCACAGGTCACAGGCCGTGGCTAAAAACTCGCCCCTAGAAGTCAATGGGGTCAGCTCCTGTCCATTGTGTCTATAGTCCAACTGTTCTCAAAAGACAGGAACTCAGCATATTTTAGGCCTGGTGGCCAGTGTGAAAATTGCCAGATTATATACAATATACTGAGGATAGGTCCGACACCCCGCTGATCAGCTGTTTGAAGATAAGGACACGCCGTGCCAGCACTACCTCCTCTTCACTGTCTACCTAGTCGCCATCGCACACCTAAGGTGTCCCATTCATTTCAATAGGATGGCTCGTTCCTATACACTTGTTAAAATAATTGGGCACATATTCTAAAACTGTAGCTACACCAATCAGCCTTAGTATAAAGTCTGTTGGTGCAAAATGTTCTAAATTTATTAAGAGGCACCGGCCTCTAAAACGTGTTGTCTCATTACAACAACTTATCCCTTATCCACAGGATAGGGGACAAGAGTCTGACTGGTGGGGATTCAAGCACAGGTGCCACCTTTGATCACAAGAACAGAGCCCAAGTTCTTCTACTTGAATTGAGCTTCATTCAATTGGACTTTCGGAGATAGTACAAACTCTTGGCAGGGCTTAATAGTAAATCATTGCAATCTATGGTATAAGTGATCAAATGATTACATTTTAAAGTCTCCTAAGAGGAATAAAAATAAGGATATAAAAAGTAAAAAAAAATGTAAATATAAAAAAGGATTAAATATTAAAATGATCAAACTTTCCCCACTTTACAAATAAAAATAAATGAACAATCCAAAAAATTGTTCAGTTATCTCTGCATCCAAAATGCCCAAACTATTAAAACTTAAAATTATTTATCCCATATGGTGAATGGCATAACATAAAAAATCACAATGGATAAATCACTATTTGGTTGCCTTCACCTTGAACAAAAATTGAACAAAATGTCATACATAGACCAGAATGGTATCACAAAAAACTACAGATCACCCTGCAAAAAATGAGCCCTTACACATCTCCATAGATGTAAACAGATCCTAGAATATAGTGGTGCAAAGGATTTTTTTATTCAAAGATTTATTATTAAAAAAAAATTGAAGCACTCACTAGTATGTAATAGGTGCCGGGAGCGGGGAAATACTTACCCTCCTGTGCTGCAGCTCTGCTCCGGGTTCGGCGCTCCTCTGTCTTTTCCTGGCGGCGCTGCACTGTCCTGACCGCGTACAGCGTCAGGACATAGTGCACGCACTATGACCTGATGCTGCATGCAGTCAGGTGACAGTGCAGCGCGGGCAGAGAAGACAGGATCGCCGGACCCGGAGCAGAGCCGCGGCGCAGGAGAGGTAAGAGAGGTTTTTATTTTATTCTGATGGGGGCACAGTGGGCTGATCTGAGGTCTGATGGAGGCACAATGGGCTGATCTGAGGTCTGATGGGGGCACAATGGGCTGATCTGAGGTCTGATGGGGGCACAATGGGCTGGTCTGAGGTCTGATGGGGGCACAGTGGGCTGGTCTGAGGTCTGATGGGGGCACAGTGGGCTGATCTGAGGTCTGATGGGGGCACAATGGGCTGATCTGAGGTCTGATGGGGGCACAGTGGGCTGATCTGAGGTCTGATGGGGGCACAGTGGGCTGATCTGAGATCTGATGGAGGCACAATGGGATGATCTGAGGTCTGATTCGGGAACAATGGGCTGATCTGAGGTCTGATGGGGGCACAATGGGCTGATCTGAGGTAAGATGGGGGCACAGTGGGCTGATCTGAGGTCTGATGGGGCACAGTGGGCTGATCTGAGGTCTGATAGGGGCACAGTGGGCTGATATGGGGGCACAGTGGGCTGATCTGAGGTCTGAAAGGGGCACAGTGGGCTGATATGGGGAAAAGTGGGCTGATCTGAGGTCTGATGGGGGCACAGTGGGCTGATATAGTGGCACAGTGGGCTTATCTGAGGTCTGATAGGGGCACAGTGGGCTGATATGGGGGCACAGTGGGCTGATCTGAGGTCTGAAAGGGGCACAGTGGGCTGATATGGGGGCAAAGTGGGCTGATCTAAGGTCTGATGGGGGCACAGTGGGATGATATGGGGGCAGAGTGGGCTGATATGGGGGCTGAGTGGGATGATCTGAGGTCTGATGAGGGTCTGAAAGGGCTGATCTGAGGTCTGATGTGATATCCTGAAATTTATGGGGGGTCTGATATGAGGTCTGATGAAAAATATATTTTCCTACTCTAAAATCTGTGGTGCGTCTTATCATCGGGTGCGTCTTATAAAGCGAAAAATATGGTATGTGTGTGTGTGTGTGTACAGTAATGCATTTTTCTCCCTATAAGACACATTTCCACCCCACCACCACCCAAAGTGGGGGGAAAATGTCAGTGCGCCTTATAGGGCAAATACTAATGGAAATGGTCATTAGTACAGGAGGACTGGAAATGTCTGGCGACAGTAGCTCCTGGGGATGCAGTTGAATAACTGCAGTGAAGCACAAGAGCCAATGGTTCCCTACCCCGTCATTCACCCTCATAGGCCTCAGACAATGTCAGTGATCTGGCATTGGTGGTTGCAGAGCAATGATGTCGTCACGACCGCCTGAGATGTGTCCGAGGTGTTGCAATCATGATCACCTGTGCTGGGCTTTTTTTTTTGCCTGGCCACTTGACCATAGGAGACATTACTAGGAACAGTGGGATGAACATTACTGAGGGTACTAAAGGATGTTACTTGGGGCACTAGGAGACATTATTGAGGCACGGTAGGGGGCATCATTATTACTCAAGGCACAATACATGGCATTGTTGGAGGCACAATAGGAGGCATTATTAATATTGGGGGCACTATTGTGGTATTACTGTTGGCAGCACTATAGGAAGATTTTTATTGCTGGAGGCACTGTTGGGGGAATTACTATTACAGGGGCATAATAGGTTGCATTATTATTATTATTACTGGGGGTACTCTAGAGGCATTATTAATACTGGTAGCACTAATAGGGGATTATTATTGCTAGGGGCAGTATAGATGCATTATTATTGCTGGAGGCACTATAGGGGAGCATTATTATTATTGGGGCATTATAGGAACGCATTATTATTATTACTGGAGGAACTTTTTCTGCAGTATAGTATTTGGGTGCATTGGGGAATGCAGCAGGCACGGTATAGGGGGTGACAGCAAGATGCACTGTGGCATTGATGGCCCCACCTACTTGTGTTGGTTCTGCATTCTATCAATTTGGATCCACTTACAAAATAGGGTCACTTTTAGTTTTATTCTAGGGTCACTTTAAATTTCCTGTCTGCCCCTGGGGTCCCCCATGTCCAATAAGCATTGGGTAAAGATTAAAGGGAGTCTTTCACCTTTTTTCACCAACATAAGTAAGAGCACTGCCCCACAGAAGATTGCAGACACATCCCAGACATACCTGTGTGCACTTTGTGTCTGTATTACATGTCCAGGAAAAGCACTTTTATTCTGCAGGAAAACAGCTCCCAAGTGCCCAGCTCTTCTGCTGCAAGTGCCCAAAGCAAACCAGACTGAAGAGGGGAGGGCTGCTTTAGCTGCTCATATCTTGGGATTGGAAGCAGATAGAAAAATGATCTTCTTTGAAAGCTGGCATTCCAAGCTTTCAACCGATACCAAAATCACAGCATTATATCCAGTATCCACTATATCAGAAGATATAGCTGTTAGAAATCGAGTCAGGAGAGAAAGCTGTTTTTAGTTTCACTTTCAGTTGGGCACTTGGGAGCTGTTTTCCAGCAGAATAAATGTGCTTTTTCTGAACATGTAATACAGACACACAGTGCACACAGGTATGTCTGGGATGGGTATGCAATCTTCAGTGGGGCAGTGTTGTTAGTTAGAAAAACAGGTGAAAGATTCCCTTTAAGAGGGAGCAAACTGTTTATAGGGACTCTGTTTTTTGAGACTTTGTTTTTGCTTATTATACTAAGCACAGCATCTGGTAGGGCTAGCAGAGATGTTTAAATTGTTACCTTTCTTATAGTATAACATTGCTTCAATTAGAAAAAGTTTTAAGACATATGCAAATGAGTTGTTCAGAGCATCATAGATGGCCCTTTCCTTTTGGTGCACAACTCTTCCTTCACTCTGCTCACTAAGTCTCCTAGCCCTCGCCTAGCCCTGTAATCTCACTTATGCTCCAGAATTTTGGTGTATGTGCAATACACTCCTTCTCTCCAGGGCTGGAACAGGGTGATGTACTGTGCATTCCACAAAATTGTGTAACACAGTGCAAGCATGAGATTACTAGGCTATTCAAGAGCAGCATGGATACTCCTTGGAAATTATGCCAATTCCCTAAATTACACTCCTAAATCTAATTTCTTATTTACCTTGCAGATTACCCTTTGGAACTATAACAAATTCATTAATATTAATTTTCCAATTAACAGCACTAACAGTTAAAATTAATTTAAAGGTACAGAAAATCTCTCTACTAGACTTACATATCTCCCCCTAGTATGAATTCTGTTTGTAGAAAACGTATACACTGGAAAAACTTCTGTTGTCTCAAACTTATCTTTTAAATTTAACAACAAAAAGTCGAATGTTACAAATTCTTACAGATAAGATCTTTTTTTTTAAAAATGAGAATTTATTTTGTGTCCTTTTGACTGAAAATTATCATATATCTTAATGATGTCATCAAGCCCCAGAATGAAATCAGTACCTTTTACTCCAAGTTTGCAAAACTTGAGACAACCCTTCCTCTTATAATTAAAGGGGTTGTGTCACGAAACATATTTTTGAAGCTTGTTTTTCGATGGTATACTATTCCTTACAAATGATTCAAGATGCATGTAAAAGTCTCAACTAAATGAAGGGACTGTGGTAAAATGGAAAAGCTACTATATGTCTTTCTGGATTGTGCCCTCTTGTTTCTTGTTACAGTTTTGGGTAAATATAACTCATCAGATCAGTTATTTTATTAAAAGGGGTTCCTCGGCAGGGCTGTGGAGTCGGAGTCGTGGAGTCAGGGTCGGTGACCATTTTGGTGGAGTCTGAGTCGGAGTTGGAGTCGGTATGAAATGGACCGACTCAGACTCCTAAAATATATAATAAATTGGTATATTTAGTTTAGTGCAGTATGTGCTGAATATATTTTCATAAGAATTTGGGAACATGATGAAATGTCCTATAAATGTCTGTTCTATTCCTGATCTAAGGATCTAAGCTTTTAGTTGAGATGACTGTGTGCTGCCCTTTACGTAGATGCTCAGAAGTGAAGCTCCTCCGCTACAGAAGGCACTGGGAAGGAATGGTTGCACTCATCTCAGATCTTCTAGAGAAAACAGGATTAAAGGGGTTTTCTCACTAGTTACAAAGATTATCCTTCAACATAAAGGGACAGTTAAAAGAAGACATTTTCTGAATACAGTGGTCAGTAGATTTTACTTTAGTCATGAACTATAGACAATTCAACAGGTCTCTCACTGTACACAGGTTTCTATGGTAACCTGCAGACCAGAAAGACTGTTATCTGATTTGCTGAGAGCAGGAGTGACCTCAGTAAGCAAAATGTGTTGAGGACTGAGAAGGATGGCTTTACCTTTAATTGTGTTAGAAATCACAACCTCCTGCTCTGTCAGAGTAAGGCTAGTTTCACACTAGCAGCAGCATGGATCCGGCGGGTGAAGGGGCCCGCCAGATCCGTGCTGCCGCAGGTGCACGTGTGGGGCCAGAGCCGCGCTCCACCCCCATTCACTGAAATAGGGACGGGCCTCCCCTGCCGAGAGGCGGCCGGAACGAAAATACAACATTACAGTGAATGGGGCCGGAGCGCGGCTCTGGCAGCACGGATCCGGCGGGCCCCTTCACCCGCCAGATCCGTGCTGCCGCTAGTGTGAAAATAGCCTAAGTTAATATATGCTAATAACTGCTAGAGACCCCCCCCCCTCCTCCACAGCCTGAGGAAAACCCCTTTAAGGCAAGTACTTCTTAGTATATCTAAACTTTCAATAAATTGTGCATAAATCAATTGTCCAGTGCATGTACTCTCTGTATGCTTTCCTCTGAGCTCATGTTTGGAGAGGTTAGCTGCTCTGATGGCTTCTATATGCTGCTGATGCAAACACATAGGGCCTTATGTATGAAAACTGTCTAGGTGTAGAAGTTTCTTTGTTGCCCATAGAAACCAATTAGAGCCCACCTTTCATTTTATATAGTGCTCTGGAGAAATGAAAGGGGAGCTCTGATTGGTTGCTATGGGCAACAAAGAAAGTCTTATACCTAGACAGTTTTCATACATCAGGGCCTTAGTGAGCTGTACCCAGAGAAAAGCCTGATACTGAAAAGTTGAGAGTAAAGATATCCTATAAAATATATATTACAAACTCTTTTTGTCATGACATATCTGTACTATTGATTTATGCAAAGTTTGTTTAAACATGCGCCATGTATGAGTGAGTCGGAGTCGGATTGGGAGTCGGAGTCAGGGGAAATTGAGGAGTCGGAGTCGGGGCTTTGGCTTACCGACTCCACAGCCCTGTTCTCCGGGACTTTAATAGTAAGTATAACCTATATGAGGTGCCCGGGCATTAAGGGGTCATTATAGGGGTTGGATAACCCCTTTAAAGGGGTTGTCCAGGCTTTTACTATTGATGATCTATCCTAAGGATAGATCTGATATTGATGACCTATCCAGAGGATAGGTGATCAATATTAAAAGCTGGGAGAACCCCTGTAAAAAAAAAACCTTGCATTGACATATCTATTGAGACTGGGAATAGACTAAATTTCAAAACCTAAATGAACAGAACATATCTTGACTTCAACTACCTCATCTATTGCTCATAAGAATCCAAAATCTCAATAATAGCTAGAAATATTAATATATGTTTGTTTGTATCCAGCAAAACTGTGATATATGCACTCTTACACAGGATCACTGGACAGATTTGCCACTCTTCTACCTCTCCAGTAATGACTAGATATCTTATTTTGACAATATTTACATTTATCTACTACATACGATATGTAAGACCTGCGATGTTCCTCCTTTTTCATTCTTTCTCCTTTTTTGCATTTGCATCTTTTTCTTTGTGTAAGAAGTTGTGTTGAGCGAATCAAGCTTCGTATCCTAGATCTGAAGTCGATTTGCTCAAAACTTCATTTTAATGCTATACGGAGACAAATCTCCGTACAGCATTCAAACGAAGTTTTGAGAATATTGACTTCAGATCTAGGATCCAAAGCTTGATTAGCTCAACACTAAGTAAACTATCACACACCTAAGGGGTACAACTTTATTTTATTTTATACTATTTACATTGTACTTTATCTGCTTCTTCTTTCTTAAAATTTTGAAACTTAATAAACACATTGAAAAAGAAACATTTTTGTTTCGGACAACCCCTTTGCTTATAGTTTATTGGGGCAAATGAATGTAATAAAAAGGATTCCCTGTTTGGAACCTCCCTCTATTAGCCAAAACCGAAAGCCACTGCCTTAGAGCACCTGGTTCACCATGCATTACACAGATGGCACATTGATTTTATTAGGGAACACTCCGATGCAAACTGGACAAAACCTTTTAGCAGTTCACCGTAGAGCTGAATGCGTACAAGTTTTAGTTAGTTATACAGTACAGACCAAAAGTTTGGACACACCTTTGCATTCAAAGAGTTTTCTGTATTTTCATGACTATGAAAATTGTAGAGTCACACTGAAGGCATCAAAACTATGAATTAACACATGTGGAATTATATACTTAACAAAAAAAAGTGTGAAACAACTGAAAATATGTCTTATATTCTAGGTTCTTCAAAGTAGCCACCTTTTGCTTTGATTACTGCTTTGCACACTCTTGGCATTCTCTTGATGAGCTTCAAGAGGTAGTCACCTGAAATGGTATTCCAACAGTCTTGAAGGAGTTCCCAGAGATGCTTAGCACTTGTTGGCCCTTTTGCCTTCACTCTGCGGTCCAGCTCACCCCAAACCATCTCGATTGGGTTCAGGTCTGGTGACTGTGGAGGCCAGGTCATCTGGTGTAACACCCCATCACTGTCCTTCTTGGTCAAATATTCCTTACACAGCCTGGAGGTGTGTTTGGGGTCATTGTCCTGTTGATAAATAAATGATGGTCCAACTAAACGCAAACCGGATGGAATAGCATGCCGCTGCAAGATGCTGTGGTAGCCATGCTGGTTCAGTATGCCTTCAATTTTGAATAAATCCCCAACAGTGTCACCAGCAAAGCACCCCCACACCATCACACCTCCTCCTCCATGCTTCACGGTGGGAACCAGGCATGTAGAGTCCATCCGTTCACCTTTTCTGCGTCGCACAAAGACACGGTGGTTGGAACCAAAGATCTCAAATTTGGACTCATCAGACCAAAGCACAGATTTCCACTGGTCTAATATCCATTCCTTGTATTCTTTAGCCCAAACAAGTCTCTTCTGCTTGTTGCCTGTCCTTAGCAGTGGTTTCCTAGCAGCTATTTTACCATGAAGGCCTGCTGCACACAGTCTCCTCTTAACAGTTGTTGTAGAGATGTGTCTGCTGCTAGAACTCTGTGTGGCATTGACCTGGTCTCTAATCTGAGCTGCTGTTAACCTGCAATTTCTGAGGCTGGTGACTCGGATGAACTTATCCTCCGCAGCAGAGGTGACTCTTGGTCTTCCTTTCCTGGGGCGGTCCTCATGTGAGCCAGTTTCTTTGTAGTGCTTGATGGTTTTTTGTGACTGCACTTGGGGACACTTTTAAAGTTTTCCCAATTTTTCGGACTGACTGACCTTCATTTCTTAAAGTTATGATGGCCACTCGTTTTTCTTTACTTAGCTGCTTTTTTCTTGCCATAATACAAATTCTAACAGTCTATTCAGTAGGACTATCAGCTGTGTATCCACCTGACTTCTGCCCAACACAACTCATGGTCCCAACCCCATTTATAAGGCAAGAAATCCTTAAAAACTTATTAAACCTGACAGGGCACACCTGTGAAGTGAAAACCATTTCAGATGACTACCTCTTGAAGTTCATCAAGATAATGCCAAGAGTGTGCAAAGCAGTAATCAAAGCAAAAGGTGGCTACTTTGAAGAACCTAGAATATAAGACATATTTTCAGTTGTTTCACACTTTTTTGTTAAGTATATAATTCCACATGTGTTAATTCATAGTTTTGATGCCTTCAGTATGAATCTACAATTTTCATAGTCATGAAAATACAGAAAACTCTTTGAATGAGAAGGTGTGTCCAAACTTTTGGTCTGTACTGTATATCTTGTTGCAGCAGTATTCAGACAGACAGTTATCAATTACTGACTATTATCTACTAGCAACCATCTTTTACTTTTATGTACTGAAACAATGACATTCGTTTTGTGACTTAGAAATGCATTATACAGTACATTTCAAGAGCACAAACTTGTTAATCCTTGCATAAACCATCAGTTACAATGATATATTTGTATTTCTTATTCCTTAGTTTATAATTTTCCTCCATTGTTTCTAACTGGTAGAAAATTAGCCATAACTTTAAGAGTTAACTGTTGGCTTATTCACCTTTCTATTAAATGAACTAGCAGAGATACCTAAGTGCAGTCATCTATTTGTGAAGTCCTGTGTATGTTATTTCAGACTGCTGATACTGCTTTGCTTGCCAACATTCACGGAGTAGACACAAAGTCAGCACAAATGCTGATACAATCAGCAGCAGTTACTGCAATCTATAGGTATGTCTGCAAAAAGGAAAGGATGGAGGAGACAATGTACTCTGTATAGATATATATATATATATATATATATATATATATATATATATATATATATAGCGAATCACAAGGATATGTCCACATTTATTGTCTCAGAGATGGATGAAAAAAAGGAAATACTCCTCTGCCTTTTTATCCATGTGTGAAAGCATTTTATGGCATTCATTTAATTATTTATTATACATTACTGGGGCCATGCTATTAGACAAGGCACTGAAGCACAAATGGCTGGACAGCAAACAGAGATAAAGCGCTGAAAGGACTGGTCAACTGAACCATTGGTTAACAAGACAAATGCTTCAACTCAGTTGGCATCACATTTCAAGCCTATGTTAGAGGTATACATTGGGGGGATCTCAAAAAGTAAACCCCTGAAAGAAGGCCGTAATGTTTCCCACTGTATAGGCATATGGATTAGAACCCTAGCTATAAGTTTAGTGTATACAATTGAAACCTTTCCTGGTGTATATGCTAAATTCAGGCTTCAAATGTGATGTGAACAGAGTCTAATGCAGGATTTACACAACCTGATGGGGCAGGCGATTATAGGGGAGAAAATGTTCCTTCCAATTGCCTTCTCCACAGTGCATTTACATGAGCAATCACCTCCACTGTATCGGGATAAGCGATGGCTACTGCCATACAGAGTCATTGTTTTTGGGCAGTAGAGTGCTTTTTAGACATGATTAAGGTGTCTGCATGAGAGATTGTCTCACCCAATGAACTCACAAAATGAGTGATCTGCGGCACCATTACATGGGCAGATCTTTGGGAATGAGCGTTTGTACCAACGTTCGCTCCCAATAATCTGCCTGACAGTGGAACTGCAGCTTTAACCATTGTACATGGACACTGGGAAATAATCTGGAAGCCCAATTGCCAATAACTGTACCATATTAATGAGCACCAGAAAGTATTAAAATATTCACTTGATTTAGTGTGCCTACAGACAAAATGGTATGGCATTGCATGGCAAAACTATACACTGTCGTACAGAGAATCACAGAAAAATGCTATGCTATTATGAGGATAGGTTCAGTTCATAGCAGCATGACAAACAATAATGCTATATGGAGAAGGTTGCACGGGTGCAAAATACTGAATAATAGCCAGCAGGGGGATGGCTGCTTTTTATTATACTTGCTTCTATAAGGCTTCTATAAGATGCCAGTCACATGGTTATGTGCCCAGCACCTTTTACCATGAGGTAATAGTTGATATATGTGAGTATAGCATTTTATAGCATTTTAAATAAATCACAGAAAATATGATCATTTACTAATGTGTAAAGTAATTAAAACAGAAGAGGACAGTACACTGCTACAGATGGATTTGGATAGATTGGAGGTTTGGGCAGAGAAGTGGCAGATGAGGTTTAACACTGACAAATGTAAAGTCATGCACATAGGAAGGAATAGTGCAAGTCACCTGTACATACTAAATGGACTGGGTAACACTGATATGGAAAAGGACCTTGGAATTTTAGTGAACAGCAAACTAAGCTGTAGAGACCAGTGTCACACAGCTGCTGCCAAGGCCAATAAGATAATGGTTTGCAGCAAAAGAGGCATACAACCCCTGGCAAAAATTATGGAATCACCAGTCTCTGAGGATGTTCCTTCAGTTGTTTAATTTTGTTGAAAAAAAACAGATCACAGACATGACAAAAAACTAAAGGCATTTCAAATGGCAACTTTCTGGCTTTAAGAAATACTGAAAGAAATCAAGAAAAATAATTGTGGTAGCCAGTAACAGTTACATTTTTAGAACAAGCACAGGGAATAAATTATGGAATCACTCATTTCTGAAGAAAAAATTATGGACTCATGAAAAACAACACATCACTAGTACTTTGTTGCACCACCTCTGGCTTTTATAACTGCTTTCAGTCTCTGAGGCATTAACTTAATGAGTGACAAACAGTACTCTTCATCAATCTGGCTCCATCTTTCTCTGATTGCTGTTGCCAGATCAGCTTTGCAGGTTGGAGCCTTGTCATGGACCATTTTCTTTAACTTCCACCACAGATTTTCAATTGGATTGAGATCTGGACTGTTTGCAGGCCATGACATTGACCTTATGTGTCTTTCTTTAAGGAATATTTTCACAGTTTTTGCTCCATGGCAAGATGCATTATCATCTTGAAAAATGATTTCATCATCTCCAAACATCCTTTCGATAGATGGGATAAGAAAAGTGTCCAAAATGTCAATGTAAACCTGTGCATTTATTGAAAATGTAATGACATATCATCAATGACATTGGAAATTTGCATGTTTTCTTCAGACAGTTGTCTGCATAAATCTCTTTGGAACGGCACCAAACAAAAGTTCCAGCATCATCACCTTGCCCAATGCAGATTTGAGATTCATCACTGAATATGACTTTCATCCAGTCATCCACAGTCCACGATTGCCTTTCCTTAGCCCACTGTAACCTTGTTTTTTTCTGTTTAGGTGTTAGTGATGGCTTTCTTTTAGCTTTTCTGTATGTAAATCCCATTTCCTTTAGGCGGTTTCTTACAGTTCGGTCACAGACGTTGACTCCAGTTTCCTCCCATTTGTTCCTCATTTGTTTTGTTGTACATTTTCTGTTTTCAAGGCATATTGCTTTAAGTTTTCTGTCTTGACGCTTTGATGTCTTCCTTGGTCTACCAGTATGCTTGCCTTTAACCATCTTCCTATGTTGTTTGTACTTGGTCCAGGTTTTAGACACAGCTGATAGTGAACAACCAACATCTTGTGCAACACTGCGTGATGATTTACCCTCTTTAAGGAGTTTGATAATCCTCTCCTTTTTTCAATGGATATCTCTGGTGTTGGAGCCATGATTCATGTCAGTCCACTTGTTGCAACAGCTATCCAAGGTGTGATCACTCCTTTTTACCTGGATACCAACGAGCAGATTTAATCTGATGCAGGTGTTATTGTTTGTAATGAAAATTTGCAGGGTGATTCCATAATTTTTTCTCAGAATTGAGTGATTCCATAATTTATTCACTGTGCTTGTTCTAAAAATGTAACTGTTACTGGCTACCACATTATTTTTCTTGATTTATTTTAGTATTTCTTAAAGCCAGAAAGTTGCCATTTGAAATGCCTTTAGTTTTTTGTCATGTCTGTGGTCTGTTTTTTTTTCAACAAAATTAAACAACTGAAGGAACATTCTCAGAGACTGGTGATTCCATAATTTTTGCCAGGGGTTGTAGATGCCCGTGATGAGAACATAGTCCTGCCAATTTACAAATCACTAGTCAGACCACACAAGGAATACTGTGTACAGTTCTGGGCTCCTGTGAACAAGGCAGACATAGCAGAGCTGGAGAGGGTTCAGAGGAGGGCACCTAAAGTAATAATTGTAATGGGTGGACAACAGTACCCTGAAAGATTAACAAGATAAGTGTTATTCACTTTAGAAAAAAGATGACTGAGGGGAGATCTAATAACTATGTATAAATATATCAGGAGTCAGTACAAAGATCTCTCCCATCATCTATTTATCCCCAGGACTGTGACTGTCACTGTGATGAGGGGACATCCTCTGCATCTGGAGGAAAGAAGGTTTGTACACAAACATAGAAGAGGATTCTTTATGGTAAGAGCAGTGAGACTATGGAACTCTTTGCCTGAGGGGGTGGTAATGGTAAGTTCACTAAAAGAGTTCAAGAGGGGCCTGGATGTATTTCTGGAGGGTAATAATATTAAAGGTTATAGTTACTAGAGAGGGGTCATTGATCCAGGGAGTTATTCTGATTGCCTGATTGGAGTCGGGAAGGAATTTTTCCCCCTAAAGTGAGGAAAATTGGTTCTACCTCACAGGGGTTTTTTGCCTTCCTCTGGATCAACTTGCAGGATAACAGGCCGAACTGCATGGACAGATGTCTTTTTTCGGCCTTATAAACCATGTTACTATGTTACTTAACCCCTTCCAGCAAAAGCCAGTTTCAACCAAATGACAAAGCCCCATTTTTCAAATCTGACATGTCACTTTATATGGTAATAACCCTGGAACGCTTTTATCTATGTTTTATATGTTTTACATTTACAGAAAATTTGAAAAAAATAGCACATTTCTAAATTTGAATTTCTATGTTTTTAAGACGATAGTTGAAAGTTTCACCATATGTCTACTTTATGTTGGCATCATTTTGCAAATGCCATTTTATTTATTAAGGAAGGCTAAGAATTTTGGAAGAAATGTTTTATATTTTAAAGAAAATTTTTAAAACTGTCTTTTTTAAGGACCAATTCAGTTCTGGGTCACTTTAAGGGGCTTTGATTTTTTTGAAACTTTGTTAACCCTTTAGGTGTTTCACGGGAATTAAAGCAAAAAGGAAAAATCATTTTGATTAGACTGGTCCCTTACAAGCTGCTCCCGAGTCTCCTTTGTCGGGAACAACAGAGACTCTGTGGCTGTGACATTGTGTAGTGTCACAGACTACTGTAAAAGTTTGGATCTAACTGTATGCCCAATTGCAGAAACTAACATGCAATTCAAACCTACAGTTACATCCATGTGCGGGAAGGAGTTAAAGCTATGGCACACTTTGGGGGCATTTTTTACACTGAAATGCAGAAATGTTTGGTTTGGATTCATTTTTCAGCTTCTGCAGCTTTATAAATAAGCTGTGACATCTCAGACTTTGATGTCATATGGATATACCATCAAAGTCAGATAGGTGCAGGTCCCCGTTCTGAGACACACATTTAGCTCAAAAATGGGCCCCTGAAAATGAAGGAGAGTGCACCGTGCATGCAACGGGCACCATCCATTAATTTCTATGGGAGTTCTAAAAAAAGTATTAAACGTGGATCCCATTTACAGCTTTGATGTACTAATATATAAACTCAAAAGTAACCAGTTAAACCAGGCACATATCTGCATATTTAAAAACAATTTAAAATTGGAATCCGAAGTGGACTTTTGTTCCGAGGTACCAGCCAGTACCAATGCCCACTTCAGATTCCTATTTTAAATTGTTTTTAAATATGCAGAAATGAATACAGTAGTAATTCACCGGAGTCTCAGAAACTGCATTAAAATCAAAGTATTTGAACTAATCAACTTCGGATCAATGATCTATGATCCGAAGGTTAATTCGTTCAAGCCGTAATGTAATGTGTGAAATCTGCAACAAAATTTGCATGTAAGCACACATGCAAGTTAAGCCTTTCACGCGTCCGTGATGACATCCAAGATAAGATGGCCAGTGGTTCGTTCATGAAGGATCTGTTGTCCATGCACACTGCTAGGCTGCAAATTAGCTTTTAGAGAATATTCTAGTAATGATCCATGGACCAAACACATATGGCATCTGTGTTGTGTCCATCATTTTCACAGACCCATAGACTATAATGTGTGTGAGGGATCCGTAATCACAGACAAAAATAGGGCACTCTTCCGTGGTGTCACCACTGACCCATGGAAAGCCACTGATGTGTGAATACACTTAATAAAGTCGATGGATAAGTGTCCTGTCAGTGGAAACCATGGACAGCACATGTCTGTGATTCACTGACCTATGAAAGAGGCCTTAGGGTGCCTGCACTCAATGCAGATTATGTGCGGATGTTCTGCATGGATTTTGTACGGAAAAACCAAGGCATAATACAGGACCAGCAAACTAAATGGGATTAGACCAATTTCATGTACTCTTTGCTTTGCTTAGGTGTGGAAATTGATTTGCTGTGAGGATTTTGAAACTCGCAGCATGTCAGCTGTTGTTGTATAGAATAGAAGGGTGAGATCTGCGAAAAATCCTCATCAAATCCACACCACAAAAAACACAATAAATAGTGTGGATTTATGTGCTGTTTTGGTGCAGATTTCATGCGGATTTTCTGCACATAAGTCAGCACTGTGTGCAAGCACCCTTAGGGCTCATGCACACGAGCGTGTGTGCCCGTGCTGTGGACCGCAATAGGTGATCCACAATGCAAAGGTACCGGCCAAATGCACACAGTTTGCGTATGTGGACCCATTCAGTTGAATGCGTCTGCGATCCGCAAGATACGTTTTGCCCCGCAAAAAATAGCACGTTCTATTTTTTGGCAGTGCAGGGGCACAGACCGAAATCCCACAGAAACACTTCGCAGTCCTTCCGATCCGTGCCTCCGCTCCACACTGCATCTTGAGGATTGTGGACCCACTCAAGTCAATGGGTCCGCATCCGTGATACAGAGTGCACTTGGCCGATGCCTGTATATTTTGCGAACCTTCTGTTTTCGGTCCACAGGCGTGGGACACACACATGCTCATGTGCATGAGCCCTTACTGTGTGGTCTTTAATGGCTTCCCCTGCAGATTTATTCCACAGAACGTGCAACCTACCTTATTCACCATATAGATGTTTAACATTAACAGCTACTTCTAATCCACAAAATTAAACTATTTCAATAGCTGAAGCACGGAGCAGACCCAAGAAAGAGCCCTCAGAATGCTGGCACATCATAAGCAACATCTTTTATTCAGTGTGAGAAAGGCTATTTAATGCACTGTTAGCATATACAAAAATCAAGCCTTGTGCAAAAGACACTTGGTACGCCATTCATCTGTATAAAAAAAGAAGCTTATTGTAAAATCTTACCATCTCAATGCAGCCTGAAGTACACTATGTACTTTGTGTACTGATATATTTACAGTCTACGCTACAATAAACACTGTTACAGTTTATACATTACAAAAGAACAGATGATCTCGAACTCAGTGTCCCTTATTCTTTATCGGAATTAACAAAACAGCAAAACCCTGGATAACAGTACCAAGTGTATGTTGTGTAAATATAGTTTAAAACTATTATGGCTGATTCTATGTTCTGTTACCTCTTACAGTGTGGAAATGGAAATATACTACAAAGAAAAAGTTAGAGCTTAGCTCCCTAACTACATTTTTTAACCCTTTAAAGGAAATCTGTCACATGATTTTAGTGTATTAAACTAGTACGGCCATGTTCAATAAACTACCTTCTTTCCAGGTGTAGTCTTCATTCTTTCTTTTGTCTTGTGGTTTTCGTTTTATTCCCATTTTTATGATATGCAAATTTTTTCCTGAAGGAGCCCAGAGGGGCATTACTATCGATAAAGGGAGCCCAGTAACGCCCCCCTCCTGTGCCCAGCCCACCTTCTTACTGATCCAAAGCACTCCTCTTCAGGGCAGGAATAACGCCCACATTAGCATGCCTGGCCACCTCCCCTCTCATCTACGGCACGGCAGCTCTTCAAACCACTCCCAGAGCTGCCTGCCTCTCTCCTCTGAAATCTCGCGCAGGCGCAGTACTGCCCGCTGCCTGCGCAATAGTAGTACCTATCAAGGCACTGGCTTCAAAAGCGTCACTGGGCATGCGGCGAGCCCAGTAATGTACCAGCTGTGCTAAGCCACATCCAGGAGGGAGGAGAGGCAGTGTGCGCCGCATCACAGCGCAGCAGCATGTAGATTTCAGAGGAGAGAGGCAGGCAGCTCTGGGAGTGGTTTGAAGAGCTGCCGTGCTGTAGATGAGGGGGGCGGCGGCCAAGCATGGTAATGTGGGCGTTACTTCTGCCCTGAAGAGGAGTGCTTTGGATCAGTAAGAAGGCGGGCTGGGCATCGGAGGGGGGCGTTACTGGGCTCCCTTTATCGATAGTAACGCCCCCCTGGGCTCCTTCAGGAAAAATTTGCATATCATAAAAACGGGAATAAAACGAAAACCACAAGACAAAAGAAATAATGAAGACTACACCTGGACAGAAGGTAGTTTATTGAACATGGCCATACTTATAGTTTAATACACTAAAATCATGTGACAGATTTCCTTTAAGTATCGGGCCCATTTGTGCTTTTGCATACTTGTTTTTTCCTCCCCACGGTTCAATAGTCAATTTTCTGTTCATATAGCCACATGAGGGCTTATTTTTTGCGGGATACGTTCTATTTTTTAATGGCACCATTTAACTTACCATATCTGTCGGGAAAAACATTCTTTGTGGCATTAAACTGTTAAAAAAAAACACAGTTCCGACAAGGTTTTTTGGATTTTGATATTAAGGCGTTTACTGTGTGCTACCTATTCTTGTTCATGACATCCTTATTTTGCAGCTCAATGCGGTTACGGTGATACCAAACTTGTATCGTTATTTTTGTTTTACTACTTTAAAAAAAATAAAAACCTTTGAAAAAATCTAAATTTTCTTTGCATCGCTATTTTCTGACAGCCATAACTTTTTTATATTTCAGTCCACAAAGCTTGTATTTTGCAGGAAGAACTGTAGTTTTATTGGTATCATTTTTGGGGTGCATATAACTTTTTGATCACTGTTATTCAATTTTTTGGGGGGATAAGGTTACTAAAAAATGGCGAATCATTTTTTTTCTGTTAAGGTGTACATTGCACAGGAAAAATAGTGCTCGACTGTGACATATTCGGCGCAGACGCAGTGAGGAAGCCGGGAGCCGGCGAGCACCCTTCACTCACTGCGCAGGCGTGAGATTTACATAGAGGACAAGGCCGGCAGGAGGAGACCAACACTGCCTGGCCCTGTCAATCAAGAGGACATAGGCATTACATGAGGTGGGCGAACAGAGCCTCTAGGAGCAGGTGCAACACCCCTCCTTGCTCCTAGAAGCTAATTAGCATATAATAAAAGTTAGAATTAAACAAAAACAGGGACACACTGAAAAAATAAATACACCAGTTAAATTAACCCCTTCAGCCCCGGGCCTGTTTTCACCTTCCTGCCCAGGCCATTTTTTGCAAATCTGACATGTGTCACTTTATGTGGTAATAACTTTGGAACGCTTTTACTTATCCAGGCCATTCTGAGATTGTTTTCTCGTCACATATTGTGCTTCACTATGGGTATATAAAGGTATGGTTGCACAACATATAATAAACAATAAGAGTAGAAATAAATTTAAATATATGTGGCGCTATGGCGACTAAAGATAAAAAAGGAAGTCCTTAGTTACACAGATTTGCAAATGCGTGATCATGCCCACTCACCATACGTCACGGTAACTTCCTGTGGAGTGGGTCCCTACACTCGTCTATGCCTCTGTTCAGACTACATCCAAGTCTCCATGGTTCAGGGCGTGTGAAACCAGCTAAATAGGTATCCTATCAGGAAGTCCTAGGTGAATGGGCGTCGTCAGGTCCAAAAAGAGTGTGCAACCATACCTTCATATACCCATAGTTCTGCTTTATGGATATGCACTTATGAAAAAATATATATATATATATATCGTTGGTCCAAACTTTTTATTATAATTTTTATTGTTATATACTGAGCCTCGCATGCTCTTTTTGGACCTGACGACGCCCATTCACCTAGGACTTCCTGATAGGATACCTATTTAGCTGGTTTCACACGCCCTGAACCATGGAGACTTGGATGTAGTCTGAACAGAGGCATAGACGAGTGTAGGGACCCACTCCACAGGAAGTTACCGTGACGTATGGTGAGTGGGCATGATCACGCATTTGCAAATCTGTGTAACTAAGGACTTCCTTTTTTATCTTTAGTCGCCATAGCGCCACATATATTTAAATTTATTTCTACTCTTATTGTTTATTATATGTTGTGCAACCATACCTTTATATACCCATAGTTCTGCTTTATGGATATGCACTTATGAAAAAATATATATATATATATCGTTGGTCCAAACTTTTTATTATATTGTGCTTCACGACAGTAGTAAATTTTTGGCAAAATATTTCATTTTTATTTATAAAAAAATACCAAATTTACCAAAAATTTGGAAACATTTCCAAATTTCAATTTCTCTACTTTCAAAATACACCGTAATACCTCCAAAAATAGTCATTATTTTACATTCCCCATATGTCTACTTTATGTTGGCATCATTTTATAAATGTCATTTTACTTTTTCAGGACGTTAGAGGGCTTTGAAGTTTAGAAGCCATTTTTCAAATTTTCACCACATTTTCCAAAACCATTTTTTTAAGCACCAATTCAGATATAAAGTGATTTTGAGGGGCTTACATAATGAAACCCCCCATAAATGACCCCATTTTAGAAACTACACCCCTCCAATTATAAAAAACTGCTGTTACAAACTTTGTTAACCCTTGAGGTGTTCCACAAGAATTAGTGGAAAATGGAGGTGAATTTTCAAAATTTCACTTTTTTGGTAGATTACTCATGTTAATAATTTTTTTCTTGCAACACAGTAAGGGTTAACAGCAAACTAAACGTCAATATACATTACTCTGATCCTGCAGTTTACAGAAATACCCCATATGTGGTGGTAAACGTCTCTATGGGTTTGTGGCAGTGGTCAAAAGGAAAGGAGCGCCATATGGATTTTGGAGGCAGATTTTGCTAGAATAGTTTTTAGGCACCATTTTGTAATTGAGAGACCCTGACGTACCCCTACAGTGGAAACCCTCAAAAAGTGACCCCATTTTGGAAACTACACCCTTCAACGAATATATTAAGGGGGTACTGGCCACTTTGACCCCCTAAGTGTTTTACGGAATTTGGAAACACTTGGCTGTGAAAATGAAAAATTTTATTTCTTCCAATAAAATGTTGCTTTAGCCCCAAATTTTTTGTATTTTCATAAGGGGTAACAGGAGAAAAGCACCCCATAATTAGTTACCCATTTTCTCCTGAATGTGGAAACACCCCATATGTGGTGGTAAACTGCTGTGGGGGCACATGGCAGGACTCAAAACAGAAGGAGCGCCATATGAATTTTACAACACAGATTTTGTTGGAATGGTTTGCGGGAGCCACGTTTTTTTTTAATTTAGAGTTATTGTCTTATGTGGGGGCTCATTTTTTGCGGGATGAGCTGATGTTTTCATTGGTACCATTTTGGGGTACATAACACTTTTTGATCACTTGGTATTACACTTTTTGTGAGTCAAGGTGAAAAAAAATAGCTGTTTTGGCATGGTTTTTAAAAAAATTTTTTTACTGCATTCACCAAGGGGGGCAAATCATGTGATATTTTTATACAGCAGGTTGTTACGGATGCGGAGATACCCAATATGTCTAACATTTTTATTTTTGGAAAGTTTTACACATTAGATTTACTTTTGTACAGAATAAAATCTTTTTTTTGTGTTGCCATATTCAGAGAGCCATATTTTTTTCAGTTTTCAGGCGATTGTCTCAGGTAGGGTATCGTTTTTGCAGGACAAGATGACGGTTTTATTGGTACCATTTTGGGGTAAATACGCCTTTTTGATCGCCTGCTATTACACTTTTTGTGAGGCAAGAGGGAAAAAAATGGTTGTTTTGGCATAGGTTTTTTTTTTTTTTTTTTTGCAGCATTCACCTGGGGGGCCATCTCATGTAATATTTTTATAGAGCAGGTTGTTACGGACGTGGGGATACCAAATATGTCTAACTTTTTTATTTTTGGATAGTTTTACACATTGGATTTATTTTTTGAACAGAATAAAATCATTATTTTGTGTTGCCATTTTCAAAGAGCCATATTTTTTTCAGTTTTCGGGCGATTGTCTCAGGTAGGGTATCGTTTTTGCGGAACAAGATGACGGTTTGATTGGTACCATTTTGGGGTAAATACGCCTTTTTGATCGCCTGCTATTACACTTTTTGTGAGGCAAGAGGGAAAAAAATGGTTGTTTTAGCATAGGTTTTTTTTTTTTTTTTTTTGCAGCATTCACTTGGGGGGCCATCTCATGTAATATTTTTATAGAGCAGGTTGTTACGGACGTGGGGATACCAAATATGTCTAACTTTTTTATTTTGGATAGTTTTACACATTGGATTTATTTTTTGAACAGAATAAAATCATTATTTTGTGTTGCCATTTTCAAAGAGCCATATTTTTTTCAGTTTTCGGGCGATTGTCTCAGGTAGGGTATCGTTTTTGCGGGACAAGATGACGGTTTGATTGGTACCATTTTGGGGTAAATACGCCTTTTTGATCGCCTGCTATTACACTTTTTGTGAGGCAAGAGGGAAAAAAATGGTTGTTTTGGCATAGGTTTTTTTTTTTTTTTTTTGCAGCATTCACCTGGGGGGCCCTCTCATGTAATATTTTTATAGAGCAGGTTGTTACGGATGTGGGGATACCAAATATGTATAACTTTTTTATTTTTGGATAGTTTTACACATTAGATTTACTTTTGAACAGAATAAAATCTTTTTTTGTGTTGCCATTTTCAGAGAGCCATATTTTTTTTATTTTTCGGGCGATTGTCTCAGGTAGGGTATCATTTTTGCGGGACAAGATGACGGTTTGATTGGTACCATTTTGGGGTAAATACGCCTTTTTGATCGCGTAGTATTACACTTTTTATGGGGGAATGTGACCAAAAAATGGCTGTTTTGGCACTGTTTTTATTTTTTATTTTTTACTGTGTTCACCTGGCGGGATGGATTATGTGATATTTTTATAGAGCCGGTCGATACGGACGCGGCAATACCTAATATGTCTACTTTTTTTTTTTTTTCTTTTTTTAACAATTTTTTTTACTTTATTGGAAGGAAAATGGCGTTTTTCTTTTTTTTTACTTGAAACTTTTATTATTTTTTTAACTTTATTTTTTAACATTTTTTCAACTTTTTACACTTCTTTTTTTTAACTTTTGGGGGTTCTGATCCCCTTCACAATGCATTACAATACTTTGTATTGTAATGCATTGGCTGTAAGTGTATTACTCACAGTAATACACTTACAGCCTGCTTCCTGTGCGATCCAGGGGGCTGGATCGCACAGGCTCGCAGGGATGGCAGCCACGATGCCTAAGGAAGGCATCGGGCTGCCATCCAAGCCATCGGGTCCCCGTCACAGCAGCGCGGGGACCCGATGGCCCCCCCCGCTTGGCATCCTGAACATGCGGCACACCTCATGTGCCGCGGTCAGCGCTGACCGCGGCACATGAAGGGTTAATGCGCCGGCATCGGTGTTTTCACCGATGCTGGTGCATTCCCCAGGGGTCCGGCACCTGGGCACTGCCGGACCCCCGCCGCTGATCGGGCGGGCGCAGCTCCTGCACCCGCCCGATCAGCGCGCCGTACATGTACGGCGCTGGGCGGTAAGTCACGTCCCGTTGCGCCGTACATGTACGGCGCTGGGCGGGAAGGGGTTAAGCTGACATTGGCACATGTGTAATGTCAGCCTGTTTAAAAGCAAAAAATCTGGTGAAAGAAACCCTTTAAGTCTGCTATGCAGTCCTGAGTTCTGTGTCAGTTTTGGATATCTCTTGTGCCGTGACCTGCCCTGATTGTGCAATCATGTCTTTCATGTCTGTCTTGTTTGATCCGTTTGGTGTCTGCCTGTGCTCTATGTTAGAGTTTATATCTCAAGTTTGTGTCTTGATCATTCTGGTTAAGTCTGCCTCTGAATTCTGACCTAGTGTCCTAGGCCATAGTTTGTTCTCTGCTAGAGTCTGTATGGAGCATTCCATCTGTGTATGCCAGCTTTTGTACATATTCCTGTACTGCTGTAACGCTTGTAGATAGGGACAGACACAGACAGTGAGCCCTGAACTGGAACCCAGCCCACTTTCCCTACCTACTTGTATTTCAAGCCGTAGGTAGCAAGATCGCAACTGGTCGACAGTCCCTATGCTACTGTGGTGCAGAGACACACAAACACCAAGAGACAAAAACAACACAAAGGGATGATCGGACGGAAAAGGGTCAGAACCAGGCAGACAATGAAGTACAAAAATGAGAGACAGAGAGTAGTCAAAAGACAAGCCGAGGTCAAAAGCTAATGAGCCCAATCATGGCATCTGGCAGACTGGCATCACTGGCACAAGTATATGGCCAGGAAGTGGTTTAAATAGAGCACCAAGTCCCAGGATCAGAACGTGAAGACACACGCTCCATTAGTCAGAACACTAACATACAGGAATAGAGCAGCTGAGCAATTATCCTAATACTAGTCTCCTCCATCACATGCCCACTGTGGGGAGAAAGTGCATTGCATCCTGTTGCTAAGGATGCTGTCTCTCCAGGACAGGTAAGTTTGTGACAACTGTGATGTCTGAACAGTGTCCAAGTTCCTGAAGTCCATCTTGCCAAGTTACTACTCATGTATTCACTATGGAGATCATTTCTGAATATTTTTACGTCAGCTTTTGGTGTAAAAATTGTTGCAAGTCCCCTTTTTGACCAGCCATACGACAATATTAAGTTGCATGGCTAGTATCAAAAAGTTTTTGACAGTTGGGCGGGACAGGTGTGGAGCAGCGAACTTTGTCCCCAGCAAATTTACTTACATGTATGCCAGGAAACAGGTGTACATGTTGGCGAAAAACTACACCAGCCTGGGGCTGGCGTAGTTTTTTCTGCTAGAAGCACAATTGCCTTAGATTAGCTTAATTTAGGTACACACTTCGTTATAAATTAGTCTAATCCTCCGGCTGAGCAAGGGGAAACAAAAACTGGCATGAAAACGATGAACTTTGTAAATGTGCCCCAATGTCTGTATGGGTTTCTGAAGTCTTTGGGGGGAGATTTATCAAAACTGGTCTAAAGGAAAACTGGTTGTTGTCCATAGCAACCAAACAGATTCTGCCTTTTATTTTTCAGAGCTCCTTTGGATGTTCACTCCACATCTGTTGGTGGCGTTGGAAGGTGACCCTACAAAGACCCTTTTTGAAGCCAGAATTCTGATGTGCAGGGCTTGATAAATTCCCCGCTTTGTGCCGTACGTTAATATGCAGCATTTTGTAGCACAATTCTAGTGTAAAATACTGTCCAGTAAGCCAACTAATAGTTGTCATAGCGTTACTATGACAGCTATTAGTTGGCTTACTGGACAGTATTTTACACTAGAATTGTGCTACAAAAATGGTGCATATTAACGTACGGCCATATTCCAGTCAAGCTACACCCATTTTCAGACTAGGAGAAGATAATTTCTCTAAACATAGATTTACCAAACTGCATTTGGCAACATTTACACCAAAATATAGGTAAATTGATACTACTATATGTAGGAGATTGTATGTCAGTGCTTTGGTTGCTAAATGGAAAAATCTGTCTGCAACTCTACAACACCAACAGATTTACCAACAGTCGTGTAACTATGTCCTGATCACATTAGGCTAGGGCTAGACAGAGGCTTGTGGTCGTGCCACGTTAGGTTACAATGCTGCGCTACTGCATTGCAACTAATGACAGTCAATGGGATCATCATGGAACTGTAATTAAACTGTAATTCAAAATTTAGCATAGCCACTGAGTTATTCAATAAAATGTATCTGTACAACGCCACCTGCTGTTTTTTTTTTCTAAATTCTTTGACCTGCTCACTGAGTTTCATCCTTCAACTGCCTCCTGAGCTGTGATAGGCAGAGCCTAGACACGCCCCCTTAGCTGCAACAGAAACACCACTCCTCTTGAGCTTTCAGCTTGATCTAGCAGAGAAATGAATGGGGAGATCTCTGGATCCATGTGAGGTACAGGGTTGGTTCTAGCTTTGTTAGAAAGAGATTGTGATGTACTATATGATGTCTGATCTTAATTTTTTACATCAATCATGGGATACCCTTTTAAGTCTTGACCAGAAATGGACCAGTAGAGTTTTGTCATTTTCCTCATAAAACAACCCTCACGTGGGTATGGACTTTAGTCATCTCCCCAGAGTGGTCTCCAATACCAGCTGTGGACAGGACAGCTTGTACTTACAAAGCAAGGCACCAGAATCAATGAAACAAAAGATGCACAAATACAAAATCACTGGCTAAGCTAAAATGTGCATTCTGGTGGCAAGACAAGAAGAAGGATGTCCGCTGCACAGGTAGTTGCCACAGATTTTACAACAACAATGTAAAACAAGTTACTTCTTATCATTCTAGCATCAAATATTTATTTTCTGTCGTATTCTTGATCTTGCTCACAGGAATAGACTGATTTGAAGTGAAGGAATACTGACTCAGCACCAGGGATTTTAACACTGACACATGGAATGAGGTTACGATGCGCAGGAAATCCAGAATCCAACAAAAACACATTGTGATCATTTCCAGTGCCGTGTGAAACTATTTGGCCCCCCTGGAACTTTTCAACCTTTTGCCACATTTCAGGCTTCAAACAACAAGATATAACATTTTAAATTTTTGGTGAAGAATCAACAACAAGTGGGTCACAATTGTGAAGTGGAACGAAATTTATTGGATCATTTAAACTTTTTTTGTAATAATAAAACTGAAAAGTGGGGCATACAAAATTATTCGGCCTCCTTGCATTAATACTTTGTTGCGCCACCTTTTGTTGCTGCAATTACAGCTGCAAGTCGCTTGGGGTATGTCTCTATCAGTTTTGCACATCTAGAGACTGAAATTCTTGGCCATTCTTCCTTGCAAAACAGCTCGAGCTCTTTGAGGTTGGATGGAGAGTGTTTGTGAACAGCAGTTTTCAGCTCTTTCCACATATTCTCAATTGGATTCAGGTCTGGACTTTGACTTGGCCATTCTAAGACCTGGATACGTTTATTTTTGAACCATTCCATTGTAGATTTTGCTTTATGTTTGGGATCATTGTCATGTTGGAAGATAAATCTCCGTCCTAGTCTCAGGTCTTTTGCAGACTCCAACAGGTTTTCATCCAGAATGGTCCTGTATTTGGCTCCATCTATCTTCCCATCAATTTTAACCACCTTCCCTGTCCCTGCTGATGAAAAGCAGGCCCAAACCATGATGCTGCCACCACCATGTTTGACAGTGGGGATGGTGTGTTCAGGGTGATGAGCTGTGTTGCTTTTACGCCAAACATATCGTTTTGCATTGTTTCCAAAAAGTTCGATTTTGGTTTCATCTGACCAGAGCACCTTCTTCCACATGTTTGGTGTGTCTCCCAGGTGGCTTGTGGCAAACTGTAAGCGAGACTTTTTATGGATATCTTTGAGAAATGGCTTTCTTCTTGCCACTCTTCCATAAAGGCCAGATTTGTGAAGTGTTCGACTGATTGTTGTCCTATGGACAGACTCTCCCACCTCAGCTGTAGATCTCTGCAGTTCATCCGGAGTGATCATGGGCCTCTTGGCTGCATCTCTGATCAGTCTTCTCCTTGTTTGAGATGAAAGTTTAGAGGGACGGCCGGGTCTTGGTAGATTTGCAGTGGTCTGATACTCCTTCTATTTCAATATGATCCCTTGCACAGTGCTCCTTGGGATGTTTAAAGGTTGGGAAATCTTTTGGTATCCAAATCCAGCTTTAAACTTCTCCACAACAGTATCACGGACCTGCCTGGTGTGTTCCTTGGTCTTCATGATGCAGAACCCTGAGACTATCACAGAGCAGGTGCATTTATACGGAGACTTGATTACACACAGGTGGATTCTATTTATGTTCATCAGTCATTTAGGACAACATTGAATCATTCAGAGATCCTCAATTAACTTCTGGAGTGAGTTTTCTGAATGAACGTAAATGGGCCGAATAATTTTGCACTCCCAACTTTTCAGTTTTATTATTACAAAAAAAGTTTAAATGATCCAATAAATTTCATTCCACTTCACAATTGTGACCCACTTGTTGTTGATTCTTCACCAAAAATTTAAAATGTTATATCTTTTTGTTTGAAGCGTGAAATGTGGCAAAAGGTTGAAAAGTTCCAGGGGGCCGAATACTTTCGCAAAGGCACTGTATGTTACTTGAACTCCTGGCTGCAGAGCAATGAAATAGTATGGCAAGGAAGGCAGATAGTTCCTGCACCACAGCATACTATTACAGTATGAACATGGTTCAGGTTCAGAAGCTGTTCTCAGACCATCTGCAGTAGGTGTCAGATGTTTATTGTATATTGCAGCTGACATCTGCTGCATTGACTGGATTGGAGGTTCTCCGATTTCTAGATATCGATGACTTACCCTAACGGTAGGTTATCGATATCAGATTGATGGAGGTCAGACACCTGGCACCTGCTCTGATCAGCTGTTTTCAGCAATATGCTGGAAATAAAACTGTGGACCGAGCAGAAGCATGACCCACAAGCATTCTTTTGTTATCAGCATTTTTGTTTATTAGCTGGTGGTTTTGGGGTATCTGGCATGATGGCATCCGCATGTTGAAACTTTGGTGTTTTGACATCTCCCTCTCTATAGCAAAAAAATTAAATAATATAGTTCACTCAGTTGTTTTAAAAAAATTGTCAGTTTACACTAGTTTTGATAAATGTTCCCCTAAGGGGTTATTCAGACATACAGACGTAAAAGAGGAGTGAAAATTACTCCAGTCAGGGACAGGAATAATCTTAGCTCCAGGTGCATAGACTGCTGAAGGTGCTCCCAGTTTATTATGAAGTGCATACATTGTAATAAATTAGGTGCTTTCTCCACAAGTGCAGGGAAGAAACTAAGACCGGCATAAAATGCTGTTCTTTGTAAATGACCCCTGCAAAGTTTGGCCCCTCTCCGTGTGTAGAATGGACAACACCTAAACATTCACCAATTAAAGTCAATAGGCTGAGTCACATGTGTGATTTCTTTTTTCACAGGTCTGCACTTACCTGTGCTGCCATCATCCTTCTCCTTCTGCCAGTAAACTTTCCATAGTCCTGTGATCTTGAAAGGACAGGTGGAACTTACGACCAGTAACACCTGAAAGCCATCAGCTGTTCCTATTAGAAACTACTTGGGAATGCATTCTGTGAGAGGCTTCCTTATCAGTGGGTTTACAGTCCTATCCAGAGGCCTGGTTGAGACAGTTTACTCAGACATGCTGACTCTTCTCTATCAGACTTCTTTGCAGCACCAACGTCTACCACCTGTCCCAAGAGGTCACGTAACAGAAAAAGAGATTGATCAGTTCTTGCATGCGAATACTGTATAATTAGGCACCATGCTGCCAGGTTCTGCACTGCGATTGGTTCCTTCAGTTCCAGAACCTGTTCCGACTGTCACATCAGGATTATTTCTCACCTGTCTAAGCTGTCTATTTACAGTGGTGGTCCTAAGACATGTAGATTTAGTGGTTTTAGCGCAGCAATTTTTCTGCATTTAAAGTGAAAATAACATTTCTAAATCACATTTTTGTGTTAAACATACTTCATTTCACTATATAAAAAAGGAAAAAAAAATATTTCTCAGCCTGAGCTATTTTCAGAACTCCAATAGAAGTGAATGGAGGGTGGCTCCGCTTGCACGGCGTGGTCTCGTTCACTTTGGTATCAAATGAGACAACCCCTTTATGGACACAACCTAAGGCCAAAATAAGGCCCCCTGCGCTGGTGTAGGCTTTCGACTACATTTAAGACAATTAGTAAATTTGCCTGGGACAGAGTTATGGTCCCCCAACACATCCCCCCTCCACCCAATCCTGCCCAACTGTTGAAAATATAAATATTGTTTCATGGCCATTAAAGGGGTATTCCAGTAGGTACAAGTTATCCTCTATCCACAAGATAACTATCAGATCGGATGGGGTCCTACTGCTGGGAACCACGCCGAACACGAGAAAGGGGCTCCCGTACCCAGTGTAGACCCCTTGCTGCTTTCCTAAAATGACCGGAGGGGACCGGTCGCATATGCGAGTGGCCGCTCCATTCATTTCTATGGGAGTTCCAGAGATAACCAAGTGCAGTGCTCAGCTGTACTCAGCTATCGGCTGTACTTAAGGAAGAAAGAAGAGGCCTGCAGGTGGTACGGGACCCCCGTTCTCCTGATCGGTGGGGATCCCCGTGGTAGGACCCCCACCGAACTGAGTTATCCCCTATCCTGTGAATAGGAGATAACCTGTACCTACCGGAATACCCCTTTAAAAAGGGGGTAAAAGTGTAAATGTGCCCCAGTGGATGAAGCAGAAGGCTCCTTTCACTGGATAGAGGCCATTTTAGTGTACTGCATCTCAGCTCCTTTTCAAATAAATGGGAGCTGAGCTGCAGTATGCTGGCACAGCCACTACACAGCCTTGTGTGTTTCATATTTCTGAAACGTTTTCAACTAACATCTGGAGCTGGCGTTTTTACTGCAAAAAGTACCAAAAACTGCAGGTGCAAAATATGGCTAAAGGTACCATTAAAAATCTATGTGTGAACCCATCCTAAATGTATAACACAAGTTCCAACCCTCTGAAATCAAGCAGAAGCATGTCAGGTGGCCAGTATGTAACCATATAACTGAAGTCTACCAGAGAAAATGTGGTTAAAAAGACAGGTCGCCTCTTACTCACATATTATATATTTCTAGAGCAATAAAACTATTTTGAAAGCATGTTATGTTACATGAATCCAGAAAAACTCTCACTATTAATTTTTGAGAAAAGTAAGAGTACAACCACACGGTCAGGTTTCTGCATGCAATTTTGAAAGACAATATCAGGAGTAGATCTCAAAAGCAAAGAAAATTTAAAGCACAGTAAGCTTGAACGAATCAACTTTCGGATCATCGATCCAAAGTCAGTTCAGGCAAATATGTTGATTTTAATACTGTTTCTGTAAAGCATTAAAATGTATTGCTTCGTGGAGCCAAAGTTCGTCTCACCAGACTTCGGTGAATTACTACTGTATTCCTATCTGCGTATTTAAAAACAATTTAAAATAGCAATCCAAAGTGGGCTTTGGTATTGAAGTACCAGCCAGTACCAAAGCCAACTTTGGACTGCTATTTTAAATTGTGTTTAAATACGCAGATAGGAATATCGTACTAATTCACTGAAGTCTCGTGCGACTTTGGGCAAGATGAGCTTTGGCTCCACAAAGCTAATACGTTTTAACGCTGTATAGAAACAGCATTAAAATCAAAGTATATGAACAAATCGAATTCAAATCTATGATCTGAGGGTCAATTTACTCAAGCCTAAAGGACAGATATGATGTCTCCTCTTTTTTTAATTGACTCCTGTTTTTGGCTTCCAAAACTGCAAGCAGAAACCTGACTGTGTGGCCATTCCCTAAGTACATTGTCATATAGCAATCAGAGACACACCCCGGATATTTTGCAACCAATTTATAGTTCACAAACCTTTCTGCACTATAATATAATGCTATAATCTCTTTTAACATAGTTTCATTGCCCTAGGACTGCTACTTTATCACTGCAATCCAGTGAACACAACAGTAATTTACTAAGTTAGTATAAAAAGAAAAGACAAGTTTTTCCACAGTTAAAGGGAATGTGTCCTCAGAAAATGACTGTCAAATGTTTAAAGAATTTTTGTGATGTTTTTTCAATTTTCCATGTCACTATCTATATTACAAAAATATATGAAAATGTATATACTGTATATATAAATACAATTACATATATACACACAGACATATTATTAGAATCATTCAAAATTCGCTTCGCCAAATATTCATCGAACATTTCATAAGATTCATATATTCTACGAATCTATTCGGCAAATCTGCGTACAAATCATACGTTATTATGTTGCGTTTTGCGAACATTCACGCACTAATAACGAACGTTTAGTTTTAAAAGGTACACAACTTCTTTGAACTTGTACACATGAGCGTACAAATTACGCAAGAATCCTCAGCGCACTATTGTCTAGCGATTGCGTAATACGGAGGCACGCATGACTCTAGGCAAACAGTAAAAGTTCACTAATTACGTGAATTTGTTCGCAACATCGTATATAGTAAGTTATACGTAACATTAGCATACAATTTATCGGACAGGTACGTAGCGAATGCATAGAAAGTCTTCGGAACATATTTTCGAATCTAACGGAGCGAATCTCAAAAAATTCAGATTCGCTTTGCAGCTGAAAATTTCCAAGATTCGATACTATTCTACGAAGCGGCGAATAGATTAGCCATTAGCCATCGCTCGTCCCCATACTGAGGAGATCACTGCATGTAGTAGCAGGTACGCTTCCTTCCTGACAATCGCCTGCTACATCTGTAGGTGTAATAGGTCCTTAAGCCTAGTAATACGAGCCACTTCTATTTTCTGCAGTTATCTCTTTATCTTTACAAGCAGGATTAAGCTACATTTACACTGTCTGATTATCATGTACATTATTGGGAATGAATGTTCATATAAATGCTCATTCTCGATAATCTGCCTGTGTAAAGGTGCCACAGATCACCCAATGAACAAGTGAAACACTCATTCATCAGGTGAAACAATCATTCAAACCTTAATCATTGTTTCTTGGCAGCAAATCATGCTGTTTAGGCCTCTTTCACACGAACGTTGTTTTTGCGGGCTCCGATCCGCATTTTTCACATGAAAAACGCTGACCCATTCATTTCTATGGGCCCGCAAAAAATGCGGACAGCACACCGTGTGCTGTCCGCATCCGTTGCTCCATTCTGTAGCCCGCAAAAAAAATAGAGCATGTCCTATTCTTGTCCGTATTACAGACAAGAATAGTACTGTTCTATTAGGGGCCAGCTGTTCCGTTCCACAAAATACGGAATGCACATGGATGCCATCCGTTGTTTTTGCGGCTCCGCAATTTGCGGACCGCAAAACACAACGTTCGTGTGAAAGAGGCCTTAAACAGCACTTTGCTGCCCAGAAATAATGGGGGTCACTTATTAACATTGCTATGGCAGTTTTCGGCATAAAAAAAGATGCAAGAGCCGTTTTAATGACTTTTTAAAAGCCAATGAAACAATACTTGTTGCATGGGTGTTTTTACTCCTTCCTAGCCACATAGAGTCCCCGCCCAGCAAATGTACTAACTTTATGCCTGAAAACAGCTGTAAAACAGAAGCGAAAACTACTTCAATCAGGGGTTGGCTCACTTTTCACTCCAGACGCACAGACTCCTGGAGGTACAACCAATTCATGACGAGGCCTGTGCTTTTGCTATTAAAAACTGGCGTAAAAAGGCAGTCTTACTCTTACAATTAATTTGATTTCCAGTATCCTCCGCAATAGCACAGTCAGGAGGTTATCGGGTTAACTCAGTTGTCAACCTAGCAAATCTGCTCCACAGAGGTCTATGCACCCTCAGCCCAGGAAGTGGAGATAGTTCTTGGCGTGTGCCCTCAGGCCCACTGGAGGAGATAATCGTTTTTCTTAGTAGCAGAAGGCAATGACTAGTGTTGAGCGAGCATGCTCGGCCGAACTCGCTGTGTGCTCGAGTGCGATGCTCGAGTATGCTAATGCATACGAATTTGTATGCTAATGTTACGCATTGTACGCTAATGCGTACAAAGTTGTATGCTAATGCTACGCAATGTATGCTAATGCATATGAATTTGTATGCTACTTACAAGGTATGAAACTTCCAGTCCTGCTCAGAAGAAGGAAAGGAAGCAAAAGGAGGGGAGACAGACTTCCTTCTGACAACAAAACTTTGAAAACACTCAAGAAGAAAAGCAGGAGTATGGTTCAAAATGATTCTATCATCCAGGATGGTGAGGTAAGGAGGCTTACAGGAGAAAGCCTGAAATTCCTCCACTCTCCATGCTGCTAAAAGGAAGTAAATCTTGCATGTAAGAAATGTAAGAAAAATGTTTCAAAGTAGGTTCAAATGTAGTGATCACATGGATAGACAACACCTTCAGATCCCAAGAAGGCCCATAGAGGTATGAGAGGCATGAGGTCTATAGGCCCTTTTAATAAACCATTTGATCAAGAGATACTCCACCAGTTTTATGTGCACTTAGGGCAGCAACTTGGACTTTTAAGGTATTAGTTTTAAGGTACTTATTAAGATCTGCTTGTAAAAAGTCCAAAATAAGAGTCAAATTTGGAGGTCCTCGAGGGTCCCATCTTCCATCAGCAAAGGACAAACAGGCATTCCAAGCCCTGAGGTAAATTTTAGATGGTATAAGCTTTCTGATATGCAACAAGGTACAGATTACCCCATCAGAGGAACCCTTACCTCTTATAATGGAATGTTCAAACTCCAAGCAGTCAGACGTCATTGAGGAATTCTGGTATGATGTCCAGAATTCACCATAAGATAATTTTAGCAGAAGGGGAACCAAACCCTTTTTTAACAATACATGGCAATCATTATCACCTGAGCCCCTTCTTCGAGGACTTTCATTAGAATTTTGTGGAGAACTAGGAAAAACACACAGAAGCCCCTTTGGTCAAGGCAAAAAGTGGGTGACTACATGGAAGGGCTGCTCCAGGGCAGACAGAAAAGAAAGTTGGGACTCAACTATTTTCTCAGATTTTTCTGCTATCTGAAGGCTCATGATTCTTGTGCCTCCCTGGCATTTCAACTGAGGTCACATTGACGGAAAGGATTTTCACATGGTAGGCGATTTACAGTTGCTCTGAAAGAACCACTGGGTTCCTTGACAAGGAAAATCAGAGTAAAATCCCTGTTTCCATTGATCTTGAGGAATGGGGGCAAGAACCTATTTCCGAAGAAATTTCTGATACTAATGCTAACCTACTGTGGCTTTGAGGAAGATGACTGTTGATCATAAACCTGCTTAGTACCACAGATTGAAACTCAGTGTGATACTCTGACCAGATATTAGGACCCATGGGGAAGCATTAATGGTTTTCTAGACATAGTGGAAGAACCTGAGTCTACTTCCCACTGGACACATGGAGTCATTGAAATTCTTTGTAGGCATTGTCAGGATTCAGAGAGATCCTTTCACTTTGGATGACTGCTACTTTCCAGAGCCTTTCCTTCTCTTCTGCTCCGGTCTGCTATGATGCTAGTTAAGAAAGACCTGTCTCTGATGAACAAAATTACATTCTGATGGAAAAGGTTTTTTCTTATCAGATGCCTTATCTAGGATGTCATCTAGAATGGAGCCAAAGAGTATGTTGCCTTCACAGCAAATAGAACACTGTTTGAACCTGTAGCACTAGACCAGGAATGCAGCAATACCACCCTGCAAAGGACATTGGAGAGGGCTGAAGATCTTCCAGATAACTACACCATATCAGCTGATGCATTTACAAGTCACTGCTATGGCTGGTCTGGGCATAGCCATGGCTTGCCTTTCAAGAATGTTTTAAAAGACCTTCACATTTTTTTTCTCCATGTGGTCCCTTAGGTGCCCTATATCTTCAAAGAGAAAGGTGAATTTCTTTGAAAATCATAGTTTGTGCTTTCGCCTCTGTCTGTCTATGCAGCAAAAGATAGGACATGACCTATTTTTGGCCACAACTTGCGGATTGTGGACCCATTGTAGTCAATAGGTATCCGTGTTTTGCAGATCCACAAATTGCGGAGCGAAAAACAACGGTCCTGTGCATGAGTCCTTATGGTGTTAATTTACCAATTACACCAAATAATGTTTCAAGGTATTCAATCTAATCAGGGGTGAACTACCGCCATAGCGGCCCAGGCTTCACCTGCCAGTAAACACAGTAATAAATATCAGGGTAGATTTATTAAAACTATTATAAAAGAAAATAGGCTTAGTTGCCCATAGCAACCAATCAGATTCGACCTTTCATTTTTCAGAGCTCCTCTGCAAAGTGAAAGACGATATCTGAAACAAAAAAAATAAAAAAGTAATTTTTTTGTTTAAATCAAAACAGTAAAAAAAAAACTATGACTATGGGCCCAAAGTTTTATTATACTTTTCAGATGGTTAGACCCTCTACATTGATATTCCTGTGTGCTGCTCCACATTCTGTGCATCTGCCTCTTTGGTATCAGGTCAGCTGAACTAACATTTTCAATAAAGAATTTGATAAAGAGCCATTTGATAGTGGCTGGTATCACAGCTCAGTCCCATTCACTTCAATAGGGCTGAGCTGCGTCTAGGCCACGTGGCTGATAAAAATGATGTCACATGGTCTAGGGAGAGCTGTGAGAAGGCCACAGCACAACTGTGAGCAGTGGTGCCTTCTTAAAGGGTTATTCCCATCTTAGACAATGGGGGCATATTGCTAGGATATGCCCCCATTGTCTGATAGGTGTGGGTCCCACCTCTGGGACCCGTACCTACACGGAGAATGGAGCAGGGAAAGTTTAGGAGGGTGCACTGCGCATGCGCAGCCGCCCTCCATTCATTTCTATGGGGCAGCCAAAAATAGCCGAGCCAGCTGGCTCGGCTATTTCCGTCGGCTACATAGAAATGAACGGGAGCAGCGGGGAGCTGCGCCTGGTGGTGGCCGGAACCCGGGAAACCCGGGGTCCTCCAGGAACAGCGCTCCCCTCTCCGTTCTCGATATAGGTGCAGGTCCCACCGTTGGAACCCTCACCTATCAGACAATGGGGGCATATCCTAACGATATGCTCCATTTGTCTAAGATGGGAATACCCCTTTAAACAGCTGATCAACGGAGGTCCCAGGTATCGGACCCCCACCGATCAGATACTGATGACCTATCCAGAGGTCATCAGTAAAAAGATCTCAAAATACCCATTTAACCACACCATCTAAATACACCAATATGCAATGAATGGAATCCAAGTAGTTGATTTGGTGGTCAGTTTAGAGACACTTTTTGTTATCTGATAAATAAAATCAATTTTACTGCATTTTAGAAAAGTGAAATGGTAGTGCTTTTGAGTTTTTCAGCAATATGTCCATTATACTGCTGTTTGGTTATTGCATGGATGTATGCTCTAATCACTAAGTATATTTTAATAGAACATCACTAAACAACAGGTAACAGGTCCTCTTTAACCCAACTGTCTCAGGATGTTTGTTGTGAGACACTGCTTTTCCTAAGTAAGAAAATGATTTGATCAGATAACAAGTAATGCCTTAACGTTGCTTCTGCCCTGCTGTGAGCGCTGTCCAATCAGAGCGGACCGCTCACAGCAGGGCCGAAGGAGTTCAACCCTGCTGTGAGCGGTCCGCTCTGATTGGACAGCGCTCACAGCAGGCAGAAGCAACGCCCATTGAGGAACAGGGAGTCTCCTCCTCCCTGTTCCGATGCCTTCTAATTAGCATAAAGCCGGACCGAAGAACGGGGGGCCCGTGTGAAGCCACCGGGGGACAATTTGCTAAGAAAACAACGCTGCTGGCATCAGTGGGGGACGCACTATCAGGTAGATAGTGCAGATTCATTTTTTTAAAGTCATGAAAGGTCCTCTTTAAGAAGCATATCTGAAAATAAACTCTTTGATGAACACTGTTTTTCTGTTCATCCGAAATCCAAGCTTTAAAGAGGATTGTTTGTGAACATTAAGTTCCCATCTATACAACAATAAATCAAGAGTAGGGTTACAACTATTGCTATATCTTCCTGACACACCTCTTGCAATAGAGAACATCATGCACAGTTCTGTAAATCAAGTTTCTTAATCATGCCAAGGTAATGGGTTAATCAGCGGGATGACCAAAATAACCATAAAACTAATTATCAATCGTGCAGTGTTCTCTTGTATTACACAAGGTAGACTTTCCATGAGGCAGTCCAGTATGATACAATGCTGCTTCAAATGCCTTGAACTCTGCCATGCATTACAGGCCCCTTTACACCAGCCGATTATTGGGAAAAAGCATTTCTAGGAACGCTCATTCCACAAATTATCAAGTTCTCATCCATGGAGTGAAATCATCAATGATATGGATAAACAATGACTGTCTATTGGGGCACTAGCGACCACTCAGCCCCATACATAGGAGATGATTGCTGTATGTAAATACGGCTATTTTTTCATAGGAAGGTGATATAACAAATGGGGGTTTAAAGGAAATGTATCATTTATAATTTTTCCTGCCAGTTAAAACTAGATAGGAACACAGCCTGTTTTTATTTTCTGACAGTTACCGTATTTTTCATCCTATAAGACGCACCTGGCCATAAGACACAGCTATATTTTAGAGGAGCAAAATAAGAAAAAAAATATGTTAATCAGACCTCAGCTCAGAGCCCTAATTAGTCTCCCAATCAGACCTCAGATCAGAGCCCAATGTGAATTACCCCCATTCAGACTCCCATTCTGCAATCAGAGAAAAAAGTAAAGCAATTTACCTTTTTTCCACTACAGATCCCGCTACCGTTCTTGTCATCCAGCTCTCTTTTTGCTCTTCCTGCCAGGCACAGTGCTGTGACCCAATGCCGCAAAATGTGACATCAAAAAGCATCGACATCCTCATGCAGTGTGCAGTCTCTGCACTGTGAGCGGCCGAGGAAGACCAGGAACCATTGAGTACAGATGCTGGAAGCGCTCATTAGTATTCGCCCCATAAGACGCACTGAAATTTCCCCCCACTTTTGAGGGGAAAGAAGTGCGTCTTATAGCGAGAAAAATACTATAAATTTCCTGAACATGATTATTAGGGCAGCCATCTTGCCTGAGCTATTGTTAACAGCATCTAGAGTTATACGTTGCAGCAGATAGCATTGCTCTTAGACATAAAGAGGACTAGAGTTTTCTAGGCATGCTCAGTGAGAGATCAGGAAGGAGTAATTAAGCTGTGACAATCACCTATTGTGCTTGGTGAATCTTTTGTTATCTATATATAGGTGACATTGCAATTCTGTCTGTGATGATAATCAGATGTCATCATAAATAGAATAACAGGTTCACTTTAAAGCTATGCTGCATAGAATGTCTTATAGAGTTTACACATATTTAGCAATGTAGAATGCTGTTTTTTCACTGTAAATAGTCAACTGTAACCACATCTGTAGTTAAGATCGGTCCTCAAACTGTGGTTGAATCTATGATCACATCCAGATTGTCGCAGTTTTCAAAGCGATTGCAGCTAACATGAATTTGATTGTTAATGGCTGAGAGCTAAACTGCTGTTTAGATGCAAAAGTATACACATAACTATTGGGGCATATTATAACTACTGGGGACACTGCTGGGTGCATATTATAACAACTTGAGGCATTACACGAGCATTGTAATTACTGGGGCACTATGGGGGGCCTTATTACTACCAGGAGCTCTAGAGGGGTGCCTAATCGAGGGGTTTTATTACTACTGGGGCATTACGACTTCTGAGAGTACTGTGGACAATATGGAGAGCACTACTACTAATGGGGATCAAGGGGCATTATCACTATTGGGTGCACTGTAGGGGGCACTATTGCTAATAAGTTATTTTACTCATGGAGTCCAAGCTTGAGAAACAGCACACCACATAATCTGTCTCTGATTTTCACACAGAAAATTTCTGCACCATGTAGATAATTTAATAATTTAAATTTGAAAATCTTATTACAGATTTTGTAACATGTGCTTCCACCATTCATCTACAAAAAGTTGATATGACACAAATGTTTATAGCAAGAAAAGTTTCCTAACAGTCATACCTGAATTGGTAGGTATGGTCTGAATTGCCTTCAAAACACACTTGTGTATTTTATGTGGTTGATAAATTAATTAGCGAGAGATTAGCAAAGTTTTGAGAAATTTCATTCGGCGCTTCACCAAAATATGCCAAGAAATTTGATTTGCTCCGATTTAATTCGTCATGAATCGCAATCTGGGCTGGGTTTACCACTTGGTGGCCCAATCGCAGTGTGGAAGTTAATCTGCAGGGAGAATGCAGGAGACTACTGAACTACAGACTCTGCTACAATTTATGGAGTTGAATGACATAATTCATCCTTTAGTTATCCTGACTGACAAATAACGTGGTCTCCTCAAAGGGCCTAAGCAAACGCACGTGTCACAAATGAGCTGCCACTGGCTAACGTGGAAGTTACACCAGGGAGTAAACTTGTCCATCTGCAGCACTAAGAAATCATTGACCACCTTCCTCTGTTCATACAGGTGATCTAACATATGGAGCGTGGAGTTCCAACGAGTAGAAGGAGGGACCCAGGCATTCTGGGGGTCATTAAAAGGATCGAATAACTCCTTTAATAGTGAGGCATACTAACGTTATCACTTAAATAATAGATTAACACTGAATGTCAGTGCACTAGAAGGTGATGCACATGGTGATATATTACACTTGCCTTTAATAGTGAGGCACACTAACTGTATCACTAAAATAATGGATAAACTCTGAATGTTGGGGCACTAGAACGTGATGCACACGTGATGCAGATGAAGAGTGCAGTCTCTGTGCACTCTCCATCTCCAATATTCTTCTATTAATTGTTTTCAGCAGCACTGTAACTAGCACATGAGCGCTTGCCACTTCTCTCTCTAAGCTCAGCTCGCAGGACAATGGTGGAGACCACGTGGGATGTGGGTTTTATAGAGCTGTGACATCACAGAGGATGGCTATCTGCGGATTGGCTGTCTGCACGGCATTGTGGGTGATCTTGGGTTTCCGGGCTTCTTACTTTCACTTTGTAACGTGCAGCTGCGATTTTAGGAAAAACTCATCCATTAACAGCGCGAGGAAATTCTGATTCTGTGCGAATCGAAGCTTTCCTAAACTTTGGACCAAATTCCCCTTTGAATGCTTTGCTCGACACTAATTAATATATAAATGTGAGGTTCATCCAGAAGGAATAAATGTTTATACGGTAACTCTGCACATTAAAACACCTGAAAGGCCATTATACACATCAGATTACTACTATGCAAACTCATCTACTCAAATTATCCTTTTTGAGTGTAGTTGGTATATTGCAACAAGCACATTCACTTCCACTTAGATTTAAAAGGAAGGAAGTTTCAGCATGCCTGAAATCCAGGAAAGAAGCTGTCTGTATAGCAGAAATTACTGGATGCTTATCTAATACAAGTATATTACAAAAATGCTGTGTCATTGCATAATAAGATCACGATGTTTCGCTGTGCCTAAGATTTGTAGAGGTCATTACAGCATGCTTACCATCAGGATCAGCACATTCAAGTAAACAAAATGCAATTAGCTTTCATTAAGGCTCTGTTCACATCTGCATTGTAGCTTCCACTTATAACAGACGTCACTATGCTTTGCTGAATCTGTTGCACAACAGGTAAAGTACCACCAGCGCCTGAATTATAAAAGAGTCAGTTGGTTTTGCGGAGTAAATTGCAGGTAGTATACCAGGAAAAGTATCATTTGCTTTACAAGCGGTAAAAAAAGTATTGTATTTAGTATGTGAAATAAAGTACAGTATATTACAAAACACAGAATAAAATGTCAAAATTACACGTACTCACAGAACTGCATAGAAACTTTTAGGTTGGCATAGTGACTGACTACCACGTGGCTGTACAAGCCACCGCAGCACATACTAATCTTCATTGTTAATGGCTGTGCAGTAGCCCATAAAACAATGTGGTCATTAACAAAGAAGACGGAATAAACAATGTGGTTCTAATTAGATAATATGATCCCAGTTTTGCCTGGTACAGTACTAGCACGTGGTACTCAACTGCAAGTTGGCCACATGCTGTTTACTAGATTATTGCGGACTTATTAAACCAATTTTGACCACCTATAACTTGCTGATGGAGAAATGAGCGCTGTTAATACTGCCAGTAACGTAAAATTACACAAAAATTACAAATTACACTGATATTTACATTAGAGCACATATTTTTATTTCATGACAACTAATTACATGACCTCCAAATGAATATTCATATTCCCATGCCATGATTACATAAGAATTATTGTAACAGTATGTTATGATAAATGAGAAGGCAGGTCCACCATCAGGGCAGTACAGATGGTAAATTAATATAAACACAAAAATTACCAGTTTACCAATAAAATATGTTTTGTTATGGTAAAAAAACACATATATTTGGTATAACAGAATCCATATTGACTAGTAACATAAAACTAAGGCTGCTTTCACACAGTCACTGTTTGATCAATGACTTCCATTAGTGAGTCCAAACCAGGAGTATAATGGAAAGACTTGCACCTGTTCTGTTTTTGACTCACTCTTGGTTTTGGCTCACAATCACTGATGGAAATCATTGATCAAACACTGACCAAATGCTGACTGTGTGAAAGCAGCCTTATGCCCCTTTCACACGAGCAGAAGACTCGCATGTCCAACGCATCTACAGGGCTGGACTCGGCACTGACTGGGATCGCTTATAATGCTATGCGATCCCTGTCAGTGCCGAGTCCAGCCCTGTAGATGCGTTGCGGGAGACATGCGAGTCTCCCGCTCGTGTGAAAGGGGCATTAGGCCTCTTTCACACGACAGTATTTTTTGCGGGCTCCCATTCCTTTCTATGGGGCCGCAAAAAATGCTGTCCGCATCCGTTGCTTCGTTCCGTATTACGGACAAGAATAGTACTGTTCTATTAGGGGCCAGCTGTTCCGTTCCGCAAAATACAGAATGCACACGGATGCCATCCGTTGTTTTTGCGGCTCCGCAATTTGCGGACCGCAAAACACAACATTCCTGTGAAAGAGGCCTAAGGCCTCGTCCACATTCCTGTGTCAGTGACACATCCGTGAAAAAAGTGTACATGTTTCATCCGTGAAGGATCTGTGGTTGGTCCGTGTGTCCGTTTTTACCATCCGTGTGGCATCCGTAATTCACTGATGTTGCTCAGCTGAAAAATAATTTCCAAAGAAGCTCCTATAAGGCCTCTTTCACACGACAGTATTTTTTGCGGGCTCCGATCCACATTTTTCACATGCGGAACCATTCATTTCTATGGGTCGGCAAAAAATACTGAGAGCATACTGTGTGCTGTCCGCATCCGTATGTCCGTTCCGTAGCCCACAAAAAAAAATAGAACATGTCTTATTCTTGTCTGTTTTGCGGACAAGGATAGGCATTGTTACAAAGGATCCGCAAAAAAAAACAGATGCCATACGGACGATATCCTTTTTTTTTGCGGATCTGCAATTTGCGGCCCGCAAAACACAACGTTCGCATGAAACTAGCCTTAGTCATCAGTGAAAAACGGACGCATCACGGACAGAACACGGAAGTGTGTCAGTGATTTTCACGGACCCATAGACTTTAATGGGCGTGTTTGTCCCGCCTCACGGATCAAAGTAGTGCATGTCTCAGTGATTTTTTACTGACCCACGCTCAGTAGAAAAATGCTGAAATGTGAACAGATACATTTAACTCAATGGGTACGTGTGCTGTCCGTGGAAAATGCGGACAGCAAACGTCAGTGAAAAACGCAAATGTGGACGAGGCCTAAGGCTTCATTCACGTGTCCGTATAATGTGTCCGCATCCGTTTCCGCAATTGCGGACAATTATGCGGATAGGATGCGGATCCATTCATTTCAATGGGTCCCGAAAAAATGCGGACAGTACACCGTGTGGTGTCCGCATCCGTGTGTCCGTTCCGACTGTCCGCATAAAGAAATCCTCCTGTCCTACTTTTCTCCCGAATTGCGGTCCGTAGCACAATGAAAGTCTATGGATCCGCAAAAAATGCGGAAGACATGCAGAAAGGTATCCGCATGTCATCCGTATTTGCGGATTCCGTTCCAGGAGGGGAGAAAAAAAAAGAAAAGGTACAGATGTTATTCATCCTTCCGTTTTTTGCGGATCCGCAAAAAACTGACCGTTTTCCAGGATGTGCACAAATACGGACGTCTGAATGAAGCCTAACACAGTATTCATCTCACATGGTGAACGCCCATCTACAGAAAAAAAGGTTTAAAAAAAGTTGATCAAAATGACTAAGTGAATTTAGTAAAACATTAAAGGCTGTTAACACCTTTGAGGGCATTTTTTTATTATTGCATTCTGCTCATTTTGGGATAAAAATCATGTTTTCAATTGGTCTTTATTAAAAAAAATTCCTCAATAGCTTTCACTTTCACTACATATAACTCTCTACCTCATAATGAATCTATCAGGGAGCTCTGACAGCTCAGTCTGTAACCCCTATCTCTGAACTCCTGACAGCTCATACAGTTGTTCTAAAGAGTAGGAGGATTTTAGTATATAGGAGACTACAGATGTTATCTCATGACATGTATTTATAACATACATTTTAACTATAGTTGTGCTTTTTTTAAAATTAAATGCTTGTATTTTGCCAGACGGTAATTTTTATCATAATCTAATTTTACTTTGCATGGGCCACATACAAATCTACTTCAGAAATATAAAGAGAATGATCTGTTACCATAAAGAGAAGTAACATATGCTCAACATCTGTGGTGGCTGAATAGTTAGCCCTACAGCCCCAGGGGCCTCAGCTTGACATGAAACAAGACAACATCTGTAAGAAGTTGCTATGTTCCCTTAACGTTTTCTTGGGCTTCTTCTGACTGCTTTGGTCACATGATTATGTTAATTAGCATCCAATAAAATAAGTAGTGTTGAGCAAATCGAAGCATCCGAAGTGTAATTCGATCCGAAGTTTATGAAAAATATGATGCATCATTCAACTGCTGTCACATTCATAGTCAATCTGTTAGTTATACATAGACTTACTGTGCCTCAGTATTAAAGTGTGGTTTAACATATCGCCGTCTGCATCTTGTTCAACTGCTGCCACATTCATAGTTAATTTGTTAGTTCATACATAGTCTTACTGTGCCTCAGTATTATAGGGCAGTCTAATATATCACCATGTGCATCTTATTCAACTGCTGCCACATTCATACTTAATCTGTTATTTTATACATAGACTTACTGTGCTTCAGTATTAAAGGACAGTCTAATATAGTGTTGCGTTTATTTTGTTCAACTGCTGTCACATTTTTAGTTAATCAGTTACATTATTGATATAGTTACTGTACACTATGGCCAACAAACATAGTGAACGATTTCTTACTGCTGCAGACGGACAGGTCTACTCCCCCATGTAACTTTCACGTTAGTCAGTGGCAGCTCATGTGTGACACGTGCAGTTTGCTCAGGCCCTTTGAGGAGGCCACTTTATTTGTCAGTCAGTAGAGGACAGAAGACATGGCACCTACATTTCACAGCCACCTGAGCCCTGAGGAGGATGAGCCGGCAGAGGAGGACATAAACGCCCAGGAATTTTATACACAACTAGGTGGTTTATCTGCAGAAAAGACAGGAGAGGAGAAGGAGGGCGACGACTAAGACAACGCAGATGACCCCAACAAACTGTGGCAGTATGCACTGGAGATGGAGGCAGGTAGTGTAACAGGGAACCGGCAGGGCGCTCCCTCCCTTCAGCACCACCGGTCTTCCGCTGCAGTAATGGAGCGAGGACGCGGCCTGCGGCAGGGAAGAGTGCGCCACCGGTGTCCTCCATCCCCTAGGCAACAAGCAGGCGGGGCATGTGAGCGCCAGCATGGATAAGCCGGAGCTCAGCTATATCGAATATGGTAATTAGAGTCACGTGACGCTGGCCACATCACGTGACCCACTTGTTGGCCTATTTAAACAGGCAACCTGCTGAGAGAGAAAAACAGGCAACCTGCTGCAAAAATAGACTACTATAGAGAGATGCTGTGTGATCAGTTAGTTGCTGCCTACGCTCGCCATTGCCTGTCCTCACAAAGTTCTGACCCGGGGGGACCCTCTGTGCTCACACTCCACTGCCATGACTAATGAGGGGGAGGGTCGGCACCAGCTCCATATGCAGCAACTTTAGACAGGAGATGATGAACAGTTTTCTTTAGCCGCCTTCTTTAGAAACCACCCAGCAGTAGCAGCAGGACATGCAGCAGAACCTCAACCAGCATGTGGTGGCATAATTGGTATGCACCTGTCATCCATGATCAAAGATCCTCTGGACAACTGGGTATGTAAACTTGAAGTGTGGCTGCAACTGGCCAAGTTTGTCATGCTTCCCCAGCCATTAGTGTGACATCAGAGCAGGTGTTCAGTGCGGCGGGGGGCATAGTTACCCCTAAGAGAACTCTTCTCCATAATTGTTGAGAGACTAACCTTCATAAACATGAATCAGGCATGTATCAACCCGGATTTCAGATGCCGGTGCCTGATGCAACAGAATAGATCATTCTGCTTCTAATGATCATACTGTAGTGTGCTGCCACACCAGAATATTCTGCAAAATGGGCCGTTACTTCTGGCCAAGTCCTGCTGTCACCATTCTGATGCTGCCACCTACCTAATGCCTCTACTACCATTCCCACAATGTGACTATTGTCACTGCTCCTGCCCCTCTTCCCCATTCTGTCATGGGGCCACTATTGTTACTGTTACTGCCACTGCTGTTGGCCCCCATCCCCATTCTGTGATGGGACCACTATTGTCCCTGTTTATCTGTGTTGACATCACTGATTATTTTTCCATTCTAATCCATCCAGAAGAACAGAAAAATGCTTGTTTGTTGTTGTTTTTGTTTTTTGTTTTTTTTTTAAAGGATATGCATGCCACTGACCCTTCTTGTCACTCAGTTTTTGGGTATAGCTACTACTGTGACCTGCAACCATCTTTTGCTGTATGCTACTGCTTCTGCTCCCCTTCCTCACTTTGTCACTGGGTGTCTATTGTCACTCCTGCTGCTACTCTTCCTCACTCTGTCATGGGGCCACTATTGTCCCTGTTACTGCCACTGCTGTTGGCCCCCATCCCCATTCTGTTATGGGACCACTGTTGTACCCACTTATCCGTGTTGACATCACTGATTACTTTTTCGTTCTTATTCGTCAGAAGAACAGAAAAAAGCAGGCCTCTTTTAGACGGTCAGTATTTGATCAGTATTTGTAAGTCTAAAGCAGAAGTGGGTTCAAAACAAAGAAGAGATACAAATATTTCCATTACATTTTATCTGTGTTTTGGATCCACTCCTGTTTTTGGCTTACAAATACTGGTCAAATACTGACTAAAAGAGGCTTAATGGATGCTCAAAATACAGGCTTCCTTTTTTTTTAGTTTCCTGTGTTTCTGATGGATCAGAAGAATGAAAAAATAAAAAGTGATGTGAACACAGCCTTACTACCACTGATGCTGCTGCCCCCCCCCACCAACTCTGTCATGGGGCCACTATAGTCACTATTACTGCCACCCTTCCCATTCTGTCATAGGGCCACTATTGTCACTGTTAATGCCAATACTGATGCTGCCATCCTCCCCACTCTGTCATGGGTCCACTATATGAATTTTGGGGAACTGCATGTTTAAGTCCATGGCAAAAAACTAGACCTGACACTGTTGTTTAATATCCGCTAAAATGACATGATGACTTTATTCTTCGGGTAAGTCGGATTACAGCTATATAAATTTATTTAGTTTTTATTATGTTTTATTATGCTAAAAAAGTGTCTGCAGATCTGAGGACTTGTTCGCAGGGCGACCTGTAGCTTTTAATTATCTGTAACACTGGCATACAGTATATCTACAACTAATAGAAAAGATTAAAAAGAATGCGTTTGCACTGCCACAACATGCATTAAAAGAACATTTTTTCTCTACTACTTTATTGGTCCTGCTTCCATTTCTTTTTTGTTCCATTAAGTAGCCATTTGGACACAGATCCTGCAGGAATGCTCACATGTTTTTTGGCTTTACTGAAGGGTGCTGTATGCTTTTCTTTTTGTTTAACAGAAGTGATTAGCTATGAATCTTGGTGCACTGCATACTGATTTAGACGACGATAAATTACAACTGCCTGTAATACTGACAGCATATTACCTACAGAACGGATTAACTATGAAAGTGGGTCCAGTAGAACATAATAATAATAATAATAATAATAATAATATGATTAGGCAGATTGGCCTGGGAATACCTGATTTATTGTGATTCATGACAAATGAATTCATAACTAATCAAATATCTTGTCAAATCGGCTGAATTGAATTTTTCAAAACTTCGCTCATCTCTAGAAATAAGGTGTAATGTACTGTAGTTTAGAAACTGCTATTGTAGTTGTTGTCACTATAGTATGTTAATGTCCTCCAGAGTCTTGTTTTCAATCATTATGTGAGTCATCATGCCTAGTAATTATGAAATGACTCTTCAGAATTTACTTTTCATTATTTTGTGGGAGTGGCATGTTATTGTTACTGATGCTCGGAGCTCACGTATTCATGCAATGTCAGGTGTTTTACATATTGAGGCATGTGTGGACTTGGGTTCCAGTTTCATACACCCATCCTGTATTAATCATGTATGTTCCACTTTTACTAGCCAAATAAATTGTCTGTCTCTATATATAGTTTCTGTGCCTTACACAGAAACTAGGAGTTAGACGAACAACTCCCTTTGTTTAAGGTAGTTTTAAAGTCATTCATTACAAGCCAAAACTTGCATACTCGTCCTCCTGCCAAAGTAGTCTGTGGGAACTTACTTAAGCAATTACTAGTAGTAGTAATATGTAATTTCCCTCTTTATTTCTACATAGAGCTAAAATACAGTTTATAGTCTTAGGTTGTTGGACACCAAAATACTTGAATGTATATGTCCCTGATATATCAAAACTGGTGTAAAGTAGAACAGACTTAGTTGCCCAGAGGACCCAATCAGATTCCACCTTTCATTTTTCAGAACTCCTTTGGAAAATGAAAGGTGGAGTCTGATTGGTTGCTATGGGCACTATGCCAGTTTTCCTTTACACCAGTTTTGATAAATCAGGGCGTAATTAGTATCCAGTAGTAATGACTCAATTCATTTATTGTTAGCATAAAACAAATATCTACCCATATAACAAATACATAAAGTCTAGATTTTGGCTCGTGACTGCTTATATCAAAAATATTGATTGCTAAATATATGCTATTAAGGTGAAATGATCTTTAAAGAGGACCTTTCAAAATCAGTTCCTGGCACTGTAGCTGATGTTTACTAGATTAGATAGGGCATTTTTTTTCCAGATCCGCAGCAGTGTGTGGTGTTCTGTTTGGTGTCCTGTATGCTAATCAGTATCATTGGTTCAGGGAGGAGGAGACACCAGCATTTCTCAGTAGGCGACTCTCCCTAGCTGTTGTGCGCTCCAACACAGCGGACCACATCACAGCCAGGGAGAAGGTGAGCTGTTTTTTCTTACTGGCTGTGACGCTCTCCGCTGTAATTAGAGAGCACCACAAACAGGGAGAAGGAGACTCCTAGTGAGAGACGCTGGGGTCTCCTCCTCCTCCCTGTACCGGTTATTGATTAGCATACGGGACGCCAAACAGAACGCCAAGCACAGCTGTAAAATAGAGCAGCTCTGAAAAAAATGTTCCCTATCTCATGTAGTTGGCTACAGTCCCAGGTTCTGATTTTGAAAAGTCAAATCACCTGAAAGGTCCTCTTTAATCCCTTAATGACCCAGACAGTTTTTTCAATTTTTTTTGTTCAGTTTTTTCTCCTCCTCACCTTCTAAGAGACATAACTTTTTAAAATCTTCATTCACATAGTCATATGAGGGCTTGTTGTATTTTAATGGCACCATTTAACCCCTTCTACCTCTGGCCTGTTTTCACCTTCCTGTCCAGGCCATTTTTTGCTAATCTGACATGTGTCCTGACATGGTAATAACTTTGGAACGCTTTTACTTATCCAGGCCATTCTGAGACTGTTTTCTCGTCACATATTGTGCTTCATGACAGTAGTAAATTTGTGGCAAAATATTTCATTTTTATTTATTAAAAAATACCACATTTAGCAAAAATTTGGAAAAATTTAGCAAATTTCCAAATTTCAATTTCTCTACTTTCAAAATACATAGTAATACCTCCAAAAATAGTTATTATTTTACATTCCCCATATGTCTACTTTATGTTGGAATCATTTTACAAATGTAATTTTACTTTTTTAGGACGTGAGAAAGCTTAGAAGTTTAGAAGCCATGTTTCAAATTTTCAACAAAATTTCCAAAACAATTTTTTTAAGCACCAATTCAGATATAAAGTGATTTTGAGGGGCTTACGTAATGGAAACCACCCATAAATGACCCCATTTTAGAAACTACACCCCTCAAATTATTTAAAACTGACGTTACAAACTTTGTTAACCCTTTATGTGTTTTACAAGAATTAAAGGAAAATGGAGGGGAAATTTCAAAATTTCATTTTTATGCAGATTTTTCATGTTAATCAATTTTTTCTTGCAACACAGCAAGGGTTAACAGCAAACTAAACCTACATTACTCTGATTCTGCAGTTTACGGAAATACCCCATATGTGGTGGTAAACTGCTCTATGGGCATGTGGCAGTGGTCAGAAGGAAAGGAGCGCCATACAGATTTTTGTGGCAGATTTTGCTAGAATGGTTTTTAGGCATCATTTTGTAATTGAGAGAACCTGACGTACCCCTAAAGCGGAAACCCTCAAAAAGTGACCTCATTTTGGAAACTACACCCTTCAAAGAATATATTAAGGGTTGTACTGACCGCTTTGACCCCCTAAGCGTTTTACGGAATTTGGAAACACTTGGCTGTGAAAATGAAAAGTTTAATTTCTTCCAATAAAATGTTGCTTTAGCCCCAAATTTTTCATTTTCACAAGGGGTAATAGGAGAAAAAGCACCCCATAATTTGTTCCCCATTTTCTCCTGAATACGGCAACACCCCATATGTGGTGGTAAACTGCTGTGGGGGCACATGGCAGGACTCAGAACAGAAGGAGCGCCATATGGATTTTGCAGCAGAGATTTTGATGGATTGGTTTGCGGGTGCCATTGGTTTTTATTTTTTGAGTTATTGTCTTATGTGGGGGCTCATTTTTTGCGGGATGAGGTGACTGTTTCATTGGTACCATTTTGGGGTACACAAGACTTTTTGATCGCTTGGTGTTATATTTTTTGTGAGGCAAGGTGACAAAAATGTCTGTTTTGGCATAGTTTTTTTAATTTTTTTTTTACAGCATTCACCTGAAGGGGCAAATCATGTGGTATTTTTATAGAGCAGGTTGTTACGGACACGGCGATACCTAATATGTCTAACATTTTTATTTTTGTTAAGTTTTACACATTAGATGCATTTTTGAACAGAATTAAATCTTGTTTTTGTGCTGCCAATTTCTGAAAGCCATATTCTTTTTAAATTTCGGGCGATTGTCTTATGTAGGGTATCAATTTCTGCGGGATGAGATTGTGGTTTGATTGGTACCATTTTGCGGAAAATATGCCTTTTTGATCACCTGCTATTACACTTTATGTGAGGGTAGGTGACCAATAAATGGCTGTTTTGTCATAGTTTTTTGAAAAAAATTTTTTAAAGCGTTCACCTGAAGGGGAATATAATGTGATATTTTTATAGAGCAGATTGTTACAGACGCGGCGATACCCAATATGTCTAACATTTTTATTTTTGTTACATTTCACACATTAGGTGCATTTTTGAACAGAATTAGGCCTCTTTCGCACGACAGTAATTTTTGCGGGCTCCGATCCGCATTTTTCACATGAAAAATGCGGACCCATTCATTTCTATGGGTCCGCAAAAATACTGAGAGCAGTTTTGCGGACAAGGATAGGCATTGTTACAATGGATCCACAAAAAAAACAGATGCCATACGGACGACATCTGTTTTTTTTGCAGATCCGCAATTTGCGGCCCGCAAAACACAATGTTCGTGTGAAACTAGCCTTAAATCTTGTTTTTGTACTGTCATTGAAAGTCTGAGAGCCATATTTTTTAAATTTTTTTGGTGATTGTCTTAGGTAGGGTCTCATTTTTTGTGGGACGAGATGAGGGTTTGATTGGTACCATTTTGGGGTACATACGCCTTTTTGATCGCGTGGTATTACACTTTATGTGAGGCAAAAGGCTGTTTTGCCATAGTTTTCTTAAAAATTTTTTTACAGCAATCACCTGGGGGGCCATCTCATGTCATATTTTTATAGAGCAGGTTGTTACAGATGTGGCGATACCCAATATGTCTAACATTTTTATTTTTGTTTAAGTTTTACACATTAGATGCATTTTTGAACAGAATAAAAAAAAAAATTTTGTGTTGCCATTTTCTGAGACATATTTTTTGGGGAAATTGTCTTAGGTGGAGTCTAATTTTTTGCGGGACGAGATGACTATTTGATTGGTACCATTTTGGGGTAAATACGCCTTTTTGATCGCCTGCTATTACACTTCTTGTTAGGGAAGGTGACCAACAATGGCTGTTGTTTTGTTTTTTTTACTGCGCTCACCTGGCGGGGTCGATCATGTGATATTTTTATAGAGCCGGTCGATACCTAATATGGCTACTTTTCTTTTTTTCCCTTTTTTTTTAATTTAAACTTTATTTTGGGAAAAGGGCATTTTTTTGTTTTTTTTTACTTGAAACTTTTATTTTTTTTAAACTTTATTTTTTAACTTTTTTTTCACACTTTATTTTTTTAATTTTGGGGGTTTGATCCCCTTTACAATGCATTACAATACTTCTGTATTGTAATACATCGGCTGTAAGTGTATTACACAGTGTAATACACTTACAGCTTCCTGCCTGTGAGATCTAGGCTTCTGTAGAAGGCAGCCACAATGCCTAAGGAAGGCATCGGGCTGCCTTCCCTGCCATCGGGTCCCCGTCACAGCAGCGCGGGGACCAAATGGACTCCCCTTCCACGCTCCCGCACCGCATGTTCCGCGCTGACCGCCGCACATTGAGGGTTAATGTTTTTACCGATGCTGGTGCATACAGCAGGGGTCCGGCTACTGGGCACAGCCGGTCCCCCGCAGCTGATCGGGCGAATGCAGCTCCTGTTAAAACTTTTGAAAAAATGAAAATCTTCTGTCCATAGCCATAACTTTTTATCTTTTTGTCTGCAGATCTGAGGACATGTTTTTTGCAATGCGAGCTGTAGCTTTTATTGGTACCATTTTAGGGTACAAATTTTTTTTTTTATCCATTATGACATGCACCATGCAGGAAAAATATTATTATATTTAATTACTTCAGACATTTTAGGACATCACTATACCAATTATGTTCATTTTATTATTTATTTTTGTATGTGGAATTGGGAAACAGGGTAATTTAAATTTTCAATATTTTTTAGTTAACAAAAACATTTTTTTTTTTTTTTTGTCATTTTAGTTCCCTAAAGTTCCCATTTAGAACACACAATCTTCTCACAGCTTGTACCATAGACTTCAATAAAATACTATTGCAATCTAAGGGTCCATTCACACGTCCTGTTTTTCTTTCCTGATCTGATCCGCATTTTTTCAGGACCCATTGAAATGAATGGATCCGCATCAGGATCAGGATCGAATGAGGAAAGAAAAACAGGAAGTGTGAATGGACCCTTAGGGATTTTTACAGACTGAGGGCTCATGCACACGACCGTATGTATTTTGCGGTCCGCTAAAACGGATCTGCAAAAAATATGGATGATGACCGTGTGCATTCCGTATTTTGCGGAACGGAACAGCTGGCCCCTAATAGAACAGTACTATCCTTGTCCGTAATGCGGACAATAATAGGACATGTTCTATTTTTTTGCGGAACGGAAATACGGACCTACGGAAACGGAATGCACACGGAGTACCTTCCGTTTTTTTTGCGGACCCATTGAAGTGAATGGTTCCGCCTACAGTCCGCAAAAAAACGGAACGGATGCGGAAAGAAAATACGTTTGTGTGCATGAGGCCTAAGTGTTAGGCCAAGCTTCAGGCATGGTTTTTCAGGCAGCTCGCTATGACAGGCCTAGGAGCTTTCACAGCAACCAGTTGGAGCCCTGCAATTTTGCTACAGGGGCTCAGATCAGAGGGCAGAGTGAGCACTCTCTCTGTGTTTAACTGCTTAGATGCCACAGTTGTTATTGACAGCAGCATCTAGGGGTTAAATGACCGAAGTCGGTGTATCTCCAATCCCGGTCAAGTGCATTATACAGCTGGCACCTGTCACGTATGGAGTGGGATTACCTCATGAGCCCACTGTATGCATACGTTAATATGTTAAAAACTGCCACTGTGCCTTTATAAAAAATGCTTGTAAATGTACCTGATTGTAAAGTGCTGCAAAACATGTTACCAGTTAATACCAGTTCCCTCTGGTATTAACAATTCAGTGCAGTGTTATGGTGGACACACAGCACAGCTTTGCTATAGAAAGTTCTGTGACTGAAAATCAGTTCTATTAGTTTAAATTGGATTCTTTCTGCAACATACAACTGATACAACTGCATATCTGCAAGCCCAATTCGGATGAATTGGACAGTTGCAGAAATTTCTGCAACAAATCTTGCGTGTGTACACTCACCCTTATGCTTCACCCAACCCAATAAAGTTAATATCTCCTGTTTAATATCTTATTTTGCCTTCAGGGCTCCATCTGTCTATTATTAAAGTACTCCACTATGAAACAAGGCTAGTTTAGCCATAGTAGAGCTATGTCGAATTCCTCTGCTTGGGTGGCATTGGTTTCTGGTGATTTCTGGCTAATCATCATGGCAAAAAACTCTGCAGATGAGGTCCTCCTGTACTGGCTTCTTTCTCGGGGCTACAGACAGTCAGCTTTGCTGGACGAAGAACTGAGTTCACCCCATTGTCTCTCCATGGTTCAGGAAAGGTCACTTCCATACCCTGTACACCGACCTGTGGGAGCACGCTGAGAAGTGCCATAGCTTCTGTTGCATGTCAGTGACTACTTTTGACCTAGTGGCATGTCTGTGTCCTGGCCTCACCTTCCAGGACACCAACATGAGGCACTGCATTTCTCCAGAGTAAAGCTTGTCATCACCCTGAGGTAGGAATATAACACTTTCATCCTTCGTTGCACAGCTGTCTTGTTTCCACATTTTCCCCTGGTTGATATGTCTTAGTTGCTTTTCTTTCTATTCATTTCCAGGTTTCTGGCAACTGGCAACTTATTTGCTTAACTGCATTTCATTCATTCCTGGGATTGTCCAACAGACTTGTGAAGAAATCCGTCTGTGACTATGAGAGCCAGTGATGCCACAACCCAAGGCAGAAGAATGGCTCCTAATCGACGAGGGATTCAAACATTCTGCACAGTTTCCAAACTGCATCAGGGCGAAGGATAGCAAACACATGCATGTTAAGAAGCCTCCTCACTCAGGACCCAGTTCTTCAGTTATAAACAATATTTTCAGTGGTGCTGTTGGCCTTGGCTGACGTTGCTTACCGGTTTGTGGATATCGAGGCTTTTGGAAGCACTTCAGATGCCTGAATCTTTCCTGCTTCCAGAATGAGTGAATGTCTTCAGGCCAACCAGCTCGCCCTTCCAGAGCCCAGAAGACTGCCTGGATCTGCTGGACCATCAGCTCCATTTGTTATCGTGGCTGACAAAGGGTTTGCGTTGTCACCCCACATGATGAGGATCTTCCAAAGCAGCTTGGATGACAGGAGGCGCATCATTTATATGGGTATTGGGTAGACTTAAATTGAGACTTACAATGCTCCAATACCTTGCCTGATTTTTGTCTTATATTTTTTGTTTTATGGTTTTTTTTTTTGTATTTTTGGTTTTTAAGATGCACTCCCCCCCTCCCAAAAAGTGGGGAAAATATGGCAGTCCATCTTATAAAGCAAATACTAATGAGAACTTCCACTATGGAAGTGGTCATTTGTACAGTAGGACCAGGGAGCTGTCAGTGTAGTGCTGGTATTACTCACTGCTCCCTGGTCTTCTCTGGGCACTGCACTGTGCCCTGACAGCATAGATGCTGTGCACCGTCAGGCCACAGTGCTGTGCAGTATAGGAAGAGCAAGTCACAATGTCATCTAGAGCAGGAGAGGTCTGATGAAGATTGGGGGTCTGATGAAAGATTTTTTTCTTATTTTCCTCCTCTAAAACTTAGGTGCATCTTATTGGCAGGTGTGAAAAAATATAGTACTAAGCAGGTTAACTCCGATTTATATCCAAATGTGTATCTGACTCTTTCCTACTTTATTATGAACAACATTTGACACATTTCTGTACTGGAACCTGGGGACTACAAACCCTGCCATCGCCTACCAATTCTTAGATTAGCTAAGCAAGTTTGGTCACATACTAGTTTCCCACTTCACTTTGTATATAGCGCAGACTCTTAAGTCGCGTAATGCTGGCCTCTCCCATCTAGTTAAGATTTTTGACTCAAGTTTTTGGTCATCCCTGAAATTAAGCATGGTAATTCAAGTATTCAACTGTAAGGCCTCACCTACACTGCGACTTTTTGTAGCGCAACTGATTTTAACTAGGGATGAGCGAACTTTTGAAAAGTTCGGTTCGATTCGGCGAACTTTCGTGAAATTCGGATTCGTACAAACCGAACCTAAAACGAACCTTGCTATAACGGCTGATTAATTGCAGCTACAATAGTGGGAGTCTGATAGGGTATAGTTTCGTTTAGTTGCAGTTGCTATTACAATGAAAAAAGTGGAAAAAAATCAAAGTGCAAAAATAGTGAAACCTCAGCCAGGTCGACAACATTTGACAGCATTGAAGATGTCCGCTGGAGCAGCATTGCCAGCAGCATTGCCTTGGATCCAGTAGGGTGGAAAACAGACATTTGACAGTGGAACCAGCAGCAGTAATAGTACTGTATTGGACCCAGTATGGTTGAGAACAGACAATTGACGGAGGAGGAGGAGTCAGCACTTGATTGCACCCAGGCCAGTATGGTTGAGAAGAGACAAGTTGAGGAGGAGGCAGCACTTGATTGCACCCAGGCCAGTATTGTTGAGAAGAGACAAGTTGAGGAGGCAGCTTCAGCAGCTCTTGATTGCACCCAGTATGTTTTGGACAGTATTCTTTTGGACCCAGAAGGACAGCCTGAGAGCGCCGGGCCTGACATTGGTGGTAAGACACCGGGGCAGGTTGGACTGCAGTCAAAGCGGCGGATCGTTGCAAGGTGGTGGAGGCAGAACTTGTGCTTCCCGCTGCTGGACCCCTAAAGCACCATGGAGGTGACAGTGGCAAGAATGGACCAACTTCCTGATGGTCTTCTGGGAGGATGTTGACCCAATGGGCAGTAACAGACATGTACTGCCCTTGCCCATAATTAGAGGACCAGACATCAGCACTCAGGTGCACGGTCTTGGATACCGAGAGTCCCAATGAGTCGCCAACCTTTTTCTGAACATTACTGTGCAGTGATGGGACAGCTTTGCCAGAGATGTAGTGGCGGCTGGGGACTCGCCATCTGGGGTGCGCACACGCCATGAAATCCCTGAAAGGCTGGGAGTCCACAAGGATACCCAATTGGATGTGACAGCGGAGAAAACCTTACAGGATGGTGACCTCACTTTGTCAGCTAAAGCTTCTAGCCAGGAGAGACTTGAAACCAGAGGGATGACTGAAACAGCCAGAGCCTTTCCTAATATGGACTTTTTAACTTTTTTTAAACTTTTTATTTTTTTTTTAACTTTTTTAATACCTTTTTTTAAACTTTTTTTTTTTACTTTTTTTAACTTTTTTTGTTGTGGCTAAACGGGGTTGACGGCACCCAGCAGAGCAGCAACATATAGCGTGTACTCTCGGTCACGGGACAGGAGCTTACAGCCAACACCTCCTCTTGAGTCTCAGTACGTTCCACCCGCTGACTTTAGTGGACTTCCTCCTCCTCCTCATCACTAAAAAGTAGAGACTCCAAGGGCAGATCAAGGTTTGCCAAGAGTTCCCTGGCAGAAGGTGCCCCAAAGGTGAGAGGTTCTATTCGTTTGTTAACCTGATGTACCTTGATATTTGCAGCACGGTGTTGGTGAACGGCTGGAAGACTGACCCCTTTCCGGTTTGCTCCGGGGTCAGACAAGGCTGCCCTCTATCACCTCTTCTTTTCGTTTGTGTTATAGAACTCTTCGTGGAGTCTATTCGGCAGAATGGAGAGATCAGAGGGATCACCGCACCAGGACACTTCGAGGTCAAGTGCTCGCTGTACATGGACGACGTGACCGTCTTCTGCGCTGACCGGCGTTTGGTGACTGCACTCGTCCAGACCTGCGAGGAGTTCGGATAAGCTTCAGGGGCCAAAGTCAACTGCGGGAAGTCGGAAGCCATGCTCTTCGGGGACTGGCAACTGGCTTCTTCTGCCCCCTTCCCCTTTACCGTGAAACCAGACTTCATCAAGATCCTCGGAGTCTGGTTCGGGAAGGAAGGCGCAGCCCTCAAGTCTTGGGAAGAACGCTTGGCCAAGGTGAATCAACGGATTGGACTATGGAGCCTCAGTTTTTTTAAACTTTTTTTATAACTTTTTTAAACTTTTTTTTTTTTTACTTGTTTTTTGGCTGTGGGGTGACGTCACATCTTGATTTTCACAGAAAACCAGGATACAAGGGATTATAGGAGTAATAATACCTTGTATCCTGGTCTATTCTGTGAAAAAAGTACAGTTTTGCATCGCCGTTGTAATTTTAACCAGATTCGTTACAAACTTTCTCAAAGTTCGTAACGAATCTGGTTCGTTATGGATCGGTTCGCTCATCCCTAATTTTAACTATTGAACTACAGCTGCAGCCCAAATGCATGCACTCAGTTGAATGCAATCTCATGGACTACAGCAGTCTCTCAGTAGTTAAAATCAATCAGTCATCCTATAAAAAGTTGCAGTGTAGCTGAGGCCTAAAGCATCCCTTATGGCAGTGAGCAGAAGGACTCAACTCAGGTCCCTGAATATGATGTTTTTAGATGTTTGAAGTTGCATCATGCTTTACTTTCTCAATTTCCATCTCCAATTAGAGATATTTCTTCATACCCTTTGATTGGAATTTTTTACTCGCAGTGCCTGAGGGGCTTAGTATCCCTCATATGCACCCAACTGCTATCTGCTAAATTGCTACAAGAACCTAGTGCTGCTAAGTCTAAATTAAAGAACTTGGAGGGATATTTATAATCTCTCTTGCACCTTTTTTTTGTGCCAAAAAATTGTTGCATCTCTAGCCTTTATGCCGCTCTTGCCTCTTTCCTTAAAAGGGGCATGGCTAGCCGCCCCAAATAATTTATCTTCATTTACGCCAGTTTTCTGGTGCAACTGAAGCCAGAAATCTGAAAAGTATGTTCAAAATGTTCTTCAAAGTAAAGAGAAATGGCATTACTGATATGGTCGGTGCAATAAATATTGCTTCTGTAGGGTTTTGCTAAAAGCATTTAATTAATAATATAAGCAATGGCAGACAGAGCAGTCTCCCTGATAAATGAGCAGTTGACCACTATATGAAGACCTCAACAGAGTAGATTGATTTTTGTTAAAAACTTAAAAATGCTGATCTAGTGAGTAATGTCATTATCTCACATAAATTGATGATGTTGCCTGCTGGTTAAGATGATGATTTAAAGGGGTTATCCGAGGTATATATATTGATGATCTATCCTCAGGATAGGTCATCAATATCAGATCGGCAGGGGTCCGACACCCGGCACCCCCGCCGATCAGCTGTTTGAAGAGGAGGCGCGCGCCGTATCAGCGCTGCCTCCTCTTCAGTGTTTACATGCTGGCCGACATGGGGGTAGTGGTGAGTAGGTGTAATTACACCTCACTGCCCCATTCATTTCTATGGGAAGAATCGCTCCCATACAAGTCTATGGAAGCGATTCTATCCATAGAAATGAATGGGGCAGTGAGGTGTAATTACACCTACTCACCACTACCCCCGAGTCGGCCAGCATGTAAACACTGAAAAGGAGGCAGCGCTGATACGGCGCGCGCCTCCTCTTCAAACAGCTGATCGGCGGGGGTGCCGGGTGTCGGACCCCTGCCGATCTGATATTGATGACCTATCCTGAGGATAGGTCATCAATATTTATAACTCGGAGAACCCCTTTAAGTCCAGTCCCAGGATTCAGACTGGTCTCAATCCATTGTTGAATATAAGTAACCAGTTCTTATCTTACTAATAGCCACACAATAATATTTAATGGAGTTGTGCCACTATTGCATTTTTATTGAATCATGCTTAACCCCTTATCAACCCTCACTGTGGTTTTCCCAACCTGCACAATACATGTACAGTATGCTGATTGGGCAGGCACAGGAGCTGTGCTTCACTGATCAGCGGCAGGGGCCTGCTGATCAATGGTTGCTATAACAGGCTGAGGCCTTACAATGGCCTATTTATTTAATTATTTAGTTTACTTACACTGAGATCTAGAGACATTATTATCACATGATGTTCCTAATGGAGCTCACAATCTAAAGCTGGATTTACAGGGTCCAATGTTTAGGCCGATTATCGGGAAGGAACATTCCTACAAATGTTCGTTTCTGATAATCGGCCTGTGTAAAGGTGCTACAGGAGCAATGATTCTGTATGGGGACGAGCAATAGCAGTAGCGATCGATAGTCCTTATACTGTAATAGGTAATTGCTGCATGTAAATGCAGAGTTTTACCTCCACTTACAAGCTTCTGAATGTCAGGAACTTCTCCTCTTCACGTGTAAAGGGACCTTTAGTTCCCTATCAGTATGTCTTTGGAGTGTGGGAGAAAACCGGAGTACCCGGGGGAAACCTACCCAAACATGAGAGAACATACAAACTCCATGCAGATGTTGTCCTTGAGGCTACTATGTATTTTAATGCATTGCAGAAGTTGAAGTTCCCTAGTGGGACAAAACAAAGTAGAAAAACAAAAGTGTTTTATAAAAAATAAAAAATAAGTTTCATGTAAAAAAAAAAGTGACCCTTTCCCCTCATCAACCCATTTACAAATGGAAAAATAAAAAAATTAGGTATCACCGCATCAGTTACGATAAAAATATCAAATGATGCATCCCCTCAGGTGAATGCCGTGGTGACTAGGTGTTATTGTTCTTGACTGAAGGACACCACTGGAGACATAGACACGGGAAAAACAACGTCAACGATTGATTGCAGTATGGAGGAGTGGTGATGACTGAAGATAGCGAATGGCGAGCTGGTGGAAAGATCTTGGAATAGGAGATGTTATCTATTTGTTCTTATCTCCTGAAGGATTTTCTGGGTGTTTCTGCGGCGCGGATCCTGTAATGCTGAATAATAAATACTGAGGTTTGTTTTGCTGTTAATCATTGTTGTGTTGCTGGAAAAAATGGATTAAAATAGAAAATCTGTAATAAAATTCTGAAATTTCACCTCCGTTTAATTCTTGTGGAACACCTAAAGGATTAACAAAGTTTGTAAAATCAGTTTTGAATAACTTGAGGGGTGTAGTTTCTAAAATGGTCATTTATGGGTGGTTTCTATTATGGAAGCCCCTTAAAGTTGGTTTGGGAATTTTTTTTTGAAAGTTTGAAAACTTGGTTTTAAAATTCTAAGCCTTCTAACATTCTAAAAAAATAAAATGACATTTGCAAAATGAGGTCGACAAAAAGACATATGGTGAATGTTAATTAGTAGCTGTTTTATGAGTTACCACTATCTGTCTTAAAAATGGAATAATTCAAAGTTAAAAATAGCACGTGTGTGCAGTAAATCATGGATGCCAGGGAAGGCCAACCTGAGGCTCTCCAGGCAAAACTACAACTCTCAGCATGCCCAGACTGTCTACAGCTATCAGCCTACATTAGAGCATGGTGGGAGTTGTAGTTTTACAACAGCTGGAGAGCCGCAGATTAGCCATCCCTGATGTATGCTGTCCTAATCAGCGACACAGCCCCGCTCACTGCGAGTATGCTTAGAACCATCTGCCTCAGCCAGCTCTGTGAAAGCTGTAATATTCAGAGACCATGTGAAGCTTATACACAGATGCTCCAGGTACTTTCTGGCTTTCACAGCACTTGAATGGAACCAGCCGAAGCACAGAGCTCTAACTGTAACACAGTGCATCTACTGGGGGAAAACATTAATAGTGACACAAAATGTATTGCACGTGCTCGGCCATCAAAACTGAGTCGCATAGATGGACAGACAAAGTGGGAAGCATTAGCAAAACCAGGGGGCACAACCTCAATCTCATAAGTAAAAATATTTGTAACCAGGCCTAGCTTTTAATAGGTGTTTAATGACAGAATTTCTGACGATTAAAGGGGTATTCCAATTTTATTTATTTATTTTTTTAATTCCATGTTCCCCTGCTTGTTGAAGGTGCCTCTTTTGCATTGATACTTCTAAAAAGTTGCCTACTGGGCCAGCACTGTGCTCCCCACCTGGTTCTTGCTGGATCATGTGTCATACATTGTACACGTGATCCTAGCCTGGTTACAGGGGCGGACTGTCCTAAGCCTCTACAGGGAACTTTCTGGTGGGCCAATGCCTATAGGGCCACCCATGCCCTCCTTTCTGCCGCTGGCCAGGTACATACTACTGGGGGTCATTATTAGAGGAAGTTAGGGGAGCATGCTAAAGGTAGGGATGGCTTGGTGTTGTGGTCCACATCTCACCTCCTAAGCACCATGCCCCATATCCATATTAGAGACAACTGGAGGAGAAGGAGGAGGGTAGACCATGGCAGCAATTGATGGCCACCACAGACGGACAGCTTCTTGGGAAGTATTTCCTGCTGCACTCTAGTATTTGGTTCTGTGGGATGGTATTCTGTCCTGTACTAATTGCAGACCCTGCCAACTTGTATTGGCCCCATCTACTTGTGTTGCCCCACCTTCTGTCAATTTGGACCCTCCTATAACATTAGGGCCACCTTAGTTTTTTTTCTAGGGCCACTTTAAGTTTCCAGTCCACTACTGCCTGGTTACAACGCACAATGAATGTGTCAGTCATCACTGACGACACATTCATGATCTGCCCCCTGCGCTCCATAGCCACAGCGCATACGTTAGAATGAATCTCTCTCTAGTGCTGTAGAGCATACAATACTATCCAACCCACTAACTAGGCCAGTTACACCAGTGCGGTCAGGCAGCCTTGGGCGCTGTCTGTTGATGTCACATTAATCCTAACAATTGGACGAACATGAAATACAAAAATATCTTGGAATACCCCTTAATATATGAATACAATGGGGGCACAACCCCCCTACTACTACCATGTTTTAAAGTTCATTTTACCCATAGAACACATAGCTCCTATTAAATGTTTTGTACTAGAAAACCAAAAAAAGGGAGAATAAAAAGTACCTGTGAGATGTAAATTGTAAATAACATTAAAGCATGAGTACTGCACATCAGTATCAGTCCAGTGAATAAAGCACAAACTCTGCTAACTGACTCACGTTCAAGTTATGCAATTTACAGTTAGCATAGTAAAAAAAATGCATGGGTGTAAAGTTCCTAGATTTAAATAACAGAACAAACCCTAACACCAATGTAAAGCAGTACAAAAGGATGACTTGCTAGTGCTGAGGGCTATGTGCTGGTGCATTAGCATATGACAGCAAACTAGAACAAACAAATCTGATGGCAAACAACATGGAACAAATCTGTATGCGCAGAGGGTTAAAAATTCAATTTCTACATTCTCGATTACCCATGCAAAATTATTCTTTTAAAAAGATGTAATCTACTGTGCATTCCGAAAGTCTTCAGACCGTTTCACTTCTTTTTACATTTTGTTATGTTGCGACCTTGTGCTAAATTTTTTAAAAAAATCTTCCCCCATCATTTTGCACTCAGTGCCCCATAATGAGAAAGTGGGAACAGAACATTCAAAATCTTTACTAATTTAATGAAAAGGCAAAACTAAAATCTTGCATTGACATAAGTACTCAGACCCTTTACTCAGGACTTAGTTGAAGCACCTTTGGCAGTGATTATAGTTTCCAGTCTTCAGTATGATGCCACAAGGTTTGCACACCTGACTCTACAGGCAATTCTTTCCTCCTCATGGCTTGGTTTTTGCTCCGATATGCATCGTCACCTTTGAAACCCTACATAGACAAGGGTGTATCTTTCCAAAACTGTGTGACCCTACCATGGTACGTTCTCTCATTTTACAATCAACCCCTGAATTTGGCTTTAAAATCTGCATAAAAAACCTGAACGTGTGGCAGCATCCTAAGGGTACCTGCACATGAGTGCAGGTATGGAAATTTCGCATGAATTTTCGGGCAGATTTCTGTGTGTTTCTGCATCAAATCTGCATGTATTACGGAAAAAAAAGCAAAGTGAACATCACTTTGCTGCAAGGAAAAAACACACATAATCAGCAACATGTGCAGGTATCATAAAGGTTTACATAAGTGAGGCTAATTTAGCTCAGTTTGTAGCACATATTTAATCAAACTGGTGTGAAGTGGGTTAGAGATGGGTGACGTGCATCATATTGCTTAGGCCTCATTCACATCTCCAGATCCTCTACTTCACCGCAGGCTGCTCTGTGCCGGAACAGCCTACCAGATCCACTAACGGAGATGTGAATGAGGCCTTCATTCTGCTCTGTAATGTGCACATTTGCAAAATAAAAAAAAAAGCATCAAAGGCTATGAAGCAGCATGTATCTGAAAGTCGTGAGTTAGATGGTGTGCACCAAAGCATTATCAAAGCATCACTTCTTCCAACACTGATAATATGGTATATTTGTTATATACAGTGCCGTGAAAAAGTATTCATACCCCTTCAATTTTTTCATATTTTGTCACCTTGTACCCACAAACTTTAAGGTATTTTATTGGGATCGTATGTGATAGACCAACACAAAGTAGTAAGTATGTGAGGAAGTGAATAGAAAATGAGATATAGTTTTCAGAATTTTTAATGAATAAAAATCTGGAAAGCGTGGTGTACATTAGTATTCAGCCCCCCAGGAGCAAATACTTGGAAGGACCACCGTTCGCTGCAATTACAGCCTGCTTTGCAAATCTAGAGGTTGGACATTTTACACAGTCTTCTTTGAAAAATAGCTTCAGTTCAGTCAGATTGGATGAGGAGCATCTGTGAACAACAATTTTCAAGTCCTGCCACAGATTCTCAATGGGATTTAGATCTGGACTTTGACTAGGCCTTTCTAACACATGACTATGCTGTCATCTAAACCATTCCATTGTAGCTCTGGCTGTATGTTTAGGGTCGTACTGCTGGAAGGTGATCCTGCACCCCAGTCTCAAGTCTTCTACAGCCTCTAACAGGTTTATGCACCTGCGCCAAAAATCTGTCTTACAAAAGTGGCGCAAATTGGCTTATCTAGGGTTTTTAGACAGATATTGGTGCAGACACTTTAATAAATCTGGGCCTGCATGCTCAATTTTTTAAAACCCTTTGTGCACCTGGGTGTGACTATATGCCACAGGTGTGTGAGAAGCTCAGCTCACCGGCTGTGCCCGCTCCATACACGGTGAGTGCCAGTTTTACACAACTGACAACCGCCTGCAGCAGCCACCACTGCAGCCGAGATCAGAGATAATGTCGATCCCAGACATTTAAAGAGGACCTGTCATGACAAAATACACTGCAGTCTGCAAGCATCATGTTATTGAGCAGGCTGAATATATTTTGGTGGGAGAAGAATAAGTAAAACTTTAAAAAAAATGTATACAGTTATATCTCTGCTTTTTCTATCATAAAGAGTCACTGTACTTTCACACACTTTCATTTCATTTAGGCTACATTCACACGTCCGTTTAAAACATCCGCAATCTATCCGCATCCGTTCCGCAATTGCGGGCGGTTTTTGCGGATATTTTGCAGATCCATTCATTTCAATGGGTCCTGATAATCTGCGGACATTGCACAGTATGTTGTCCGCATCCGTTAATCTGTTCCGTTCCGTTTTGCATATCCGCAAACAGAAATCCTCCTGTCCTACTTTTCTCCCGAATTGTGGTCCGTAGCACAATGAAAGTCTATGGATCCGCAAAAAATGCGGAAGACATGCGGAAAGGCATCCGCATGTCATCCGTATTTGTGGATTCCATTCCAGGAGGGGTGAAAAAAAAAGATGTTATTCATCCTTCCGTTTTTTGCGGATCCGCAAAAAACGGATGACATATGGATACATCCTTTCCGTTTTTTACGGTAAGACGGAACGGATGTCCTGGAAAAACTGAGTTTTTTGCGGAACAACAGATCCGCAAAAAACTGACCGTTTTCCAGGATGTGCACACATACGGACGTGTGAATGTAGCATTAATAGAGAATGTATCCAAACCAGGTTAAGACAGCACTCCCTCCTTGTAAGTACAAGGTAATTCCATTTGCGACGGTGCTCGCGGTGTTGAGCCCCAGCCTGTTGGGCTCCCTTAGTGTATCCAAAAAGCAAGTGAAAACCGCAGCACTCTATGTCTTCAAACTGGGTAGTTTATTCACCAAATCGGCGACGTTTCGACTTAATAGAGAATGGTGTAACTCCTGCTTTGGAGGAGGCGGATCATGCATATTAAGAAGATCCTGCTGACAACCAGTTGGCAAACTGGCAATGCTGTCACCGTACTTATTCCCATTTTCTGACACTTAAAGCGAAACATTGTATATCTTTTCAGAAGCAATCCAGGTTTGAGTTCGGCAATAAATCTGCCAAGTTATTAGTGTTTCTTAGGGCTGTATTACTCTGGTCAAGGGTCACTCACATCATCACTAACAAGCTTTTGTGCAGACACAAAAATCATTGTTTGCCAGCGGCAGTTCGTGCTGTGTAATCATAGTCTGCTGCTAAGAAAAAATTGATTCTGTATGGGGACTAGCGATAGCATTAACGATTGTGCCACCCCTTACTGTGGAGGAGATCGCTGCATGTAAATGCAGTGATCTCCTTCACTGACGAAAAGGCGATTGTCAGGAAGGAACGTAAATTGTCCGTGGATACAGCCTCATATTTAGGAACATTAAACTTTCCTAACTGATGACTTGCCCTTTTGGAAGCACCCTTTACCTTAACCACCTGTTTTGCCCCAGTCCAGCTCCAGCAGTGGGAAAAGTAGCTAAATGGAGGGGGTTGGGTTGCTTTAGCTGCTCATATCTCTGGTTTGGTACCAGCTAGAGATATAGGCTTTGTTCAGTACAGGGGAAAATATCACTGATAGAAATCATGATGCTGTGAATGCAGCTGAAAGTGAAAGTAAAAACAGCTGTCATGTTTGGTCTAGTATGAAAGGAAAGCCTAGAATGTCAGCTTTCAAACAAGACCAGTTGCATGTTTCTAGCTTCTACCATTCAGGAGATATCACCTAATATCATCTAGAGCAGCCCTCCTCCCTCCAGTTAGCTACTTTTCCCACTGCCTGAGCTGGACTCGGGCAAAACAGTTAGGTGGTTAAACAAAGTTGAATTGGCTCTTTCTTCCCTGAAATTGGGTAAAGCCCCGGGCCTGGATTGGCTGCCTATAGATGAATTTAAATGCTAAAGGAATTATGCCCCCAGCTACTTACAGTATATAATGACAGCTTCCGAAGGGGGTAGTTGCCATTCTGCCTTTATGAGGCATCTATTATAGTATTTGCCAAACCTGGTGCAGGTCATATATGGGCAAATTTCTTTATTCATTATTTCTTAATTTCTTTATTGATTATAAAACAGTGGTTAAAACACTGGCACTTTGGTTGAACCAAATTGTCTCTTCCTTTATTCACTCTGACTAGACTTTGAAGATATTTGCCCATTTTGGCGGTGGGAAGAATTAATCTTATCAAAATAATGCATTTAACAAAGCTTTTCTTTATTCAGCAAAGTTTAAAAACATTTTTCAGCAATACAGTCCACATGATGATATCACAGTCCCAATACAAGACTATCGGGATGCGTTTTGGAACACAGTCGGAGTTGTAATTACACCTGCTCAATGCTGCAATGTCGACGGCTGGCAGGTAAACAGAGATGATAACACAGCTCTCCTACAAGCACTGTGTTCTCTTTAAACAGTTGAATGCCAGCCCTCCACCAGTCTCATATTTATGACCTATCCTTAGGATAGGTCATTAAAATAACAACTTCTTTCTGGATTTATCAGATGTTCTATTCTAGTCCAACTGAGGCATCCATTTTGCACTTCACCAACCACATCTACTACCTCTGCTATATATGCTGCTCTTTTGTATCAGTCTCATGCCACACGCCCACCATCTGCAAGAGTAAATGATGTACAGTCCAGATGTATATTGTCATTAGATGTTGACACCTGGGGTGACATGTTATCCTCTCATTTACTGATTTTACCATCTTCTACTATTACACTGTCTCCACTGTATATCACACACCAAGCCTATCTTAATCCAGTTAGGTTGCATAGACTTGGCACGTAAGGCAATTGCGCTGAGATGGACCTCCCCATCTTCCCCCACTAGGTGTCAGAGGCTACAACTTATTTATGATATACTGCCTTATGAAAGATTGGTGCACCACCACCATAAATGCCCACAAAAATGTAAGAAGATTTGGGCTTCCTGGTATAACCCGCCTTGTACTCTTGCCCTTACCAATCCGGATACTAATTCTTAACATATATTTTGTATCATTTCAGATACTTGAGCGACGCAGTTTGCTTTTTTTGTGTTTATGACTATGAGCTGTAAGTTCTCTGTAACTGATCCATCAGCCGTTCTTTGCCTGTTATCACTCTGCTGTCTGTTCTACACTGCGGGTGATGTAACATGCCTTGTTATGAAAGTTTTGAAGTAAACCAAATTCAAGGAAAAAAAAGTACAATTTGTTACTCAAAAAACAAGATATCATAAGACTATATCAGGAAAATGTATGGCCCTCGGAAGACAATGAGAAAAAAAAAACAAAATGTAATGTCCAAAATTGGCTGTGTCCTGAAGGAAATCAATAAAAGATAAAAAAGCAGATGTGTATTGTGCGTTACTGCAGTGTGGTTTCAATAAGCGAAGTTCCTGGAACCTCTGTATGGTACTAAAATGAATGTTTCAAACCAACACATGATTCAACTTAACAATTTTTGGTGTGTTGAGTGATAAGCTTTACTATCTTTGCACTTGCTTTACTACTGCTCATGAAAAATGCAGGTCTGACAATGGTGATGCACAATACTCCTCATCACATGTGGGATATAGCTGTCTCTGCTTTGAGTGAAGTTAATCAGACTAGTGAGGAACAGCTTTACATCTATATCTGGCTTTAGGAAATCAGATTGTATTTATTTATAAGATACCTGGATTCATAAGCTGATTTATAAATCATACATTTCATATAATCATACAACAGACACCTATTTTGAGAAATTGGTTGTGGAATGTAGCTCCTTACATTTCTGAAATGATGAGGAAATATTGCTTGTGGTATGCTAAGCAATGGCTCATTTCTATTCAAAGGCAACAGCAGATTAGTTCAATCTGCAAATAGCAGCTGTGACTTGTCACATTGCTTACATTCCATAGACACCTTTTACATTCCTGATACAAGTGTGTTCAACACAATGAACCAATCCAGTGTATATAAAATAGGGCAGAGAGATTTACAATAGCTTAATACAATTATCGATCAAAAGGTATAGTCATAAAGTCGGCACATGCGGCTATAATCCAGGCTTCATACAGTCACATCTACTGTGCGGTGCCCTCGGTGGTGCTCTGCATTCATAGTATTGAAGACATCATACATTTGTAGAAGATAAGTAAGAAGCGGCACTCACCCAAATCTTGACTCGCTGCTTTATTGTACATAAATAACATACATACCGTGGATGCGGGTACAGTGCTCAGTGCAAAATTGTGGCGTCGACGGCCGTTTCGCGCGTCCTTGCGCTTCGTCTGGCCGCTGGCGTGATGACGTCGGCTCACGCTGCAGACTTTATGCTGCCTTCGGCGTCATCCCCATAGTGACAAAAGACAATACATTTAAAACTTTTAAAAGAACTCCAATCAAATAAACACTGCTAGGTAATTCTTATCATTTAGACCCAGAGGTCCCATTGCATTTGTTCTTATTATCCAGGAGGCCTCTCGCTGCAATAAAGTTCTATGGCAATCTCCTCCATATTTTAAAGGGGCCACTACCTCAATTCCAGCACATATTTACCCTTCACCTGTACCTCCATGCTCCTCCCTCATATGGTTAATCAACTTTGGGGATCCGCTGCCTGTTTGTATTGACTTTTTATGTTCTCTGAAACGCACATATAGGGGTCTAATAGTTTTTCCTATGTAAAACCTTTTGCATGGGCAAAATATTACATATACTACATACTGGGTCTTACAGGTTACCAGCTGCCTTACTACATGTGTGATACCTCCTATATTAATATTTCTTGTCTTACACATGTGTTTGCAAGAGACACAATATCCGCACTTATAATTACCTTGTGGGGCTGATCTAGATAACCAATTTTCTCCTCTATTGTCGTATGCACTTTTTACCAACCTATCCCTTAACGTGATACTTCTCCTGAAACTAATTAATGGGGGACTCTTAACCTTCTCCTTCAGGTCCTCATCATTTGATAGGATGTGCCAATTATTAAAGATCGCCCTTTTTACTGCTGCAGACATAGGTGTGTATTTAAAAGAAAAGACTGCTCTGTCCATTTCTTTTTCATTTTCCCTCTGATGGTCTCTCAGGTTATCATTCTTTTGAACTACGTTCTCAAAGGATTGATCTACTAATTTTTCGGGATAACCTCTCCCCAGTAGCCTCTTCTTCAAATCTCTTGACTGAGCTACAAAATCATTCTCCTTATTTGCTATCCTTCTTAATCTTGTAAACGGTCCCTGGGGTACTGCTTTTTTGACATAATAAGGATGGGAGCTTCTGTAATGCAGCAAGGAATTTGTGGCCGTCTCTTTCCTATACACATTAGTTACTATTTTACTATCCTGGATGGAAACCTTCACATCCAGGAATTCTAATTCTTCCTGATGTATTTTACTAGTAAATTTCATCTTCATTTCATTCTCATTATTCAGATAGGACACAAATTCCCAGAATTGCATTTCAGTACCTCTCCATATTATAAATATGTCATCAACAAATCTCATAAACAGTTTAATGTTCTTCACAAATCTGTTCCTAATAGTGAACACATATTTTTCCTCGAAATATGCCAGGAAGAGGTTAGCGAAGGTACATGATACAGGTGTCCCCATAGCTGTTCCAGATAATTGGTGGAACCATTGGCCATTGAACAAAAAAGCATTATGGGTCAAAACATATCCTAAAGCCTCCTCCACAAATTCGATATACTTCTGACTTTTTTTCTGATGGTTTAGTATATGGTTCACTGCTTCCACTCCCAGACCTTGAGGTATTCTTGTGTATAAGCTTTCTACGTCTATAGACGCTAGAAAGTCTCCCTCTTGCCATTGTATATCTCTCACAATTCTCAAAAAGTCACTAGTATCCCTCAAATACGAGGGTATTCCTTGTAACAGCAGCCGCAACAGCCAGTCTAAATTGGTTATCTAGATCAGCCCCACAAGGTAATTATAAGTGCGGACATTGTATGTCACGCGAGGTCGGCGTCGCGCTCCCTCTGCACGACATCGCCGGACCTCTCCGCCGCCCTAGAGATGAGCAATAGGGAATTGAAGTGCTGGTCTTGTCTGCCAGCACTTCATGAGTTAATTCACTGTTTGGGTTTAGCCATGTGGTGTTGATCACACCACATGGCTACTTTACATATTGTTTGGACAGCTTGCTCCGCCTCAGGTCATGTGATGCTGGCCACATCACATGATCCTGGGCGGGCTATTTAAAGTTGGCAACTGCCTCACTCACAGTGACGCCTGTGATTTGTTACACCTTTGATCAGTGCTTGTGCGACCTTTTGCTTGGATTGTTACTTGGATTTTGGACTTTGGATTCTGGACTTAGACCTCTCTTTCGCTTCACCCCTGGTATTTACATGACCTCCTGTGTTTGACCCGGCTTGCTGACTATCTACCATTGTGTTTGTTCCGTCTGTGTTTTGTCCGTCCCTTTGTTCCCTGGGCACTTATCCAGTGTAGGGACCGCCTTCGTGGTTGTCCGCGGCTGCCTAGGGCCGATTGAGGCAAGTAGGCAGGGAAAGAAGGAGGGGTTTCAGTACAGGGCTCACCTACCCTTGTCTCCCCTCGTGACAGAATCACAGGCCCAATCTCATGGAGCAGTTGCGGGCTCTCACGGACCAGGTTCAAGGAATGGCTCAAGCGATCCAGGATCTGGCCGAGAGGCTCCAACATCAGGAGCAGCTTCAATCTGCACCAGTAGTGGTTCCCTCCACATCCAACCCCATCGTGGAGCCCCATGTTAAGCTGCTGGATCGATTTTCGGGGAACCGGAAGACCTTCCGTTCCTTTAAGGAAAGCGTAAAATTATATTTCCGCTTACGCCCCCACTCCTCGGGTTACGAGCAGCAGCGGGTGGGAATAATTATTTCCTTGCTGTAGGGTGATCCGCAGGAGTGGGCCTTTTCGTTACCCCCTGACTCCCCTAGTCTGTTGACTGTGGACGCGTTTTTTCTGGCCTTAGGCCTATTATATGAGGAGCCCAACTTGACTGCGGTTGCCGAGTCTCAGCTCAGGGACATTCGGCAGGGTAACCGTCCAGTAGAGGACTATTGCGCGGAGTTTAGGAAGTGGTGTGTCTCTTCTTGATGGAATGACCCAGCCTTAAGAAGTCAATTCCGGGTAGGGCTGTCTGACCAACTGAAAGACCTTCTGGTGTGTTATCCTACTCCTGACTCCTTAAGGTCCTTTTACACGGAAAGATAAATCGTATTAGCGATCGTAGATGAACGATCGAACGATGCAATGTAAATACCGTTTACACTGAAAGAGAAGTCGTTCACAATCTTCGTACTTTCGGTCGTTTTATAATCATTATTACGATCGTTCCTTGCTCCTTGCATTACCATTACCATCTGCCAATGACTAAACGATTTTCGTTTAAACTGGAAGATTTCGAACGATGAATTAATTTATTGGCAGGACAAAAGATGCGATCAACGAGAAGCGAACGAAATCTCGTTCGTCGTTAAATCGTTACCCATGTTTATACACAACAATAATCGTGCAAATCCGAACGTTTGAACGATTATTTGAACGATAATCGGCTCGTGTAAAAGGGCCTTTAGAGGCGACCATGACCTTAGCCATTAAGCTAGACCGACGGGTGAGAGAGAGACTGAGAGAACGTTCAAGCATTCCTCAGGTTGCCGTATTGCCTGAAATTCCTCTTCCAAGTCCATCTCCTACCAGAATTCCGGAGGAGCCCATGCAGTTAGGTGGAACCTTAAGGGACCAGAGACGCCTGAAGGGAGCCTGTTTTTACTGCGGTGAAATGAACCACTGGCTCCAGCAGTGTCCCAAACTTCCACCCTCTAGGAGATCTCCGGCGGGAAGCAAGGTAACTCCAGCGGTGGTAAGGAGGAAAGTTTTGCTACCTTTCTCTGTTACCTATGATCAAATTAAGGGGGTTGGTCAAGCATTTGTTGATTCAGGTTCTGCTGTTAATTTTATTAATTTTGATTTTGTACAAACTGTGGTATTCCGTTAGTTCCTTTAAGGGAGGTAATTCAAATCATTGCTTTAGATTCCACCCCATTGAATAATGGGAGAGTGGAATTTTGTACTCCCAAGGTTTCCCTAACTGTGGGAATTTCCCATACTGAGACTTGTTCCTTCCTTGTCTTAAGGGATTTACCTGCTAACCTCGTTTTAGGTCTGCCATGGTTACAGGACCACAACCCTGTGATCAACTGGCCTGCAGGAGAATTAGAGAAATGGGGAGGTGATTGTTCCAAATGTTACAAATCAGTATTGCAGTTTGGAGGTACCACTGAGTCTCTTGTCCTGCCCGGATATATCAGAGATTTTCAGGACGTATTCTCCATGTCCAAGACTGAGTTCCTCCCTCCTCACAGGCAATATGATTGTACCATTGATATTATTGAGGGTTCCAAGTATCCTAAGGGCCATATTTACAATCTCTCCACTCCTGAGCGGCAGTCCATGAGAGATTATCTTAAAGAGAGTCTGGCCAAGGGTCACATCCGGCCTTCAGTTTCCCCCATGGGGGCCGGATTTTTCTTTGTGGGTAAGAAGGATGGAGGATTGAGGCCCTGTATTGATTACAGGGAACTTAACAAGATCACGGTCAAGAACAGGTACCCGCTGCCCCTTATCCCTGACTTACTGAACCAGATTCAAGGCGCCTGCTGGTTCTCTAAGCTGGATTTGAAGGGAGCTTATAACCTGATTAGAATTAGGGAGGGGGATGAATGGAAGACGGCCTTCAATACCCCTGAGGGTCACTATGAGTATATAGTAATGCCCTTTGGGCTAAGCAATGCACCCGCTGTGTTCCAGAATTTTGTTAATGACATTTTCAGACCTTTTATTGGGAGGTTCATGATTGTTTACATTGATGACATCCTTATTTTTTCTGCAGATTGGGAAGCTCACGTTTCTCATACCAGGCAAGTGTTAGAGGTGTTACGTGAGAATAAACTATTTGTCAAAGGGGAGAAGTGTATCTTCGGCGTTCAGGAGGTGGCCTTTTTAGGATACATTTTGACCCCTTTCTCTTGCAAAATAGACCCAGCTAAGGTGCAGGCCATCCTTGATTGGGTGCGACCTTCCTCCCTTAAGGCGCTCCAACGATTTTTAGGGTTTGCGAACTTCTATCGCAAATTCATTAAAAAATTTTCGTTGGTGGTCAAACCAGTTACAGATCTGACTTGCAAGGGAGCGGATCTAGTTAATTGGCCCCCTGCAGCTATTGAAGCCTTTGAGAAGCTAAAACAGTGTTTTACTAATGCCCCTGTGTTAATAGTTGAGGTGGATGCATCTGAGGATGGGGTAGGGGCAGTACTGTCCCAGGGGTCCTCCACCTTAACTAATCTTAAGCCATGTGCCTTTTTCTCCCGCAAGTTCTCGTCTGCTGAGAGGAACTATGATATCGGTAATAGGGAGTTGTTGGCCATTAAGTGGGCATTTGAGGAATGGCGTCACTTCCTGGAGGGGGCATTACATCGCATTGTGGTCCTCACGGATCATAAAAATCTTATGTTTCTAGAGTCTGCTAAACGTTTGAATCCCAGACAGGCGAGGTGGGCTTTGTTCTTTACTCGTTTTGATTTTTGTGTTACCTTTAGACCAGGGAGCAAGAACATTAAGGCTGACGCCTTATCCCGAAGCTTTCAGGCGTATCAGCCTCCTGACGTCCCTTCTGAGCCCATCCTGCCGGCTGACATCATCGTGGCCGCTACCTCGTCTGATCTGGCATCTGAAATCTCAGCAGGACAGCATCTCGCTCCCACTGGTACCCCCAATGACAAATTGTTTGTGCCGGCTCATTTGCGTTTGCGACTGCTGGGTGAGTGCCATAACTCGGTATTATGTGGTCATCCGGGTATTAATGCCACCAAGGAGTTAGTCTCTAGGCAGTATTGGTGGCCGATTGCAAGGGATGTTCAGGCTTTTGTAACTGCGTGTAACACTTGTGCCAGGTCCAAGAATCCCAAGACACGGCCTATGGGTGAGCTACGTCCATTACCCATACCTAGCAGACCATGGTCGCATTTGTCCATGGACTTTATCACGGATTTGCCGTGCTCTGAGGGTAAAACCGTGATATTTGTGGTGGTTGACAGATTCAGCAAAATGTGTCATTTTATTCCTTTGTGTAAATTACCCTCTGCGAAGGTCTTGGCGTCCGTGTTCATGGATAATATTGTCAAACTGCATGGTGTTCCTGAGAATATTGTTTCTGATAGGGGAGTACAGTTTGTGTCTAGGTTCTGGAGGACGTTCTGTAATAAGATTGGTATCTCTTTGTCCTTTTCATCAGCCTTTCATCCGGAGACCAATGGTCAGACTGAACGTCTTAACCAATCGGTTGAGCAATATCTCAGATGTTATGTTTCTGATAACCAGCATGTGTGGGCCAGATTTCTGTCTCTGGCTGAGTTTGCAATTAATAATCATGTTAATTCATCCTCTGGGATGTCACCGTTTTTCTGCAATATGGGTTTTCATCCACGCTTTAGCTCCTTTTCCCCATCTGCGTCGGTTGCCCCAGAGGTCAATGATTTTTCTCAAGAACTGTGCACAGTTTGGGCACAGGTTCAGTCGAACCTGGAAAAGGCCCAAGGAGTTCAAAAAGCTAAGGCTGATAGGAAACGTTCTAAGGGTGTGAATTTTAAGGTTGGGGATAAGGTATGGCTATCGACTAAAAATCTCAACATGAGGGTACCATCCTACAAGTTTGCACCTCGCTTCATTGGTCCTTACAGGATCACCAAGGTTATCAATCCGTTTTCTATTAGGTTATGTTTACCCGACTCCCTTCGTGTTCATAATGTTTTTCATGTGTCTTTGCTCAAACGTTATGTTGCTCCCGTTGGTCCTGAGGAACAGTCTCCGCCTCCGGTCGAGGTAGCAGGACAAATGGAGCATGAGATTGCCAGAATTGTGGATGTGAGAAGGGTCCGGAATTCCTTCCAGTACCTGGTACATTGGAAGGGGTTCGGTCCTGAGGACAGGTCTTGGGTACCGTTGACCAGGATGCATGCAGACTCGCTCATCCGAAAGTTCCATCTGCAGCATCCCGATAAGCCTGCTCCCGCTGGTAAGGGTCCGGTGGCCCCTCGTGAAGGGGGGGGTACTGTCACGCGAGGTCGGCGTCGCGCTCCCTCTGCACGACATCGCCGGACCTCTCCGCCCCCCTAGAGACGAGCAATAGGGAATTGAAGTGCTGGTCTTGTCTGCCAGCACTTCATGAGTTAATTCACTGTTTGGGTTTAGCCATGTGGTGCTGATCACACCACATGGCTACTTTACATATTGTTTGGACAGCTTGCTCCGCCTCAGGTCATGTGATGCTGGCCACATCACATGATCCTGGGCGGGCTATTTAAAGTTGGCAACTGCCTCACTCAGACGCCTGTGATTAGTTACACCTTTGATCAGTGCTCGTGCGACCTTTTGCTTGGATTGTTACTTGGATTTTGGACTTTGGATTCTGGACTTAGACCTCTCTTTCGCTTCACCCCTGGTATTTACATGACCTCCTGTGTTTGACCCGGCTTGCTGACTATCTACCATTGTGTTTGTTCCGTCTGTGTTTTGTCCGTCCCTTTGTTCCCTTTCCCTCCCTGCGCACTTATCCAGTGTAGGGACCGCCTTCGTGGTTGTCCGCGGCTGCCTAGAGCCGATTGAGGCAAGTAGGCAGGGAAAGAAGGAGGGGTTTCAGTACAGGGCTCACCTACCCTTGTCTCCCCTCGTGACATTGTGTCTCTTGCAAACACATGTGTAAGACAAGAAATATTAATATAGGAGGTATCACACATGTAGTAAGGCAGCTGGTAACCTGTAAGACCCAGTATGTAGTATATGTAATATTTTGCCCATGCAAAAGGTTTTACATAGGAAAAACTATTAGACCCCTATATGTGCGTTTCAGAGAACATAAAAAGTCAATACAAACAGGCAGCGGATCCCCAAGGTTGATTAACCATATGAGGGAGGAGCATGGAGGTACAGGTGAAGGGTTAATGTGTGCTGGAATTGAGGTAGTGGCCCCTTTAAAATATGGAGGAGATTGCCATAGAACTTTATTGCAGCGAGAGGCCTCCTGGATAATAAGAACAAATGCAATGGGACCTCTGGGTCTAAATGATAAGAATTACCTAGCAGTGTTTATTTGATTGGAGTTCTTTTAAAAGTTTTAAATGTATTGTCTTTTGTCACTATGGTGATGACGCCGAAGGCAGCATAAAGTCTGCAGCGTGAGACGATGTCATCATGCCAGCGGCCAGACGAAGCGCAAGGACGCGCGAAACGGCCGTCGCCGCCGCAATTTTGCACTGAGCACTGTACCCGCATCCACGGTATGTATGTTATTTATGTACAATAAAGCAGCGAGTCAAGATTTGGGTGAGTGCCGCTTCTTACTTATCTTCTACAAACGTATGATGAGCTTAATACAATAGTGCCATGCATGTGGAAAGATGGAGGTACAACAGACAGCACTCACCTTCACTTACTCAGAAAACTGCTCAAACAAATGAAGGAAACATGGATCTCGATGAATGAAAGATTCATGTCGGAAGTCGTTCGGCTAGTTTCACATCGATGGCACAGCATTCAGGCAGGCTGTTCTCTGCTGGAGTACTCCGGATCTGGCATTACATAATTAATATAGTTATAGTTAATGGGCATTACCGTAATGCCCATTAACTTTAAGTAGGTCCGGTAGAGATCCGGCCCCAACCCGGCAAACTTGCAGAGAATCGGCACGACAAAAACTTCTGTGTGCAGCGGTTTTTGTCCGGCTGATTCCTGGCATCCTAGGCCGGAACAGCCTGATGGAAGGCTATACTGCACACGTGAAAGTAGTCTTACTGGTATAAATTGTTTTATTCAATGAGAACCAAATTAGGTATCAACAGTTAAAATAAACCAAAATCATCAACCAACTGACGGCTGGATTTCAAATCACCCCAAAAATCTAAGTAAAAAATTCTAATCACAGGCAGATCCACATTTGCGTGAATTTGAACACAGCAACTACTAATGTGAGTAGTGTGTATGGCCCCTACATGCCTATATGCACTTGTGATAATGCCTGGACATACTCCTGATGAGATGGTGGATGGTGTCCTGGGAAGAATCTCCTCCCAGACCTACATCAGAACATCAGTAGACTTCTACTGGACAACATTAATTGCACTGATATACAATGTCCCAGGGTTTCTCATTTGGATTTAGGTTTGGGGAACGTGAAGGCCAGTCAATGCCTTCATCATCCAGGAACTGCCTACACACTCTGGCCATATGTGAAGACAATGATTAGCTGCAGCAATCACATGCCGTATCCTGGGACATCACAGCTGCAACCTAATGTAGTCCTCAGCTGTAGACTGCTGAGCACAGTGATTGACTGCAGTGGTCATGTGCTGTATCCCTTGTAACAAAACAGTGGGAGGAGTACAAGACCAGAACCACAGAGGATGACGCTGTAGAGAAGGGATGTGTACGTCATGTTTCTTATTTTAACACCTTAATGCAAATTTGTCACACTGAACATCAGTCCTCTGCCTGTGCCTGGTAAAGCCTGACATCTATGCCAGGCTTTAGGAGAGCAGCCCTGGTAAGGGCAGAGCTCAGTGCGGCCACAGGGGAATCTATACTCCCATACATAGCACTGTACGAGAGTACGGATCCCAAAGCGCAATAGACATCTGAACTTCAGGAACCTATTTCGCTGGGAAAACGTTAAAAGAAATAAAGTATATTAGAAAAATAGTACTTTTAGATACAACTGCTGCTTGTATATAGTCTCAGTACTGTTCATATATATTGTTTTTTAACCAATTAACATCCAAATATCTTCATACCAAGTTATCACCTTTTGGAATACCTGCAATCCTACTTTTGAACCACAACCTTAAATAAGTTAAAGGGGTTGTCTCACTTCAGCAGGTGACATTTATCATGTAGAGAAAGTTACTACAAGGCACTTACTAATGTATTGTTATTGTCTATACTGCTTCCTTTCCTGGCTGGATTCATTTTTCTATCACATTATACACTGCTCGTTTCCATGGTCACAGACCACCCTGCAATCCATCAGTGGTGCTTGTGCTTGCACAATATAGGAAAGAGCAGTGCCCTCTCTGGTGGTGCTTTTTTTTTATAGTATGATAGTATGCAAGCACGGCCACCATGAATCCAGCCAGCAAAGGAAGCAATATGGACAATCACAATACATTAGTAAGTTCCTGGTATTAACTTTCTCTACATAATAAATACCATCTTCTGAAGTGACACAACCCCTTTAATCTAAGTATGCAGCACATTGGCTTGGCTAAGTCGGTCAAAGGTACTGTTGTCACTAGAAACCAATTACACTAAAGGATACTGATTAAGCAAGCATCAAAAGATTCTGTGACGTTCATAATCACATGGTCATTCCTGCATTCCAAGACTATCAGGCTCTAAAACATTACGCAAATGCAGCTCATACTTTCTAATTATGGAGCAAGGTCATCAAGTGATCTTTAGTCACACTGAGGCACGTGATATTTTATGGTGATAAAAAATGTCAATGACAGTGTAAGACAAATCCTTTCAAATTCATATTCCTATTATTCTTCTATCTAATATAAACCTGCACTTATTTCTATAAGGAAATAGTAATGGGAACATAGACATATTAGACACTTTTCCCTTTAAAAAAATATATATTTTCTTTTTTAAGTAGTAAAACATAAAAATTATATAAATCTGTCAGCATGTAATTTATAAAATTAATGTCATTTTTACTGCACTGTAAAAACAAAAAACAACAACAATGGTGCAATTAGATTTTTTTTACACTGTTGCCACACATTTTTTTTTAAAGTTATATATTAGAGGTACCCCAAAATGGTGACATTAAAAATACTCGCCCCACATAAAAAACTGTCATAAAGCTATGTCGAAGGAAAATAAAATAAACTATGGATTATGGAGATGAAAAAAAAAATCCCTGTAGCTGTAAAGGGGTTGTCCCATCTTGGTCTTTCATGGCTGAAACAGGAATAACCAAAGTACCACAGTGTTGGCCACGGGACATGATATGGGAGCTACGTAAGCTGTAACTACACTGTATCTGTAGCTTGGGAATGACATAAACAGCGTAGATTGCTGTGCGGTGCTGCTTGCAAAGATATATGTAAATGACAGAACACTGGAAGCTCAGATGTTTCTGTAAATCAACCCATGGCCTGCGTTCACTGCGGGTATTGTCGGTTATTCTTGGCCATGAAAATACCAAATTAGGCTGTGTCCTTAAGAGGTTAAAGTATCTTCTATTTGTCCCAAGTAAAATAAATGTTGATGGATTTATGGAATTAATGTTCTGTTGCGGCAACAGTATGACTAAAGAATTAAGTAAGACTAACCTTTACAGGTCAAAAGTTCCAGAAGTTACATAACGCCGGAGACGGAATGAAACCAACAAGTCATTGTCAAAGTACAAAGTACAATTTTTGAGTCTGCACATTTGGTGATATATTCAAGTCATCCAACCTTTAGACCATCATTTAGAAATGATGCATACTTTTCTAACCTGTCATTTCTTTCACAATACTGAACCTAAGAAATGAGTCCCTTGTTTTTATACATTATAACATCTCAAATAGGCAATACATACCCCATCTACACTCAATTACAAATCCCAAAACCGAAGTACAGCATAAAATAATTGCCTAGATTTCTGCAAATCTCTATTTAAAACTGCTTATCAATGACACAATACAATATCATCCTATAAAGCACTAATTCTGACATCACTGAGGAAAAATTGCAAGATACGGCAAAAGATAGGACATGTGTCTTTTGCAGAGTGGAGGCACGGATCAGAAGCCGGTAGGACCCCCATGACCAGTCTCATCTAATAATATGTGCACCAGACAAGTAGTGTCCATTACCCCAGACATCTACTCCAGTCTGTTAATAGATTCATCTGATCTTCCTCCAGTGGAGTGTTTTACGCTGGTCTTAGCAAATGACCCCCATCAGGGAACCACCACAAGGGGAGAAAGAAAACATATTAACCCTTTTCAGACTTCTGCCATACATGTATCACAGAAGACTGGCCTTTACAAATGGTGCCCACTTGAAAGCTCAGCGAGCACCATAGCCACTGGGTTTCTGCTGTTTTCACCCCTTCAAGACCGAGCCAGTTTTCACCATCAGGACCAAGCCACATTTTGAAAATCTGACATGGTTCACTTTATGTGATAATAACTCTGGATTGCTTTTACTTATATAAGCAATTCTGAGACTGTTTTCTCATGACATATTGTACTTCATGTTGGTGGTAAATTTGAGTCAATATGTTTTACCTTTATTCATAAAAAATCCCAAATTTACAGAAAATTATGAAAAATTCACTATTTTCTAAATTTGAATTTCTCTGCTTTTAAGTCGGATAGTGACACCTCATAAAACAGTTATTATTTAGCATTCACCATATTTTTTAGTATTTTAGAAGGCTTAGAATTTTAGAAAGAAAGAAATTTTCCAAACCCACTTTTTAAGGACCAGTTCAGTCCCGCCCGATCAGCTGCGGGGGGCCGGCTGTTCCCAGTAGCCGGACCCCTGCTGCGTACGCCCGCTTCGGTGAAAACACCGATGCAGGCGTATTAATCCTTCACGTGCCACGGTCAGCGCTGACCGCGGCACATGCGATGCGGGCGGTCGGAGCGGGTGTCCATCAGGTCCCTACCTGAGACAATTGCCCAAAAAATAAAAAAAAAATATGGCTCTCAGAAAATAGCAACACAAAAAAAAGATTTTATTCTGTTCAAAAACGCATCTAATGTGTAAAACTTTCCAAAAATAAAAATGTTTGACATATTGGGTATCGCCGCGTCCATAACAACCTGCTCTATAAAAATATTACATGAGATGGCCCCCCAGATGAATGCTGTAAAAAATTTTTTAAAAAAACTATGCCATAACAGCCTTTTTTTTCACCTTGCCTCACAAAAAGTGTAATAGCAGGCGATCAAAAAGTCTTATGTACCCCAAAATGGTACCAATGAAAACGTCACCTCGTCCCGCAAAAAATGAGCCCCCACATAAGACAATAACTCAAAAAAATAAAAATCAATGGCTCCCGCAAACCAATCCATCAAAATCTGTGCTGCAAAATCCATATGGCGCTCCTTCTGTTCTGAGTCCTGCCATGTGCCCCCACAGCAGTTTACCACCACATATGGGGTGTTGCTGTATTCAGGAGAAAATGGGGAACAAATTATGGGGTGCTTTTCTCCTGTTACCCCTTGTGAAAATGAAAAATTTGGGGCTAAAGCAACATTTTATTGGAAAAAATGAAACTTTTCATTTTCACAGCCAAGTGTTTCCAAATTCCATAAAACGCTTAGGGGGTCAAAGTGGCCAGTACCCCCCTTAATATATTCTTTGAAGGGTGTAGTTTCCAAAATGGGGTCATTTTTTGAGGGTTTCCACTGTAGGGGTACGTCAGGGTCTCTCAATTACAAAATGGTGCCTAAAAACCATTCTAGCAAAATCCGTATGGCGCTCCTTTCCTTCCGACCACTGCCACAAACCCATAGAGACGTTTACTACCACATATGGGGTATTTCTGTAAACTGCAGAATCAGAGTAATGTATATTGAGGTTTAGTTTGCTGTTAACCCTTGCTGTTTTGCAAGAAAAAAATTATTAACATGAATAATCTACCAAAAAAGTGAAATTTTGAAATTTCACCTCCATTTTCCATTAATTCTCGTGGAACACCTCAAGGGTTAACAAAGTTTGTAACAACAGTTTTTTATAATTTGAGGGGTGTAGTTTCTAAAATGGGGTCATTTATGGGGGGTTTTATTATATCTGAATTGGTGCTTAAAAAAATGGTTTTGGAAATTTTGTTGAAAATTTGAAAAATGACTTCTAAACTTCTAAGCCTTCTAACATCCCAAAAAAGTAAAATGACATTTATAAAATGATGCCAACATAAAGAAGACATATGGGGAATGTAAAATAATAACTATTTTTGGAGGTATTACTATATATTTTGAAAGTAGAGAAATTGAAACTTGGAAGTTTTTCTAAATTTTTGGTAAATTTGGTATTTTTTTAAAAATAAAAATGAAATATTTTGCCACAAATTTACTACTGTCGTGAAGCACAATATGTGACGAGTAAACAGTCTCAGAATGGCCTGGATAAGTAAAAGCGTTCCAAAGTTATTACCACATAAAGTGACACATGTCAGATTTGCAAAAAATGGCCTGGTCAGGAAGGTGAAAACAGGCCCGGGGTTGAAGGGGTTAAAAGAAAAAAATCATGTTTTAGTGTCTCAATTTTCTGAAAGCCAGATTTTATTTATGTATTTATTTATTTATTTTTGGACAATTGTCTTATGTAGGGACTCATTTTTGTGGGATGCAGTGACGGTGTGAGTATAGCCACTCACTCCAGCCCAGCTCTGATGACAAAGTCAAACACTGGGGCACAGGATTATAAAGAAGCAACACTAGTCCACTAAATTGTCTATTTGAAAAATTATTTGGAAGCATTTAATGCAAGAGAGACTAACAGCATCCAAAGGTATGTATTAATAAATTATTAGTAATTTAGCTATATTTATCAAAGTTGGTATCTTCAAACCAGAATAACACAAACTGTTTGGAAGGTTCAAATGTGCTTTTGTATGGGATTTTAGACTCAGAAGTAAATATTTTCAAACTACGGGCAAGTAGTTTTGAAGGCCATTAGCGGCCAAGCGAAGAGCATGTATGTTTCCCACAGTTGGCTCTCCCAAGACGAGTATATGTGAATTGTAAATCTGAATGTCACAATGAGTAGCACTGACATATTCAGGCTGTGCCACTAATAATGATGATCCTTACAAAGCTACAATCAAGACAAACAACAGCAATAGTTTTATTACCTTTTTCTGCATTCATGCTGGCCAATTATCATTATGGCCTCTCGGAAAAAGGAAGATTATTACACTAATTGGCCAGTGTAAACTGACCTTAAAAGTTCCAGTTTCATGAGAAACAGCCATTACAAAGATACAGAGGTACAGATGTGATGGTGCAACAGGAACCATACTACCAACATATTCTGCAAAGAAAGTCCTCCTCTCAGTCTGTCCTAAATTGGGCCTCCACATACATGAAGACATTAGTTGTAAACTACACTATCTGACTTGTCAGCATGTTTTTAGAGTGTGTGGAAAGTGTAGTACCTGGAGCAGGCTCACAGAAGCATAGGGACCATGCCCAAAGTCCATGTAGATACTACTTAGGTCACATTCAAACGCATAACAGACTACACTACCGCTAGAGTATTTCTGGTGGCAGATTGTTAGGTTTGGGATTTGGTTGTTGGTTTTGAATTAAATGGGTTGTGCATTGGTTTAATACTGATGACCTATCAATAAACATCAATATCAGATTGCCGAAGGTCCAACTCCTGGCATCTCGGGCTGATCAGCTATTTAGGGAGGCAGCGGTGCTCTACTTCCTCTTCAAAATGACCTGCACAGTGTAATTACAATAAATGTACTGGAATGGGACGAGCAGTCATAATTGCACTGCATCTCCTCTACAAGTGCAACGATACGCAGGTAATTTTGAAGAGGAAGTGGCGCTCGCATGAACACTGCTGTCCCCTTAAACAGCTGATCGGCAGGGGTGCTGGGAGTCGGACCCCAGCTGATTTAATATTGATGACCTATCCTGAAAATAGGCCATCAATATTAAACCACTGCAAAACCCCTAAAGTTAGGTTTTGTTCACATATGAGTTGGAGCCTCCATGGGATAATCTGCCAAATTTGACAGCAAGACTACTGCAGCATGCATAAGTATTTTTGCCTTGAAAACAGCAAAAACCATGATGAAATATGTCAACCTGCTGCTTATCTCCTGTTGGAACTAAGGATCCTCTTTCCCCCTGACTTCTGCCATTGAGTCAGGACATCAGCAAACACATGAGACGTCTCGGGTCGACGGGTTTAGCCAACCTTGCCCTAATGTGTATGCGGTCCTTTATGCCGTAAGTACATGCAATGTATTATACAAATTCTCATTTTTCTCATCCTTTCTATGCACATATAATACAGATGTTTTATATCTGCATAAGAGTTGTGAAAAATCTGATTTGTGACATCAGAAAGGCTCCCATTTGGAACATCTGCTAGGCAATAAAGGTGTTATTTACCAAAGTGTTTTTTCTCTGCAATCAGCTAATTGTTAAACCTTCTGTGCCTTCAGATTGGCTTTTAAAATGCTAAGATACATTGTACAATCAATTAAGATAACAAAGGAGGCTTCTGCTGCCAAAACTGTCATGGTGACAATGGTGGGAGTAACGTTTTCCAGCATATAAGAGCAAAAATGGTGAAGTAACTGTAAAATTTGCATGATGCCTCTAAATCACAATAATTACAATTTAGCTCATTTAAGATACTATTTTAATTTAAAATATGTGTAATATGATAAGTTGTAGCTGAAGTTCCCTCATGGCCGGTGTGCAGCAGTTTTTATTATGTTTAGAAGCTTTGGGAGCAATTGTTTTTATCATTGCATTCTATTCATTTTGGGCTATAGATCAATTTTTTCTACTGGTTTTTATTAAAGTTTAATTCCTCTATTCCGCTTTCTACCCGGAACCCGGACATACCCCTAATTTTACCCAGGCAGCCCGCCTGACTAGGGCATCGGAGCATGAGATGGATAGCGCAGGGCAAGGGTTTTTTGTTTACATTATACACACTGCCGGGCGGAGGCTTTGGAGGTGTTTGGTGACATCACCGGCTGTAATGGGCCGTCTTTAGCGCTGCCCTAGCCGTTTTACTGGCTAGGGCCACGCTAAAGCCTGCCCATCAGCGCCAGTGACGTCACCGGGCTCACTGCTGGGCGGAAGCTTCCACCCAGCAGAGCCCGGTTCGTCACCGGAACCGGGCTAAATCCCTTTGCCCTGCGCTAATTAGCGCAGGGCAAAGGAGGACATGGTAGCATGAGATGCTCCGATGCCCTAGTCAGTCGGGCTGCCTGGGTGAAATTAGGGGTATGTCCGGGTTCAGCTGTGAACCCGGACAACCCCTTTAAGTCTTATCAGTCTGGTGACAGTTGGTCTATATCTATTAAAGGCAATCTCTCACCAGTGACCTCTCGATCCAATTGTCTGCATAGACACATAGTTGTGGTTCACGTGACTAAGACGCCATTTTTCTTTGGTTGATCCAAGGCTCCTTTCCTGAGTTATGATACTTTTACTTTTGCTTCATATGCAAATTAGGCCTTTGGTGCAATGAGGGCATCACCATTTTTCTTGTGCACCCAAGCTTTGCTTCTTTCTGTGACCAGCCCCTCCCTCAATGCTTTGCCACTCCCTGGCCCCATCAATCAAAGCAGTAGAGGGGCTGGCCACATAAAGGACTGGTATTTGGGGCAATGGTGACACTCTCATTTCCACCAAAGGCCTAATTTGCACATTGAGAAAAAGTATCATAACTCGGAAACGGAGCCTCAGAGGAACAAATAAGATGTCCAAGAGGGGCCTGGATGCATTTCTTGAAAGGAATAATATGATAAGTTATGGGCACTAGATTACTGGCTATAAGGTTTTGATCGAGGGATTTATTCCTATTGCCAGATTTGAAGTCTGGATGGAACTGCTCCTCTTTGAGTCAAATTGCATCTACCTCATGGGGGGGTTTGCTTTCCTCTGTTGCCTCCAATACAATGGCCATGGCCACAAGAAGCATATGTGGCCATAATGGACTATTAAAAGAGATCGTAAGGGAGGGGACCAACTTTAGGAACAGTACTTTAGGGGTCACAGCTGGAGTGTTTGGGCATAGTTTAGACATAATATCTCTTTACCCAATAAGGTTTGATCAGTCCCACCATATGTTGTTTTGAACCCCAAAAAAATGCATTCCTGGGCCATAACTTTTTTTTATTTTTCCACATACAAGTTGTACTTTCTAATGGCACCATTTAATATTGCACACAATGTAGTGGGGGCACGGGAGGGGTATACCAAATAGGGTGGAATTGGAAAAAAAAAGTCAATGGATTTCCCTATGTGGTAAAACTGACCTATGACATTCGTTCTCCAGGTCAGTACGATTATGGCGATACCACATTTGTATAGTTTTTCTTGCGTTTTAATACTGAAAAAAAATAAAAACCATGAAAAATGTTTTACTTTTCATCACCATATTTTAACCCATATAACTTTTTGTAGCTATGTGTACAGAGCTGTGAGGGCTAATTTTTTTGTGGTGAACTGTACTTTTCATTGATTTTGGGGTAGGTATGAGTTTTTGATCACTTCTTATTCAATTTTTTGTGGGAGGTTAAGCGACCAAAAATGGCGAATCTGCCATTTTTAACCCCTTCAAGACACAGCCAGTTTTCACCTTAAGGACCAAGCTACATTTTTCAAATCTGACATGTTTCACTTTATGTGGTAATAACTCTGGAACGCTTTTACTTATCTAAGCGATTCTGAGACTGTTTTCTCGAGACATATTGTACTTCATGTTAGTGGTAAATTTAAGTCAATATGTTTCACCTTTCTTTATAAAAAATTCCAAAATTTACAGAAAATTTTGGAAAAATTCATAATTTTTGAAATTTGAATGTCTCTGCTTTTAAAGCAGATTGTGATACCTCATAAAATTACTGTTACTGTACATTTCCCAGATATCCACTTCATGTTGGCATCATTTTATTTTTCAGGAAGTTAGAATTTTAGAAGCAATTCTTAAAATTTTTTAAGAAAATTTACAAAACCCACTTTTCAGGGACCAGTTCAGTTATCAAGTCACTTTGTGGCGCTTACATTATAGAAACCACCCATAAATGACCCAATTTTAGAAACTACACCCATCAAGTTAATCAAAACTGATTTTACAAACTTTGTTAACCCTTTAGGTGTTCCACAAGAATGAAAGGAAAATGGAGGTGAAATGTCAAAAATTCACCTTTTTTTGCAGATTTTCCATTTTAATGTATTGTCCCTGTAACACAGCAAGGGTTAACAGCCAAAGAAAACTCAATATTTATTACCCTGATTCTGCAGTTTACAGAAACACCCCACATGTGTTGGTAAACTGCTGTAGGGGAACATGGCAGGGCGCAGAGGGAAAGGAATGCCATATGGATTTTGGAGGGCAGATGTTGCTGGGATAATTTTAAGTTGCCATGTCACATTTCAAGACCCCCTGATGCACCCCTAGAGTAGAAACTCCCAAAAAGTGACCCCATTTTGTAAACTACAAGATGAGGTGACAGTTTTATTGCTACTATTTTGTGGTACATATGATTTTTGATTGCTCAGTATTACGCTTTTTGTGAGGCAAGGAAACCAAAAAATGTTGTAGCAGTTTTTATTTTTTGTTTTTTACAGAGTTCTCCTGACAGGATAGATCATGTGTTGCTTTTATAGAGCAGGTTGATACAGATGCGACAATACCAAATATGTGTATTTTTTTCTGTTGTTTCAGTTCTACATAATAAAGCATTTTTCAAAACAAAAATTATGTTTTTGTGTCTTCATTTTCTAAAAGCTACATTTCTTTTATTTTTCTGCCAATCGTCTTGTGTAGGGGCTCATTTTTTGCGGAATGAGTTGATGTTTTTATAGGTAGCATTTTTTGGGTACATATGATTTTTTGATCACTCAATATTACACTTTATGTGGCAAAGTGACCAAAAAAATGGTTGTTTAGGCAGAGTTTTTATTTTAGTTTTTTTATGAAATTAACCTTAGGGGTTAGATCATGTGCTATTTTTATAGAGCAGGTTTTTACGGACGCAGCGATACCTAATATGTCTACTTTTTTTTAATGTATTTTAGTTTTACACAATAAAAGCATAAAAAAATCATGTTTTAGCATCTCTATTTTCCTAAAGCTATATATTTTTTTTTTTTTGGCGATTATCTTATGTAGGGGCTCATTATTTGCGGGAAGAGATGACGGTTTGATTGGTACCATTTTGGGGTGTGTATTACTTTTTGATTGCTTGTTATAACAGTTTTTGTGATGAAAGGTGACAAAAAATGGCATTTTTTGCAGTTTTTATTTTTTTATGGTGTTTACCTTAGGAGGTAAGTCATATAATATTTTTATAGAGGAAGTAATTATGGACGTGGAGATACCTAATATGTCTACTTTTTTACATTTATTTCAGTTTTACAGAATAAAAGCTTTTTTGAAGAAAAATAAATCATGTTTTAGTGTCTCCTTTTTCTGAAAACCATATCTTTTTAATCTTTTGGGCAATTGTCTTAGGTAGGGTGTCATTTTTTGTGGGAAGAGATGACGGTTTGATCGGCACTATTTTGGGGTACATACGTCTTTTTGATCGCTTGTAATTACACTTTTTGTGATGTAAGGTGACCAAAAAATGGCATTTTTGCTCAGTTTTTTTTTTTAAAAATTTACGGCGTTCACCTGAGGTGGTAGATCATGTGATATTTTTATAGAGCACTTTGTGACGGACGCGGCGATACCCAATATGTGTGGTTTTTATTTATTATTTTTTTAAAAAAACATTATTTTATGGTGGGGGGCGTTTTTTCTTTTTTTTACTTGAAACTTTATTTTTTTATTATTAAAAAAAACACTTTTTTTTCACTTTTATTTACTTTTTACATTTGTCCCACTATGGGACTTCACATTTTCAGGGCTTTGATCCCTGTTTCAATTCAATACAATACATTTTGTATTGAACTGAATTGAACTGTCAGCGTCTCACTGTGTGAGACGCTGACAGGTTGCCTAGGAGACCCAGCCCTCAGGCTGGATCCCCTAGGCTTCCGTAAATGGCAGCTCCGATGCCTGTGTGAGGCGTTGGAGTTGCCATGGCAACCAACGGCCCCCTGCCAGCGCAGCACGGGGGGCCGATGGGGTCAGAGGGAGCCCCCTCCCTCTCTCAGACCCCTCACATGCCGCGGTCAGCGGTGATCGCGGCATGTGAGGGGTTAATCCGCCGGCATCACAGCGGACAGCGATGCCGGGGGATGCAGCAGGGGCCTGGCTATCGGCAACAGCCGGGCCAATGCTGGATCGGGCGGGTGCAGCTCCTGCTCCTTGACATCTGTCAAGTCAGCAGTCTTCCCCATGAATGTTTCGCCTACTGAACTAGACTAAGGGACCTTTTTAAAGGTTTAGGAAGCCTTTGCAGGTGTTTTGGGTTAATTATTCTTATATCTTATTATTCTTATTTTCTGAGATAATGACTTTTGGGTTTTCCTTGGCTGTAAGCCATAATCATTAACATAAATAAACACTTGAAAAAGTTCACTCTGTTTGTAAGGACTCTATATATATATGTATTTCACTTTTTGAATTGAATTACTGGAAAAAAAAAAACTTTTTGGTGATATTCTAATTTATTGAGATGTACTTGTATATAGTGAGGTAGGGCTCCAAACGCTGATCACAAACATACCTTTATTTCAGGTCTGATCACACTGTAAAAACCCCTTTGTAAATATGCTAATGAGCAAACGGAGCACTCGGAGGCGTGCTTATTGCTTCTGAGCACCGCATCTCCAACACCCATCCTGCCTGTTAGTGCCGTCCTGTATGCACACGCGCAGGATCTCAGTGCTAGACAAGTGAGTTTAGCGCTGTCAATCAAATGAATGGGTAGGCGTTTTTATTACATACAGGGCGGCACTAACAGGCAGGAGGGCGTCGGAGATGCGGTGCTCAGAAGCAATAAGCACGCCTCCGAGTGATCATTAGCATATTTTTAAAAGTGGATTTTACAGTGTGATCAGACCTAAAATAAGGGAACTAAAGGTATGTTTGTGATCAGCGTTTGGAGCCCTACCTCACTATATATATATATCTAGTATGGTATACTTGAAACAGGTGACAGCGCCTCTTTAAGGCTGGGTTCATATCACATTTTTGCCATCCATTTAACATATAGAAAAAACATGTTAATGGATGCCTCAGACTGATGCTATACAGTGGCATCCGTTCACCATAGAACTCCATTGTAACAAGAAAAACGTATATGGTAATGTATATATATTTTTTTAATCAGACTCTGCATGATACAAAAGCGTGGTGCGCTACTCTTTTGTATTCTTTTTTTCCCAAATGTATACGTTAAAAGGATGGCAAAAACGTGATGTGAAACCACTCTTAGGCCCCTTTCACACGAGCGAGTTTTCCGCGCGGGTGCAATGCGTGACGTGAACACTGCACCTGCACTGAATCCTGACCCATTCATTTCAATGGGTCTGTGTACATGAGCGTTTTTTTTCACGCATCAGTTCTGCGTTGAGTGAAAAATGCAGCATGTTCTATATTCTGCGTTTTTCACGCAGCCCTTGGCTCCCATAGAAGTTAAGGGGGCTTCAGTGAAAAACGCATTGTATCCTGAAGCAAGCGCGGATGCTATGCATTTCTCACTGATGGTTGCTAAGAGATGTTGTTTGTAAACCTTCAGTTTTTTAACACGCGCGTGAAAAACGCATCAAAACGCATTGCACCCGCGCGGAAAAAAACTGAACGCAATCGCAGACAAAACTGACTGAACTTGCTTGCAAAATGGTGCGAGTTTTCCTGAACGCATCCGGACCTAATCTGTCAAGCTCATGTGAAAGGGGCCTTAATGCCCTGACATTTCCCTAAATGTACAGCAGATGTCAGGAAGAAGTTAAAGTGATATATTGTATACTTGCGTACGTCTTAAGTTCATTTCAGAGTGTTTGGACAACCATCTACTGTGAATTTTGGGCTCCCAACTCTCCCTGCCAGCTGTTGTTGGGGGTGTTAAAGGGGTTATCTGATATCTAAAATATCCCCCGAAAATGCCTCAGGCCCCTTGTAGGGATTATACTTACCTGCTCCCCGGCACCTGCGTCACTCCGGATCCCTGCACAGCCGACGCTGATGTTTTGATCAGGGCGATGGAGAAGCAGCCAACAGCAGGCCGCTACAGTGACCAGCCTCAAGGGGGCTCGTCCCCGTCGCGGGAATACCTGCATTCTCTGTGGATATCCTTGCCGCCAATGTGAAACCCCACTAAATCCAACACATAGCCTCCCATGCCCTACCATCGACTGGCGCTGTCTGACTCACCTGTCAGGGGGACCCACACAATTTGTGTGGAATACATTTGTATTTTTTATTTTATTCATGGGACTCAAACTTTCTGTTTGTATGGCTCCGCTGAGATGCATTACCACTGTATCTGAGGTACCTGCATTATATACAATTGTTTCCAATCTGCGCATGAGCCTGCCACCTTAGGCCCCATTCACACTTCTATGTCTTTATGTCAGTGCAAAAGCAAGCATGTGTGAATCAGTGGATCCGTGTGCTGTATGTGATTCACTGACGTGTGAACGAGGCATTAGGGCTCATGCACACGACCGTATGCATTTTGTGGTCCGCAAATAATACAGTCCATGTGCATTCTGTATTTTGTGGAACGGAACAGCCGGACCCTAATAGAACAGTCCTATCCTTCTCCATAATGTGGACAATAACAGGACGTGTTCTATTTTTTTCTACAGACTGGACATACGGAAATGGAATGCACACGGAGGGTTTTTTGTGGCCCCAGTGAAGTGAATGGTTCCGCATATGGGCTGCAAAAAGAACAGAATGAACACGGAAAGAAAATACGTTCATGTGCATGAGCCCTTACTGTATCATGTTGGACACATGTACAGCTGGATACAGCATAGTATAAACTCATCAGCCGTCTGTCAACCTGTGGTATATGGTTAAAATTATCTCTGCTGAAAGATAACTAAACATCACCGAAATCTGAAAAAAATTATTTTGTCATACAGAGCGGTATAACCCTATCAGTGCACGTTTTCCTGAATCACCGGCCAAGCATGTGTTCATCTCATAAGATGCGTCTTTGTTACGCTCACATCAATGCACAGCATCTAGACATCCAGGCAGTATGTTATAAAACGCATTCCTGCCCGTTAATAATAATGTATCCAGCATCCTGTCCTCGCACGACCTCACGAGCAGCATTCCCCCTGTAAAAACGCGAGACATTTCAGCTGCATTAAAAGCGGCTCTCCCAGAGCCATGATTATATGCTTTATAGCAGCGCTGAGCTGGGCACTCCATGGCTAGGCAGCGCCCCTGGTGGCCACTGCGAGGAACGGCGCCCGGGAAACGTACCGCAAGTTACATAGCCGTTTATCCTAGCTGCCCCTGTACACACCTATAATATTCTTTAATATATGTTATTCGCCGCGTTTACTATATAATAGTAGTACAGGGTAAAATACCATCCTATACCGCAGAACTACACCCGGCGCGACTCTCTGCTTACGCAGCGTAAATTAGCATCATGGCTGCTAAATATAATCGCATCGTTACACAGGTGATATGGCTGTGAGAGAACGTGCCTGTCCCGCTAAGTACAGGGTGGCCGTGCTGCATATTACAATGATTAAATATGGCTGCTTGTGCTGCAGTTTAGGCACTTGTCAGGGCGCAGACAGCATCGTGATTTTGGTGCACTGTGTAATTGGCATAGAGCACATCTCCTCCCACCTTCCCCTCAGACGCAGTGTCTCAGTTCTCTGACCTTTCCCAGCGCTGCCAGGAACGAAGGGGAAAAAAAGCGCGCCTAGGATTTCCCGCCCAACGCCCCTGCTTCACCTCATGCATATGCAAAGTAGTCCATCGCCTATTGGCGGCGGTGGGATATTGAAATCTAAATGCAAGCGAGCGATTGGCGAAGCCGCCACTACATAAATATGTAAATAAACGCTCCTACTTGCTAATGTGAGAGCGAGTGTGGCTACGTTTTCAGACATGTAACCTTCCGTGCGTCTAGCTACTACTAGTAAAGAGTGCGCACCGCAAACAATCCCTGCAACGCCGAGCTGGACGCGCCTCACCAGAATTTTTTACAGACAGAAAAAGAATATCAGCCTCGATAGATTTTCTGGTCACTGCTTCGTGAAGAATCGAGTCGGTGGGGAATACGTAGGTGTTCCCCTCAAGCCGAGCGCGGAGGGATATCACTCGGTGCATTGCACAGGACCAAAATACTAGGAGTTAAGAGGCAGGTCTGTCAGTAATTGAGCTCAGAATTGGCGAGGGCGGTGGCGTGTGGCTGCTGCTGATAATCACACATCTTCTGGATTTACGGCACCGGGTGACAGACACATTCGGACTGGATTTACCAGCGGTTTCTGTTTCTTGAACACTATTTGTGGCTGGGACTCCATGGATTTTTCAGTGTGAGGCAGGAGCCGGTTTGTTTATGTGTGGCGGAGCGGACTGACGCGGACGTGACGAGAGGACTGCAACACCGGCTACCGGCGTGTGGATTGTTGGCTGCTGTTCCAGCTGTCTGTCTATAGAGCTGAAGATGCTTCTGTCTAAATTCGGTTCCCTGGCTCATATCTGCACCCCGAGCAGCATGGACCATCTGCCTGTGAAGATCCTACAGCCAGGTAGGACCGGGGTGGATGGAGGCGCCGCTGCGGGCGTCCTTTGCTGAGCCGGCCTTATTCATGAATGCTTTCTCTCCCTTAGTGAAGACCGAGAAGGAGCCCTTCGAGAAGGTGTACCAGGTGGGCTCCGTCCTGGGCAGCGGCGGCTTCGGCACAGTGTACTCAGGCAGCAGGATTGCGGACGGGCTACCGGTGAGTGAGAGCAGCCTCTATGACAGCTCATGTCGTGACTGCTGCGATATACGCTGGATACTTACCTCACGTTCTCTCCTGTCAGGTGGCGGTGAAACACGTCTCTAAGGAGCGGGTGACGGACTGGGGCACCCTAGTAAGTATTGGGATCTGCGCACCGGGCGGGGGGGACCTTGCGTGACATGCGGGATTTATCGCCCTCTCTCCCCCCTCTAGAACGGAGTCATGGTGCCGCTGGAGATCGTGCTGCTGAAGAAGGTGGGATCCGGCTTCCGAGGCGTCATTAAACTGCTGGACTGGTACGAGAGAGCGGACGGCTTCCTGATCGTGATGGAGAGGCCGGAGCCGGTGAAGGATCTGTTCGATTTCATCACGGAGAAGGGCGCGCTAGATGAAGACACAGCCCGGGGCTTCTTCCGCCAGGTGTTGGAGGCGGTGCGCCACTGTTACAGCTGCGGGGTGGTGCACCGGGACATCAAGGACGAGAACCTGCTGGTGGACCTGCGGACCGGCGAGCTGAAGCTCATAGACTTCGGCTCGGGGGCGCTGCTGAAGGACACGGTGTACACGGATTTTGATGGTACGTGCCGCACTGAGGCGCTGTCATTCCCCGCAGCCCCTCCCTGCTCGGTGCGGGCGATTCCTCGGTGTGACGCACTAGGCTGCACGTGCGGGTGGGGGGCACCGGCTATCTGCATTGCGGGCGGTGACCGGCGCTGCCGCCTGCACATCTGTTTGTTGTGAAACCCGAGCTCGCGCGTCACGTGACCGGGCCGCCTGGCAGATTCCAGGTTGTGTTTGGTATCCAAGGAACGGTAGGGAGGCAGGGGAGCGGTGGGGGAGGGGGCGGCTGACAATGCCGGGATAATGGAGCGGCCCCCACCTCCTCCCTTTGTGTCTATTTTTGGAGCGGTGCTGCAGACGGCACGTGGTGCTTGAAAGGGAGCCTAGTAAACAGCTGATGCACACAGGGCTGCTCATTGCAGTAGGGTGGGGGAGGGGGCCAAATTGCGGGGCCATGCAGAGTTCAGTGCCTCTCTAGTATTGTGTCTGCTGCCTCACTAATGCCTTCTTTTGTTTCCAGGTACAAGGGTTTACAGCCCCCCAGAGTGGGTCAGGTACCATAGGTACCACGGAAGATCGGCCACGGTGTGGTCACTGGGCGTCCTGCTGTATGACATGGTCTGCGGGGATATTCCTTTTGAACAGGACGAGGAAATCTTGCGTGTCCGTTTGTACTTCAGGAGGAGAATCTCCCCAGGTATGTACATGTCGGCCAGACAGTCTGCGCCGGTGAGTTGTGCCACCTGGATGGCTTGTAACGGTTTGCTTATTCCATGCAGAGTGCCAACAACTCATCAAATGGTGCCTTTCCCTGAGGCCTTCTGACCGACCCACTCTCGAACAAATCTTCGATCACCCATGGATGTGTAAAGGTGACCTGGTGAAGTCCGAGGACTGTGACCTAAGACTAAGGACAATTGACACTGATGCATCTAGCACAAGCTCAAGCAACGAGAGTCTGTAGAGGAGCACCAGGCCGGGGGTGCTGCTGCCAACACTACCCTGGAGGGTGCAACGCATTCACTACACTTAACCCTTTCTACAGGATTTTGGTTTTTATTTTTCCATTTTTGCAGTTCTCTCCCTGGAACGAGACTTCACTTTTGACTTGAGCGTCTGAGAGTTGTGGGCCAATGCTTACACGGAAGGACTGACTATACTGACGAGAAGCAGTGACCTCTTGAGTACATAGTATACTGTTTTGCTCTCATAGAGCCTGGACTAGATTTTTATTTGCTTTTGAGTGCCTTTTTGAAAGCTGCTTCAGTGGGACTCTTTGTTTTATTACTGTTTTTGCCTGGAGTTGTGCATCTCCAAAGAAGGTCCACCTCATCACCCCAGGCGTCGTTTGGAGCCGCACTCGCGGCCACTGGACACGTTGCTCAGTGGACTTTATGAAGTGATTCTTGAGTGCATGAATGCATATTGTGACCATTTCTATTCCAATGTATTTAACGTGAGATGTACCATTTTCAGCAGGAATGTGTGTTTTTGTTGCCCCCATCCCTTTTAATTTAATTTCCCTTTTCATCTCTACCACTGGGCAACACAGGACCATTTAGCCTCGGTTTTCCCAAACCCCCTGTCACCCCACAAGTCTTAAGTATGTATGGGCATGTTATGCACAATCAATGCAATATTCAAGGACTTTTACTTTTTTTTTTTTTTTTTTTTTTTTTTTTTTCCATATCTGTATTTAATTTTTTCTTGTATCATAGTTATTTATTGCGATATTTAGACAGTTTCTCACTATTTATTTGGTTAATTTATTTGTCTAGAAGTTATCCAACACTGTGCTTTACCCTGAGGGCCCCTCTTCCCAATGGAAAGTGACTAGCGACCCCTCTGCATTCCATTCCTCTTCCCAGTCTTTTCCATTCCCAGTTTTTCCATAACTCCAGCAAGTTGTTTTGTTTTTTTTGTTTTTTTTTTTTTTTAAGATGGATAATTGTTGTAAAAAGTCTAATTTAAGGAAACTAGAATTACTGACTTCTAGGAGTTGGTTCTTATGCCTTCTTTGTCTGGTATGGGTTGCCAGAAATGTAAAGTTATGCTTTTTTGACAGGATTTTAAATTATTGGCATTATACAGTCTCCATGCAGTGGCTCTGGGAGGTCAAGAGGCAGAGTCATGACCTTAATTTATTAGCTGTGTTGTGATCTGGCTGCATTTTATGCAGCTTGTTTATGATTTGTATTTTTTCTTTAACAGTGTGAAATGTATGGAGATCATATTTTTTTATACAAGTATTTCAATTAAACTTTTGTACATAATCTGTGTCACTAATTTAATCTTCATATTTGCAGCATTTCCCCAGGACTCCTATACTGACCTATCCTCAGGTCATTAATATCTGATGGTGAGTCTGACACCCAGCACCCTCTGCTGATCAGCTGTCTGAAGAGGCTGCAGTCTCCTCACAGCTAATTGAGCACAGCGCTGTACATTGTATAGTGGCTGTGCTTGGTATTGCACCTCAGGCTCAATCACTTCAATAGGACTGAACTGCATCTAGGCCAGGGATCGGCAACCTTTGGCAGCAGCTGTAGTGCCGACAGTTATCAATCCCTGATGTAGGCCATGTGATCAATAAACGCGTCACTAGCTTAGGAAGATGCCACAGCACTCGTCAAGACAGCTAAGCGGTGGGGTGATGAGTTGGACCGGTCAGATTGAATACCTACAATGGGTGAAGCTGTGTAGTTCCAGCAATGGAGACTGGTTGGAAGTGTTGGGTCTCTAACAATATGTTGACTGCCTATTCTAAGGAAAGCCCATCAATATAACATTTCTGGACAGCCTCTTTAAAGGGGTTCTGCAGTTCTTTTAAACTGATCTATCCTCTAGATGATCAGTATCTGATTGGCGGGGGTCCGACACCTGGGATCCCTGCCGATCACCTGTTTGAGAAGGGAAACCAAGAAGGCCGTGGCGCTCCTGTAGCGTCGCTGCCTTCTCAAACAGCTGATCAGTGGTGGTCCATCAGATGCTGATCATCTATCCAGAGGATAGATCATCAGTGTAAAAGAACTGCAGAACCCCTTTAAGAGTTAAAAGGTTTATAAATACAAGACTGAGATGGCCATCCATGGTAAAGTCCTGGGCAACCCTTTAAATGGGTCTGGAAATGCAGTATGTCACCAGGAAACATTAGCAGTTCGAGAAAGAGATGTTACACAAACGTAAACCAAATCTACCAATTTCAGCATGAATGGCTGACTAGAGGTACTATTACACTGCACCATGGATGAGAACACCTCCATCGGTGCTCGTTCACACTGGCCTGATTACACAGGCCGATGCAAGCCAAATGCGAGAGGCATGCTTGCTAATGTAGTCCTTTCTCCCTCATTCTCTTCTATTATCGGCAGCAATTACACAGGTAGATGTACTGCTCATAATCGGCATCTTTGATCCTGATGACAGATGCCAATCAGCCAATGAATAAGCATTTGCTCATCGATCGGCTGGTTGATTATTACGAACGCTTGGTTTCTGCTAATTTGCTGAGAAATGTGGTCTAATAGGCTCTTAAAGGGGTTGTGTCACTTCAGCAAATGGCATTTATCATATAGAGAAAGTTACTACAAGGCACTTACTAATCTATTGTGATTCTCCATATTGTCTCCTTTTTCTGGCTGGATTCATTTTTCCATCACATTATACACTGTTCGTTTCCATGGTTACGACCACCCTGTAATCCATCAGTGGTGGCCGTGCTTGCACACTATAGGAAAAAGCACAGGCCTATGTGAGCTTCCACGGTCCCGGCCACCAGTGAGGCCAGGGCTTTTTGCTACAGTTTGCAAGAACCACCACCACTGATGGATTGCAGGGTGGTCGTAACCATGGAAACGAGCAGTGTTCATGTTTGGAGGGGTTTTGACAATCCCCCTCCTCCTCCCTTTTCCCTGGACAGAGCTGCGAAGAGAAGTAAACTTACCTTCTTCCCAGCACTGGCTCTTCACTCTTTTTCTCCTCTGCTGCACTCTCAGAAGTTCAGTTTTGATTCCACTGCAGCCAATCGCTGGTCACAGCAGTGACCTCCTGCCTTTGTGCCACATGACCATTGATGTGATGCAAGGAGAGCAGGTCATTGCTGCTGCAAGCAATTGGCTGCAGCAGCAGCATCAAAACAAGTTTTCATTCTAGGAGTGTAGTGGAGCACCCAAGGCCTGGGCGAGAACGAACAGGGAGCCAGCGTCGGTAAGCAGGTAAGTATGCTTCCCTGTATAGTTGAATCATTTAAACTTTTTTTGTAATAATAAAACTGAAAAGTGGGGCGTGCAAAATTATTCGGCCCCCTTGCATTAATACTTTGTTGCGTCACCTTTTGTTGCGATTACAGCTGCAAGTCACTTGGGGTATGTCTCTATCAGTTTGGCACATCTAGAGACTGAAATTCTTGCCCATTCATCCTTGAAAAACAGCTCGAGCTCTTTGAGGTTGGATGGAGAGCGTTTGTGAACAGCAGTTTTCAGCTCTTTCCACATATTCTCAATTGGATTCAGGTCTGGACTTTGACTTGGCCATTCTAAGACCTGGATACATTTATTTCTGAACCATTCCATTGTAGATTTTGCTTTATGTTTGGGATCATTGTCTTGTTGGAAGATAAATCTCCGTCCTAGTCTCAGATCTTTTGCAGACTCCAACAGGTTTTCATCCAGAATGGTCCTGTATTTGGCTCCATCCATTTTAACCATCTTCCCTGTCCCTGCTGATGAAAAGCAGGCCCAAACCATGATGCTGCCACCACCATGTTTGACAGTGGGGATGGTGTGTTCAGGGTGATGAGCTGTGTTGCTTTTACCCCAAACATATCGTTTTGCATCGTTTCTAAAAAGTTCGATTTTGGTTTCATCTGACCAGAGCACCTTCTTCCACATGTTTGGTGTATCTCCCAGGTGGCTTGTGGCAAACTGTAAATGAGACTTTTTATGGATATCTTTGAGAAATGGCTTTCTTCTTGCCACTCTTCCATAAAGGCCAGATTTGTGAAGTGTTCGACTGATTGTTGTCCTATGGACAGACTCTCCCACCTCAGCTGTAGATCTCTGCAGTTCATCCAGAGTGATCATGGGCCTCTTGGCTGCATCTCTGATCAGTCTTCTCCTTGTTTGAGATGAAAGTTTAGAGGGACGGCCGGGTCTTGGTAGATTTGCAGTGGTCTGATACTCCTTCCATTTCAATATGATCGCTTGCACAGTGCTCCTTGGGATGTTTAAAGCTTGGGAAATCTTTTGGTATCCAAATCCGGCTTTAGGGCTGCAGTAAACGATTATTTTAGTAATCAAGTAATCTATCGATTATTCCGACGATTAATCGAGTACTCTAATAAGAAAAAACATCTTAAAATAACGTATTGCTTTATAAAAACAATATTTATTATTACTTACAGTGGTACACAGTGTTTTGAATGCACATAAGGCTTCTTTCACAGATGCAATATACATTCTGTCAGAAGAACAGCCTGAATGTACCGTATCAGGTATAACTGGATACTGCCGGCTGCTGCAGTGATTGATTGTAATGGGGTCCGGCCTTGTTACAGCGTTCAAGCTGGGTTTTGGCTGGATACTACAAAAAATATGCTTCAAGTAGCGTTTTTTGTTTGGACCATACCCATCGTGTAAGCTAGAACATGGACAGATGGCCTGCCCTGGACCACATTATAGTCAATGAGAGCATACAGCAGCTGGAGTATGCGGCTATACCCAATATGGTATATACAGCAGGCTGCTCTTTTGCCAGTCTGTGTATCTATTATACACCAAGGCCATCAAATTAACCCCTCCATGTCCCCCAGCACCATCATTAGCCCCTCCATGTCCCCCAAGGCCCATCAAATTAACCCCTCCATGTCCCCCAGCACCATCATTAGCCCCTCCATGTCCCCCAAGGGCCATCCCCAAATTAGCCCCTCCATGTCCCCCAGCACCATAATAGCCCCCTCCATGTCCCCCAGCACCATAATTAGCCCCCATGTCCCCAGCCCAATTGCCCTCCATGTCCCCAGCACCATAATTAGCCCCTCCATGTCCCCCAAGGCCATCAAATTAACCCCTCCATGCCCCCCAGCACCATCATTAGCCCCTCCATGTCCCCCAAGGCCATCAAATTATCCCCTCCATGTCCCCCAGCACCATAATTAGCCCCTCCATGTCCCCCAGCACCATCATTACCCTCCATGTCCCCAAGGCCATCAAATTAACCCCTCCATGTCCCCCAGCACCATCATTAGCCCCTCCATGTCCCCAAGGCCATCAAATTAACCCCTCCATGCCCCCCAGCACCATCATTAGCCCCTCCATGTCCCCCAAGGCCATCAAATTACCCCTCCATGTGCCCCAGCACAATCATTAGCCCCTCCATGTCCCCCAAGGCCATCAAATTAACCCCTCCATGTCCCCCAGCACCATCATTAGCTCCTCCATGTCCCCAGGGCAATCAAATTAACCCCTCCATGTCCCCCAGTGCCATGAGCCAGCCCCCCTACTCTTTTAACAATACTTACCTTACCAGACAGGGTCCGCTCACCACGCTGCTGGGCGACATGGAGGTCCGCAGGAGACGACCGCTGCTTCTTCCCAGCATGCAGTGGGAGGGGCCTGACGTCACACACAGCGCCAGGCAGCGCGCGCGCTGACACTGTGTGTGAAGCCAGGCAGCGCGGTGCCAACAGGAGGCCACGGAGCGGTGAGTGAAAGCCTTTTTTCACTCACCCTCTGTTGCCACGTGACTTAAACGAATCCTCGATGCAGGAAAACTGCATCGAGGATTTTTTTGTGTCGATTTCATCGAGTACCTCGATGAATCGTTTCAGCCCTATCCGGCTTTAAACTTCTCCACAACAGTATCAGGGACCTGCCTGGTGTGTTCCTTGGTCTTCATGATGCAGAACCCTGAGACTATCACAGAGCAGGTGCATTTATACGGAGACTTGATTACACACAGGTGGATTCTATTTATCTTCATCAGTCATTTAGGACAACATTGGATCATTCAGAGATCCTCAATGAACTTCTGGAGTGAGTTTTCTGAACTGACAGTAAATGGGACAAATAATTTTGCACCTTTAATGCAAAATTATTCGGCCCCCTTGCATTAATACTTTGTTGCGTCACCTTTTGTTGCGATTACAGCTGCAAGTCACTTGGGGTATGTCTCTATCAGTTTGGCACATCTAGAGACTGAAATTCTTGCCCATTCATCCTTGAAAAACAGCTCGAGCTCTTTGAGGTTGGATGGAGAGCGTTTGTGAACAGCAGTTTTCAGCTCTTTCCACATATTCTCAATTGGATTCAGGTCTGGACTTTGACTTGGCCATTCTAAGACCTGGATACATTTATTTCTGAACCATTCCATTGTAGATTTTGCTTTATGTTTGGGATCATTGTCTTGTTGGAAGATAAATCTCCGTCCTAGTCTCAGATCTTTTGCAGACTCAACAGGTTTTCATCCAGAATGGTCCTGTATTTGGCTCCATCCATTTTAACCATCTTCCCTGTCCCTGCTGATGAAAAGCAGGCCCAAACCATGATGCTGCCACCACCATGTTTGACAGTGGGGATGGTGTGTTCAGGGTGATGAGCTGTGTTGCTTTTACCCCAAACATATCGTTTTGCATCGTTTCTAAAAAGTTCGATTTTGGTTTCATCTGACCAGAGCACCTTCTTCCACATGTTTGGTGTATCTCCCAGGTGGCTTGTGGCAAACTGTAAATGAGACTTTTTATGGATATCTTTGAGAAATGGCTTTCTTCTTGCCACTCTTCCATAAAGGCCAGATTTGTGAAGTGTTCGACTGATTGTTGTCCTATGGACAGACTCTCCCACCTCAGCTGTAGATCTCTGCAGTTCATCCAGAGTGATCATGGGCCTCTTGGCTGCATCTCTGATCAGTCTTCTCCTTGTTTGAGATGAAAGTTTAGAGGGACGGCCGGGTCTTGGTAGATTTGCAGTGGTCTGATACTCCTTCCATTTCAATATGATCGCTTGCACAGTGCTCCTTGGGATGTTTAAAGCTTGGGAAATCTTTTGGTATCCAAATCGGCTTTAGGGCTGCAGTAAACGATTATTTTAGTAATCAAGTAATCTATCGATTATTCCGACGATTAATCGAGTACTCTAATAAGAAAAAACATCTTAAAATAACGTATTGCTTTATAAAAACAATATTTCTTATTACTTACAGTGGTACACAGTGTTTTGAATGCACATAAGGCTTCTTTCACAGATGCAATATACATTCTGTCAGAAGAACAGCCTGAATGTACCGTATCAGGTATAACTGGATACTGCCGGCTGCTGCAGTGATTGATTGTAATGGGGTCCGGCCTTGTTACAGCGTTCAAGCTGGGTTTTGGCTGGATACTACAAAAAATATGCTTCAAGTAGCGTTTTTTGTTTGGACCATACCCATCGTGTAAGCTAGAACATGGACAGGATGGCCTGCCCTGGACCACATTATAGTCAATGAGAGCATACAGCAGCTGGAGTATGCGGCTATACCCAATATGGTATATACAGCAGGCTGCTCTTTTGCCAGTCTGTGTATCTATTATACACCAAGGCCATCAAATTAACCCCTCCATGTCCCCCAGCACCATCATTAGCCCCTCCATGTCCCCAAGGCCATCAAATTAACCCCTCCATGTCCCCCAGCACCATCATTAGCCCCTCCATGTCCCCCAAGGCCATCAAATTAGCCCCTCCATGTCCCCCAGCACCATAATTAGCCCCTCCATGTCCCCCAAGCACCATAATTAGCCCCTCCATGTCCCCAGCACCATAATTAGCCCCTCCATGTCCCCCAGCACCATAATTAGCCCCTCCATGTCCCCCAAGGCCCATCAAATTAACCCCTCCATGCCCCCCAGCACCATCATTAGCCCCTCCATGTCCCCCAAGGCCATCAAATTATCCCCTCCATGTCCCCCAAGGCCATCAAATTAACCCCTCCATGCCCCCAGCACCATCATTAGCCCCTCCATGTCCCCCAAGGCCATCAAATTAACCCCTCCATGTGCCCCAGCACAATCATTAGCCCCTCCATGTCCCCCAAGGCCATCAAATTAACCCCTCCATGTCCCCCAGCACCATCATTAGCTCCTCCATGTCCCCCAGGGCAATCAAATTAACCCCTCCATGTCCCCAGTGCCATGAGCCAGCCCCCCTACTCTTTTAACAATACTTACCTTACCAGACAGGGTCCGCTCACCACGCTGCTGGGCGACATGGAGTCCGCAGGAGACGAACCGCTGCTTCTTCCCAGCATGCAGTGGGAGGGGCCTGACGTCACACACAGCGCCAGGCAGCGCGCGCGCTGACACTGTGTGTGAAGCCAGGAGCGCGGTGCCAACAGGAGGCCACGGAGCGGTGAGTGAAAGCCTTTTTTCACTCACCCTCTGTTGCCACGTGACTTAAACGAATCCTCGATGCAGGAAAACTGCATCGAGGATTTTTTTGTGTCGATTTCATCGAGTACCTCGATGAATCGTTTCAGCCCTATCCGGCTTTAAACTTCTCCACAACAGTATCAGGGACCTGCCTGGTGTGTTCCTTGGTCTTCATGATGCAGAACCCTGAGACTATCACAGAGCAGGTGCATTTATACGGAGACTTGATTACACACAGGTGGATTCTATTTATCTTCATCAGTCATTTAGGACAACATTGGATCATTCAGAGATCCTCAATGAACTTCTGGAGTGAGTTTTCTGAACTGACAGTAAATGGGACAAATAATTTCGCCCCACTTTTCAGTTTTATTACTACAAAAAAAGTTTAAATGATCCAATAAATTTCGCTCCACTTCACAATTGTGACCCACTTGTTGTTGATTCTTCACTAAAAATGTAAAATGTTATATCATTTTGTTTGAAGCCTGAAATGTGGCAAAAGGTTGAAAAGTTCCAGGGGGCCGAAATACTTTGCTTGGTGAGCGGGGAGAAGGTACCTGCGCCCACAGGACCGCCGGTACCTTTACAAACAGCTGATCGATGGGAGTCCCGGGCGTTGGACCCCCACTGATCAGATACTGATGACCTGTCCTGAGGATAGGTCATCAGTAGTAAAATCCTGGAAAACCCCTTTAATTTTCCAAAAGAGCTGTCCAAAATGAAAGGTGGAATGTGATTGGTTGTTATGGGCAACTAAGCCAGTTCTACTTTACACCAGTTTGATAAATGACCCCCTAAATCTTGAGCTGCCTTTTGTAGTTACTTTGTCCTACTATGCACAAGGTCTGACTGGGGACTTGGGGGGAGATTAAACAAGACTGGCACTTTCTGTGCTGGTCTTGATATCCCCTGCGCTGCCGTAGGATGCGCCTAATTTCTGATAAGGCGCTGCATATTGCCAGTCCACCCTGACTATATAATAGTGTTTTTCAACTCTTCTTGACAGATCTTGATTTAAAATATCCAAGAAAGAGAACATACGACTATGCTTATGTCACCTGGAAACACAACTTTTTGAAGGTTTTGACTCAAACTCTGTATTGACTAAAGGCGAAGAGAAGACTGTAGAGTGATGGATATTTGTAGAAGTCTACATGGGGTGGGGTATGGGTTTGGATTTTACAGGGGTTGTTCGGTTGCCAATATTGATGACCTATCATCAGATTAGTGGGGGTCTGATTCCTGGCATCTCTAGTGATCAGCTGTTTGATGAGACCTCCATCCCATTCACTTGAATGGAACTTAGTGTAACTACAACTTCTCTGTACCACCGCTGCAATATTGATGGAGCAGGTAAGTAGTGAAGACAAGGCAGCACTCATGCAAATCCTGTGGTCTCATCAAAAAGCTGATCGGCAGGGGTGCCTGGAGTTGGACCCTCGCCAATCTGATATTAACCAATCCTGAGAATAGGTCATCAGTTTCAGGAACCACACAACCACTTAAAGTTAATGTACTCCATGTAAGCAAACCCTGGTATTAGGGCTTATTCACATGAATGTATTTTTGTATGTGGGTACATTGAGCTGTGCATGTACCCAAAGAAGTAATGGTGCTTGCTTTTCACATCACCCTCAGTCTGTGCCAAGAAATTCAAGCCTTGTCCTATTCTGATCCATGTCTCACAGAAAATGAACCTGGAGACAGTTGTCTGGTGGTGGCTGGTCCGTGTCCTATGCAGATCCTGCATATGGACCTGTTGTAGTAAAAACTGTCCGTGTATTGTGGCCACAACATGGGTGATTTTTAATATGGATGTGTAAGCCCATCAGAATTGGTACTTCAGCAGGAAAGGCCCTAAACTGTATTATATCAGATTTGCAAGTATTTTAATATTTAGTCTTCAAGATTTCATAGCAACAGCTAAGAGTCCTTTAGTTTATCTTAGCAAACATGACACCCTATTTGATGCGCTAAAATGGTCAAGGCCTTATTTTAGTTGGTCATAATATGGGTGCGAATCCTGGCTAAACTGTGGGCCTGCTGACCTCAAACTCACAGCCTTAGGCTACATGCACACGACCGTGCCATGTTATGCGGTCCGCAAATTGCACATACGCAAAACACGGATGCTGCCCGTGTGCGTTCCGCTATTTGCGGAAAGGAACGGGCCAATTACAGAAATGCCTATTCTTGTCCGCAAAACGGACAAGAATAGAAGAATAGGACATGTTCTATTTTTTTTGCTGGGCCAAGGAAAGGAGCAACCCCAGAAGTGAATGGGGCCGTATCCAAGCTGTAAAAAATTCAGCTCGGATGCGGACCCAAACAACGGTCGTGTGCATGAGGCCTTATAGGGACATAACAATTTTGTGAGCCAGTAGATACCTGCGACCTGACCAGAATTTGCAGCTGCAAAATGGATGCTAAAAATGTGCCCTCATTACTGTTGTCTGAATGAGACCTAACAAGTACTCCTTCAGAATTAGAAAACATACAGATTCTAGCAGTGAAGAGCTTCTCTCTTTTCAGAAATGGAGATTTCTATTTGGTATGTGACCTGCAGAAAAAGAATGTATATTATGTAGGATGTAAACACGCTGAAGTTGTGTCACAAGGTAAGCAAATGTGCTTGCTCATCACTGATGCAGCCATTTAACAATGTGTATGGACGTTAAGGCCTCAGTCATTCCTTCTTGCCATGTGTCACCACATAAAGTATGCTATGTCAGTTTTAAATAGAATCAGAGGACTATCATTAAGGCCCACAATGCCAATGACATGCCTTTCAGCAGCTAACTCTGTTGTTACATGGTAAATTAAATTATACATTCAAATTCTTGAAGGAAGAATGGCCTTGCCCATGACCGCCAAAGACCATATTTGATATTTATAGTGCAGGTTTGAAAATGAAATCTGAACGTCTTATAAAAAGGGGTTGTCCCACATAAAATATTCCAGTTTTCAAACCAGCACCTGGATCTGAATACTTTTGTAATTAGCATGTAATTAAGAATTTTGTATAGCCTCTGATTTATTCAATAAAATGTGTCTTTATAGCGCCACCTGCTGTTTGTTTTTTTCTTAGTTCTTTGTCCTGCTGTCTGAGAAGGTCGCACTTGCTCAGTTTCATCTTTCAACTGCCTCCTGAGCTGTGATAGGGGGAGCATGGACACGCCCCCTTAGCTGCAGAAGAAAAGACACTCCCCTTGAGCTGTCAGTCTGATATAAATCTAGCAGAGCAATGAATGAGGAGATCTCTGGATCCATGTGAGGTACAGGGCTGGTTCTAGCTTTGTTAGAGATAGTCATGTACTAGATTATGTCTGATTTTTATTTTTTACATTAGTCATGGGATAACCCTTGGCTTTCACACCTTGGACAAGTGTTGTTATCCCTGCAGTACGCAGTTTCACTGACTATACACTAGCAGTCATATAATGCCTTTACCACAGTGTACTACCTAGAGATTTTTCACCTGCTTGAAGAAGCGTGTCACATTTATATCCTATATATGTGCATATTAAAAAAGCACTTGGAATATGATTTATAAATTCTACAACCATAACTACTTAAGCGTTCCTTTTACCAGGTGAATACTTAGTCACCACCTGTTATGGTAATGAATATTGTATGGTCATCTAGCGCCCTCTATTGGTGGAGCTGTATATGTTTTGTATCCTCCATACATTCTGCTTTAAGTATTTATTTCTTTGCTGACCGTGTAATAGGTTTAACCCTTGGGTGCCTGTCTTATTGGACATAAGGCCAGATTTTAAAAATGTATGAAGCATACCATACTAATATTCTGAATTAAGTTACTGATGCCCCATTACACTTTCCATAGTTTCCCACATCACATTTAATCCTGGAAAAGTGTAACTCAGCAGTGTAAGAGAAGCAAAACCAAGGCAGCTGGTATGTCACTGCAAATTCAAAACCAGCACTTTATGCAAGCACTGTGCAAGTATATTGCAATAACTTGTAATTAGCCAAACAGTAAGCAGCTGACATTCCCAGTGAGTTGTTTGCAGATTTTACTACCCTTAGATGCTTTCAGTTTACTGCTTGGTGTTGGTGACAGTGCTGCCCCACCATGCCCTTAACCCTTTCCTGATGCAACGTATTTCCGTTTTCATTTTTCACGGAACCATAACTTTTAAAAAAAAAATTCATAGCAGTATGAGGGCTTGTTTTTTGCGGGACAAGTTGTACTTCCTAATGGCACCATTTAATTTTGCAAAAAAAGTGCAATTCTGCCACAGATTTATGGGATTAGTTTGTACAGTGTTCCCTATGCAGTAAAACTGACCTGTTCCTTTCAGTCACTATTAGAGATGAGCGAATTTCATGTTATGAAATTCGTTCACGCTTTGTTTGGTGGTAAAAGGTGAATTGCGTTATGGATTCCGTTATTCATTCCGTCATAATAGAGGTCTATGGCCTGCATAACAGTCCTCTCCTGCATAACGGAGACTGGACGGATCCATTATGCAGGCCATAGACTTCTATTATAACGGAATGAATAAAGGAATGCCTCTAAAGGCATTCCGATATGCATTCCGTCATAGAATTGCGTTATGGTCCGTGATAACATTAACCCCAATGAATCATTGCAATGAAAGTTGAATTTGCAATGTTTTTGTTCTGTTACAACTATAATAGCATGAGTTTCTTTGTATAGATCCACTCTTTTCCAGGCAGTGAACGGCTCCCCCGATCGCCAAATGGGGGAGCTGTTCCGGCCCCCAGGAGTGCAGTACTCCCAGGGAAAGCAGCTTCAGGTGCTGTGATTACAATTGACCACTACAGCCTGCGATCTGTGTTATTGCTGATCGCAGACATTAACCTCGGTGTCTGCTGTGTAGTGGAGAGGATGTGAAGGGGTTAAAGAGATTGTCCAACTTTCAAACCCTTTTGGGCTGCCCCACTGGCCCTGTGGACTGAAGCGTAACTACCTGCTCACTGCCGCTCGGTTCTGGCTCCTTTGGGTCGCCATTCTCCAGTTTCCTGCGTTTCAGCTTCCAGAGTGGACAGTGGTCATGTGTGCCGCTGCAGCCTATAGCTGGCCACAGCTGTGACGTGTCCTCTAATCAGCACGTGATGCAATATTTCGCCACTTGGGAGGGGAAATGTGACCAGGAATATTTACTATAAGGCCATTTATGTATGCTCATACTGGAAAGGCCTTCAATCGCTGAGTGAGATAGTATGCTGGTCTTTTAATTTCAAATAGAAATCACAAAATGGAAAGCATCTGTAAGAACACGCTAATGTTAACTTCACTGAGAAATAAAAGTATTAGATTTGAAGCATTTACAGTACTGCCTTGTAGCTGAGAATCAGCAATATGATCCGTATTTGGAAAGCCCCTTATGAACAAGAATAACTTGACAAAATCAAAGTGCTCAGGGAAGTTCATAAGTTGATGTACTGAATGGCGTGAACATGATATTGATTATCTGTATGTAATGACAGGTCCGTACCTTGCACTATTTTTTTCTTCATTTGCACTACTAACTTTTTAAGCCCATTATGTGTAATGTAGCGTGTAAGGAAATACATTATTGACCAGTAGGCTTGTGGGAAAAAGTGGCATATCAAAGAGATGGATTCCTAGAAATTCAGAATCATGCAATTTACTTGCAGGTTACCAACAAGTGACATATGAATACGTAAGCTTACCTACCAACCATCGCGGATCCAGCGGGACAGTCCCGGATTTCAGTAGCTGTCCCGCTGTCCCGGGCGGTAAAGGTATGTCCCGCTTTCAGCTGTCTCTGCTTCCATAGGAGGCAGAGACAGCTGATGGCAATGGCTGATTAACATCGGGGCTTTTGGGTCGGCAGCCCAGCATCGCTGGGGGGCCTAATGCGGACCCAAACGCACACATACTGCGGCGGCCGCCGTGTTCAGTATGTACAGGTGTGCCGTGAGCCTAGTATGTCCGCTGCTCTGAGGAGCGGGGCGGGCGGCCCTGCCCTGAACTGCCTATTCAGTTCCCTGTCTCCACACTCCACAGGCGGCAGGGCAGGCTTCTTAGTTCCTGCTCTCTGCCCTCCTCCACAGCGCTGACCCAGCTGGGCTGACCTGTGATCCTATCAGCAGTGGTGTGCAGGAGAAGGGCAGATAGCAGGAACTAGCTGAATGCTCTGTATATGGACTCCTCTTCTAGCAAGTGGGGCTTGAACGGAGCCCAAACCCCACTCACTCCTGTTTGCTGCGATCCTCTTCAGCCTATTCTTCTGCTCACAGCAGAGGCCCCGCCGACCAGTCTCCTCATGTGCAACAGTGAGATGGCTGCTGGCTGTAAGGTAACTGCCCCCCCACCCCTTCCCACATCCCCATGTAATTAGTAACTGCTTCCCACCCCTTCCCACATTCCCATGTAAGTAGTAACTGTCCCCCACCCCTTCCCACATCCCCATGTAAGTAGTAACTGCCCCACCACCCCTTCCCACATCCCCATGTAATTAGTAACTGCTCCCCACCCCTTCCCACATTCCCATGTAAGTAGTAACTGTCCCCCACCCCTTCCCACATCCCCATGTAAGTTAGTAACTGCCCCCCATCCCTTCCCACATCCCCATGTAAGTAGTAACTGCCCCCCACCCCTTCCCACATCCCCATGTAATTAGTAACTGCCCCATCCCTTCCCACATCCCCATGTAAGTAGTAACTGCCCCCCACCCCTTCCCACATCCCCATGTAAGTAGTAACTGCCCTCCGTCCCTTCCCACATCCCCATGTAAGTAGTAACTGCCCCCCACTCCTTCCCACATCCCCATGTAAGTAGTAACTGCCCCATCCCTTCCCACATCCCCATGTAAGTAGCAACTGCCCCCATCCCTTCCCACATCCCCATGTAAGTAGTAACTGTCCCCATCCCTTCCCACATCCCATGTAAGTAGTAACTGCCCCCCACCCCTTCCCACATCCCCATGTAAGTAGTAACTGCCCCCCACTCCTTCCTACATCCCCATGTAGTAGTAACTGTCCCCAACCTCTTCCCACATCCCCATGTAAGTAGTAACTGACCCCCACCCCTTCCCACATCCCCATGTAAGTAGTAATTGCCCCCCACTCCTTCCTACATCCCCATGTAAGTAGTAACTGTCCCCAACCTCTTCCCCACCTCCCCATGTAAGTAGTAACTGCCCCCCACTCCTTCCTACATCCCCATGTAAGTAGTAACTGACCCCCACCCCTTCCCCAACCTCTTCCCACCTCCCCATGTAAGTAGTAACTGACCCCCACCCTTTCCCACATCCCCATGTAAGTAGTAACTGCCCCCCACTCCTTCCTACATCCCCATGTAAGTAGTAACTGACCCCCACCCCTTCCCACATCCCCATGTAAGTAGTAACTGCCCCCATCCCTTCCCACATCCCCATGTAAGTTGTTACTGCCCCCCACCCCTTCCCATATCCCCATGTAAGTAGTAACTGCCCCCCACCCCTTAGCACATCCCCATGTAAGTAGTAACTGGCCCCCATCCCTTCCCACATCCCCATGTAAGTAGTAACTGCTCCGCATCCCTTCCCACATCTCCATGTAAGTAGTAACTGCCCCCCCCCAGTCCTTCCCACATGCCCATGTAAGTAGTAACTGTCCCCCATCCCTTCCCACATCCCCCATGCCCATTCCTTTCAACATAGTGTCACGAGTAGGCCTGCGTCTGGAATCAGACGTTCTGCGCGGCTTTCTAAGTGACATATTTGACAGGCTATTCCCTTTGGGTGCTGTTCACCACACCCCTTCCCCTATTTACCCCTTCCTCTCCAGTATCCCTTGCGGTTTATATCTTCTGCTTACCTGGTTGAGAGTGGTGTGGATCTCGGCTGAGATCCAGTTGCTGAGTTATCTGCTTAAGTTAAGTTTCTTCTGTTCCTTTTGTTGTTTTCCTTTTGGAGTCTCCTGTTCCTCCTTACGCTTGGAGGAACGGGTTTACTCTCTTGTGTCACTAGACTGCAGGGTTCTTCCAGGGTGCATTTAGACTAGGTTCCTGTGTATGAACTTTCCTACGACCCAGGCTTGTTCATACTGGTAGTCAGCCAGGGCCTAGTCTCAGGGTCCCCTGCAGGAGGTGACCGGTTCCCTGGTTTTGTCTGTTCCCATCCCTCATACGCTCGGTGTGGCTTTTCCCCCCACACCAGAGCGTGACACATAGCCAGAGTGGCTTGCACAAGATTGGGGTTTGATAAGACCCCCCATGTGGCCTCACTCCTGTTCACACAGAGCCTGCATCTCACTGCTAGTAGTCGGACAGAGGGGGAGGGGAGAGTCTGCAGACAGAGTCCTGTGGACCCCCCAAGGCTACTATAGCTGATTACCAGGGATGTCCAGCCATCTGCAGGAATGGTAAGTGTAATGTGTGTGTACATGTGTGTGTGTTATGTGTGTCATGTGTATGATTGTATATACATATATCTGTAACAGTCGTGTGTATATGTGTATATGTGTAATATATATGGCAGACTTTATACTTAGTGTTGAGCGAACGTGTATTTTAAGTTTGGCGTTCAAGGTTTGGGTTATCGGAACCCGAACCATAATGGAATTCTATGACTCCATGCACCATGGAAGCCTATAAGAGGCATTTCGTACTGCATTCTGTCATAATAAAAGTCTATGCTGGCCATAGTGCATGCCGTCATAGAATTCCGTTATGGTCCATGGTAGAGGAATCCATAGCGGGATTCTCTGATAACCTGAACCTTGGATGCCGAACTTAAAAACAGAAGTTCACTCATCACTACCTATATGCAAATGGACGCGAAAAATGGCGGTGTGAGGGCGGTTTAAGTAACAGTCGTCAGACGGCCATTTTTATAACCAATTAAAGTCTATGAGGCTGCTCATATGGCTGTTTCTTTAACGGCCAAAGAATACCGGCTGTGTGCAGCACAAACTACTGCCCAGGAGAACCAAATACCACAGTGCACCACAATATACTGCCGCCTCTGCTGCAGTATTCAACTGTGTCACCGTCCAGAGGACTTGAATTCAGGAAATCACCTGTGTCCGCTGGCCAAGTGCATAAGTACCTGATGCTCCTAGCATGAATTAATATTGAAACTTGTTGCTTTAACAGCAGTTTTGTGCCAGTGAAAAGACCCTCAATGTACTCAAAAAGTGACCCACAGATGTACATGAATTTGCCATAAGTATTATGTATTGTTTGACATAAAAATCGTAAAGGGAACCTGTCAGTTGCCCTATACTCCCCTTACAGAGGACAGCATAGTGTAGTGACAGATCTGCTGATTTCAGCGGCATTCAGTACTTTTATTGTAGTGACCTAATGAAGCTCTCTGGAAAGAAACCTGTCTGTCAATCATCATATGGAGGTGCCAGTCAGCGAGCAGCATCAGACTTATCTCTCTCACAACACTGCTGCACCCTGCAGGTTTCGGCAGGTCAATACTATAAAAGTACTTACTACCATCATGGCAGTGACAGAGCACTGAAATCAGTGGGTCTGTCTCTACACTATGCTACCCTCAGCGAGGGCAACATAGTGCAGCTGAAATATTCCTTTATGGTAAAGGGGTTGTCCCATTACGGCAACCTATTCTCTATCTATAAAAGTCCCTGATTGGCTGGTGTGTGATTGCTGCTAGAAATAGCCGAGCGCTTGTATTCCGTTATCTCCAGTGGATGTCAGGTCTTTAAAGACCATAGCCCGCCGGTTGCCTGCTGTTTTACATGGCAGACAACGTGTGGCAGAGTTTGTGATTGGAGACAACTCTGATCACATACTTTTAACAACTCAGATGTTGTGGTTTGTGTCTGGATCATGTGAGCTGTTATGTCGCTATTAGGGGCCTTCTCAAGGCTCCCAGGCCTGCCATAGTAAAGTTCCTCTGGAAGAGTTTGATGGGAACGCACTGATTCTCCCATAGACTGTAATGGTAAATCATTGCAGTCTATGGTATACACGATCAGACAACACCTAGGAGGACTATAAATAAATGTGAAGAAAAGTAAAAAAAACTGTTTTTTAAAAAAAAAAAAATATATATATATATATATATATATATATATATATATATATATATATATAAAACATTCCTCATTCTACAATTAAAAATAAAACAAAATAAAAAAAAAACATAGCCATCACCATGTCTAAAAATGCATGGACTATTAAAATATCCTGCATTGTGAAAAGCGTAACAGACTACTTCACCATTTTTTGTTTGCTTCTCCTAAAAATATTGAATAAAAACTGATCAAAAAGTCACACCCCAAAATGGTATTAATAAAAACTACAGATCAGCCTGCAAAGATTGAGCCCTCACACAGCTCCGAAGAAAACAAAGTTATGGATGTCAGAATATGGCAATGTAAAGAAAAAATTTTCGCCTTTATTTCAGATATTTGGAGCCTCTGGATTTCCGACCATCAGCTTTGTTTGTGACCTTGTTTTTCTTCCTTGCGATTTGGATCCTGATCTTACCTCCTGGTTTTTGACTATTGTCCTTGTATTGTGATTTTGTCTGTGTTACTGATCTGTTTCTGATGTGACTCTGGTTTTTGGCTTACTCTGTGTTGCCTCTCTATATGCTGGGTGTAGACTGTTTTGTCTCTTCCCGTATTAGGCTCTATGCACTTACATAAGTCAGGGACTGTTGTCCAATTGGGGGCCGTCATTTAGGGTGGATTGTACAAGTAGGTAGGGAAAGTGGTGTGGATGAAGCTCAGGGTTGTAACTTTCCAGGACGTGACACTACATATAACATTAAAGGTATGTGTTTGCTTGTCTTTTAATGAACCTTTAGAAGTGATAGCACTCTCAGGGTTTCTTATACACTGCTCATTAAAATCATTTAAATACAGTGTGAACATTAAGCCAGAAACCCTCTCAATGTGCTGGCAAAATGAAGAGTCAGTCAGCTGAATTTAGCACATCTACCAAACATACTCCGTGACTGACACATTTACTGGCAGCATATCTCTTGGAGTTATCATTAAATATTTAAACAGCTATAGCCACTCTGGCTGTAAGACATCTGATTCTTCTATTTATAGTGGCTGGAGCAATGAGTATGAAACCAGCACATGACCATGACAAATACTGTTTACAATGACGGCTTCCAAACCAAAGGAACGACAGAATACTATGCAGTCTACAACTAGCACTGTTTATGTCTCTAGAGCAGAAAGTGTAATATCAGGATGATAGGAGTCATTTATTAAGACTGGCGATTTAGACGCCAGTCTTAATCCCCTTTCGCTGGCCTCTACATAACTTTGGTGCTTGGTGCCGCTGGCTGTGCAACATGCTTTAAACTACGTCAGCTCCCTTGCTGCCGTAGTTTAAGACAAGCCCGCCGTCCCACCCACTCCACGCCTCCTTTTTCTGCCACTTTGGAAAAGTGAAGTGAGTGGGGAAAAATCACAGATTTTTCTGCAAAAATACGCCAAAAAGTAGCGTAAAAACAATAATAAATTACCCACAACATCTTTATTGTACATCCACTTTATATGCCACCATGAAAATAACAGTTGTTTTATATACCTAGCATTCAGTCGTGTCCCTCAGCTCTTCTACATAAACATTGTAAAACTTCAAGAATTCAAGGGTGGCTGCAGTTGACCCCCTACTACCCACATTTCCAGACAAGTCTTATTAAAGGGGTTTTCAGGATAGGTCATCACAAGAGAAGCACAGAGAAGACTGCGGTGCTCGCAGGAGCACCGATTCCTTCTCAAACAGCTGGTTGACGGGGGTCTCGGGTGTCGGACCCCCACCGATCAGACACACTGAGCTTAAAGTGTTACAGAGTGTCTTCAGCAGGTTGCAACAAAGATACAGAGAGGCTGGAAGAGTCACAGAAAGGCATAGAAGTGGGTGTCCTTTGGCCACATCCCACACTGATGACCGCTTCATTGTGAACAATGACCTGCAGAACCAGATAATGAATGCCACACAACTCCAGACACATTTAAGGGAGGTAAGAGACACCCAAGTGTCATGTCAAACTATTCAAAACCATTTACATCAGTGTACACAGTGTGTAAGACGATCTAAAAGGGTACCTGACCACAGACATCATCATCTTGCATGGGCCAGGGAGCATCTACGCTGGACGATAGACCAGTGGGCCTCAGTGCTGTTCACTGATGAAAGTTGATTCACGCTGAGCAAAAATGATGGCTGCCAACGATGTTGGAGACGTGAAGGAGAGCACTAGGCATCAGCTTCAGGCAAGCCTTTGGTGGTGACTTAATCTAGTCATTGTGCCTCTGCATGAACAACACAGGCCTAATTTCATCTTCATGAATGACAATGCGCCAGCTCATCGCATAATTATGGAACGGCTTCTGAAGACTGGGGCACCTCAAATGGAGTAGCCTGCACTTTCTCCAGACCTGAATCCCATTGAAAACCTATGGGATCAGCTGAGTCACTGTGTAGAGGCTCATAACTCTGTACCCTAGAACCTCAATGACCTGAGGGCTGCCATCAAAAAGAGTGGGATGCCATGCCTCAGCAGACAATAGGTACGGTGCTACGCTTGCTGAGATGAGAGAAGCCCCATACTGCGAGGGCCAATGAATTCTCAAACAGCTGATCATTGGGGGTTCTGGGACCTGGGATACTGATGATCTTTCCAGAGGATATGGCATCAGTATAAATGTCTCAGAAAACCATTTTAACTGAAACAGAAACAGCTGTGTAGGAGGCTTAAAGGTGTTATCCAATGTCACAAACAAACCCCCCCCATGTGCCGGGCCCCTCACAGGTAATATACTTACCCCGTTCCCCTCGCCACTCCTGGTCCCTGCACTGACGCTGCTGCTTCTCCTTGTACACGGATGAAAACATCTGGTGTTGGGGGGGGGGGGCAAGTACAGTTGTACAGTGACAAGCCCATACTACTTGAATAACATCACAGGCCTAATTTCATCTTCATGGACGACAATGTGCCAGCTCATTGAGATCGCATCATTAGGGAACAGCTGCTGGAGACTGGGGCACCTCAAATGGAGTAGCCTGCACTTTCTCCAGACCTGAATCCCATTGAAAACCTATGGGATCAGCTGAGTCACTGTGTAGAGGCTCATAACTCTGTACCCCAGAACCTCAATGACCTGAGGGCCGCCTTTCAAGAAGAGTGGGGTGCCATGCCTCAACAGACAATAAGTCGACTTGTAATCAGCATGATACATCGTTGTCAAGCTGTAATTGATGCTCAAGGCCACATGACAAGTTATTGAGACATTTACATTTTTGTGGGGGTATACCCACCACTGTTGTTGGCTTTTGTTTCAATAAATTGTTTGAGATGAGGAAATCACCACCGCATGCTTCTACTTAAATGCTCTTCTTTTATGACATATCACTGTAGTGTGAACTTTTTACATTTCCCATAAATTTCACCTGAAAGCCAAATATCCCCAAGGACCTAGCATTATGATATTAAAATACTTTTTGTTTGGCATGAATCATTGATGCATCCTACTGTGTGTGAAATCAGAATTCAGAAACAACCTAGTTTGGTCACATCACATCAATTATATTTTTTTGTGGTGCCATGGCACAACTTATTACAGACCATCATGTAGACTTGTAGATGAACCTCAATTTTTACTCAGTTTATCACACAGAACAAAAGCATTCCATCTTTAGTTCATTGTTTATTCTGTAATGCCTTCTTTTTTATGATCTCCAGTAACTTTTCAATCAGTGCAAGCTTGTTTTTGTTATACTGATGACAAATGGTATGCATCAAGAATCTGAGTGTCAGAACATTCATACAGCTTTTAGTTCTTGAATTAGTCATTTTGTCTGTGCTTTCGCATTTCACTAAAGCATTGTGGGTGATCAGTAATGAGTCATTTGATAAACAGGACCAAAATTAGAAATCTTCTTATATATACAGAGCTGTGCAAAGGTTTTAGGCAGGTGTGATAAATGCTACTAAAGTAACAATACTTTCAAAAATAGAAGTGTTAATAGTTTATTTTTATCAGTTAACCAAGTGCAAAGTGAATAATCAAAAGAAAAATCTAAATTAAATCATTATTTTGTGTGACCACCCTTTGCCAACATCAATTCTTCTAGGTACACTTGTACAAAGTCAGGGATTTTGTATGATTATAGTCAATGTATGATTAATCAATTATTCCAAGCAGGTAACAATGGTTTTCATTTTCATATGCAGGTTGAAATACAGAAATTAAAGGCATTTTCAGAGACTTTTATACGGATGGCCTATTCTCTGAATAAATCATCAGTATCTGATTGGTGGGGGACACCCATGACCCCAGTGATAAGCTATTTGAGAAGGCACTGGCATTTCTCGCAGCTTACTCTAGGCCATGTGAAGTCACATTCATCAGTAGAGATGAGCGAATCGATTCGTCGATTCGTCGATTCATATCGAATCTTGGAAATTTTTAGCTGTGAAGCCAATCCGAATATTAGGTGATTCGCTTCGGCTTTGTATGCATTCGCTACTTAGTTTGTCCTATAATTATACTCTATTGCTACGTATAAGTTACTGTATACGCTGTTGCGTACGAATTTAATTCATTAGTGAACTTTACAGTTAGTT